>VYXC01010732.1:211754-260832 GCA_013397175.1 Platysteira castanea | reverse complement strand
TTTTTTTTTTCTTAAAATTAGTACCTACATCAGATAAAAGCTGAGTTGAAAGTGACTTTTCTGCAGCCCCTTACCTGCATGTACTTGGAGGTGGGGATCTGGGCAGGGGGAGATGGTTAATGGAGCGCTGCTAGCTGCAAAACCTCAGTCCATCAAATTTCTGTTTACTCTGTATTATTTTCTAGATTGTAATCACAAATTTGGTTTCCAAAAGTTGTCTTTTTAATGTCTAAAATATTAAAATAGCACACATTGGTATTTGAGCCATGGAAATAAATTTGCTCTTTATGAGTTATGTTTGAGTGCTATGTTAAAAGGTCAGTGTAAAAATAACTTGCTTTTGTAGTCACTTTTAAAAAAAAATGCTTTTTAAAATTCATAATCATACTGACACTTAATACCACATACTCTATCTATGCAAACCCTTACTGTATCTTCTTTACAAGGATATTCAGCATAAAAAAACGGGTATGTTAATAACATTACTTTCATAAAATAAGAAATTACTTATGTATCATTGTCCACAAATGTCAGTGATAACTTACCAGTGTCAAAACAGAATTCAGAAACAGCATTACCAATTAGTAGCAACCAAATATTGGTTTAAATTTAAAATGAAGTAATAATTTCTTTTAAAACCAGCATGTTTAAAAAGGAAGTTAGGAGTTTTGAATGTAGGAAGTGCTGGTACAGTGTAGATACATCTCTTGTTTTAAAAACAAGTCTTCACAAAATTAAGTGCTCTTAAACATTTTTCACCCTCTCAGATACTGAGTGACCTATTTATATAATTGATTGTAACTGTATTGGCTTCCTTAATGTGTTCCTTTACAATTGAGATTTTCTGAAGGCTTGAATACAGTCTGTTTGAGGCTGTCCAGACTAGCCTCAAATTTCTACCTGGCTGGAAATGAAATAGACTATTCTGCTGACACTTGCTTTTATAAAAAATACGGTTGCTTAAGAAAGCTAACCCCCCTTGTGTCAAACTGGGATATGTTAAATGAAATGAAAAAAAAAATAGAAAGGGAAAAACAAAACTCAAATTAAAAAATTCCAAACCACCCTTAGGAAGTTTTGGTGATAGTTGCCCAAATCGGCAATGAACTGGTATCCTGGTGGAAGTTCCTGTTTAAGCTGATAGGTAGTTAACTGGATATGGTGTTAGGGAAAGCTGATACCAGTTTGAGGATGTTATGTTTTTACCTAGTAGTCTCTCTGGCCTGTGGGCACCCATGTCTGAGCAAGTTATCACAGGCTCTCTTTTTCTGGTTAATGCAGAAGAGCAGGAGGTTTCTGGGTGGATTCATCTGGCCTCTTCCAAGCTCTGTATTTGCACCCTTAGAGTTTATTTTTCTCTGTTAAATTGAAGTGGGAATCTAGGTAAGTAGCTCAGATATGAACAGCTGTGTTTGGTAAATGAGTTACACACTGAGTATCCAGATCTTCTGAGTAATTGTATATATTGAAAGAGTGTAATTTTTTTATTGGCTGTTAATTCTTTGCCTTTTGGATAGACCTGCAAGGGCTAGAACTGTAGGCTCACTTGTGTGAGGAGTGCGGTATAACTGGGATTTATCTGTATTATTACTGTGCCTAAAGCTTTAGGCAGGATTTTCTAGTTAAAAAAAACCCAACAAAGCTGTATTGACTGCGCTGCCCCAGGAAGGACCTAAGTCTCAGAAATGTTTCTTCCTCTTTTCCCCTTGCTTTGTGGGGAAAGTGAATTGCTTCCAACCTCCTCCTGGGGATGCAACTTGCTATTTTTTTTTTCTTTTTCCACCTGTGCCTGGCTAAAATTGACAGACACTGAAGCAGAATCATGTGCTTGCTCATGGGACAAGTGAGAGATTCACTGGACACTTGGTCCTTGCAGCCCTTATTGGCACAAGGTTAATACTGTTGGTTAAGGACATAAAGAGATGTGAAGCTTTTCTTCTTTTCCTTTGTGTCACGGGAACACAGGAATGCAACTGAACAGCAAATTGTGTGTGAGTTCTGTTGCACCTGAAGGTACATCTCGCTTGATGATCAAATATGGAAGGCATTTCACTTCACTGTCATTGTAGAGATAGGACATAAGATTTTTCCTGTAACAAATCTAGTTGAAACAATTTTCCTGTCACCACCTTTTTTACTGTATTTGATGTACATTCTGTGACTATGCTGCCTATGAAGTTTTGCTGTGTGAGTTGGATGACTTAGTTCTTTATATGTTAAATTAAATTTTAAAAATTTACAGTTCTGTTTTTATACTAAAGAATAAGGTTAGTTACACCGTCCATGACCTGTACACTATTTTAAATACCAGCTCCCTGTTGGAGATCAGCTTGTCAACACTGTCTGCCATTCATTTCAGAATAACAGTACATTTTCTTGTACAAATGACATAATGATTGTAATCCCAGAGGTAGTGAGAAGACAAAGACAAAAATATTTAAATGTTCCCAAGTCATGAAGACTTGTGTGAAATGGTGAAAAAAGACTAGGTGCAAACTGCATAGGTAAAAAGTAGGGCACTGTTGCTGTGTAACTTGTTCTTCAGTGCCTGGGGGGGTAGGTCAGAATATAAATTTAAAACCATGAAATATAGAGACTTGTGTAAGCTGGAATAATAAGTGTTTTCCTAGTTTTCAGCTGATGATTTGTGCTGTCTGTCATTGTATGTGCATGAAATACACTGTGTCACACTTTCTTGAGTTGTGTTTGATGGTTGGGTTGCCTTTATCTGACCTTCCTTTGTGCTTTTCTGGGAAATGACCTGTAATATGTTGTAAATAATCATGATGCTCATGTTTATAAAGTAGCAATCAGCAATTCATCACTTTACAATTTCTGCATATAGCTACCCTATTAAAATGTAATATTTATTAAAATCAAAATCAATGTTGGAACTGCTTATTGAGATCTAAACACTTCTGAATCTTTGCTATGTTTGAATCTACAAAATGCAAATTAAAGTATTTTCTGCTACAACTTTTTTGTGGATGTGATTTTTGGGGTTTCATTTGAAAATATATTTTTGCTTTTCATTTACCTTTCAATGACACTTGGTAGCTATTACATAAATTACTTTTGTGATAATCATGTAAGATTAAAATGATTAGCAGATTTTCACTCTCACTTAAATTTCATTTGAAAGATGAAGATAACGTGTGTATTTCTTGCTGTTTACAGTGCACTGTAGTGTCTGCAAGTCAGGAATCCATTGTAAAATTACAGTAGGTTTCTGTATGAATATGGCCAAATTTAGCCTCTGCTTAGGTCCAGTTGTTTTAAGAGACAAAAAGGCTTATTTAGAAATGAAGTCTGTTCTATCCCTTTCTCAGAATGGCTTATAAAATAAATTCTGTAAGTATTTTTTTTGTTTGTTCACCCAGTGGACAAACTGGGTTGAAATTATTTCCTTGAAAGGGCCTCTCTTTCATTCCATTCAATTTTTAACAAATTATCTTACTGAAAATTTGATAAACATATTTCATCCCTATGTTAAGTGGGTAAGTGCCTGTTACAGAGGTGATGATAACCTCTCTCATTGTTTAAATCTCCTGTGTTTTAGAGTATTTAACTCATTACTATGGTTGGTTACAGTCACTTGCCATTCCACTTTTTTGCATGCATTCTGTGGCATAGGGATGAAGTTTGTTGTAAGTGCAGAATTCTTTTAAGTTTTGGCTGTGCAGCTGTAGCTATTGTGAACAAAATGAAATTCCAGCAGGCTTCTCTTGCACTGGGTCTTCAGGCAGTTTTGTACAAACATGATTGTAGAACTCCAAAGGGTTAGATAAAATTTTGGTTCTTCTCCCAACCCTGTGGCTCTTCTTTTAATCTGACTGATAGTTTAATTGACTTGTTTTCTTCAATGAATATATGTGAAGAAGGCAATGTAAGCTTTGAAAGCGCAAATAGTTTACTTCTACTGGAGGCAAGGCTCATACTTTGACTTTACCACAAAGACCCCAAAACCCAAAGACCCTGTGGAAGACTCAAGATGGGAGTATGGTGCTGCTCTGCCTTTGGCTTTCAAGCAGATCTGATCAGATTTACTCCCGATCCCTTCTTTTTTCACCCTATATATTCTCTGTGAAATGTACACAAGAATTCTTGACTCCTTGTACTTCCTGAAGTCGAGCATGAGAAAAACATGAAGCCTGTCTACCATCCAAGGGTGCTGCATTGCACCTCAAAATAGAATACTTTTTATAGAAGTAAAGATTACTAGAAGTAGTATGTTTTTCTCCTGGAGAAATGTGGACTGAGTTACATTATTTGTTTTACATAGGTAAGGAGAAAGAGATGCTGGAGATGCAAAGTTCTTCACTGCTGAGCACTGGGCATGATAACAAGACCGGAAGTAGAGTCAGGGTTCCTGTTTGCCTCAGATTAGTAATAATTACTTTTAGGCTTGCTCTCTGTAATGTCACATCCTGGAATGGTATTTATCCACCATTTCCCCCCACAGCTCACTACATATAGCACTGAAGATACGAGGCTGAAGCACAGCTTTCCTGTCTCTCTTGTTATGCAGAAAGGCACATTTGAGGTTTTTCTGCTTTATGTACTCCTGGCTCTTGTTCTGTTTCCACACTGCAATTCCCAGGTTCTTAATAAAGAAATAAACGAGTCTGTACTGTTCTCTGTATCCCTCTCCCTGGCAAGGTATTTGACTTACTCTTCTATATCATATATATGGATCTGATTGATGGACACGATCACAGAGCCTTCATTTTTCAAGCATACAAATTTTCAGCTTGTTTTGCAGTTCACAATGATCCAGTTGGAGCAGATGCCCATCTCCACTCTTCTGAGACTTTCCCTAAAGATGCTAAGATACAATTTTCTTACTTTCTTAGAAGAATACAGGGTACAGATAACATCTAGCCTCCAACTATCATGCCACACTGAGTAAGCAGTGATATACAAAGAGTAAATTGTGCTCTGAGAACATAGCAATAACTTGAAAAGACAGTATTTAATTGATATTTTTTTCCTTACAGGCTTTTATGTGCATTGTAAGAATTGCAACTGTCATGCATTTGAAAAATCTATTCATGTGTTTACAGTATATTGATAATAATCGTGTATTTCTAACTTTATACACAGTGTAAAAATAAAAATACTTAGAAAATAATTATGCCATTTCACTTCATGAAATCTGCTCTTTTAAAATGAGCATAAAAATGATTAAATTATACCTTCTAACAACTCAATTCAAAGCCAAAATACCATGGCTTAGAACAAGGTATTAATTGGAACAGTCTTAAAAGTTTAAATCATTAGCTTATACTTCTCCTTGAACTATGAAAAGCTCATGGCAAGGTTCTTCATTTATATGTGCATAGGAAGAATTTCTAAAAACCAAAAGGTGAAGAAAAGTTGTTAAGCTTTGTTTTTCAGAACATTGGTTTTAATATTGGAATGTCCTAGAATGCTGTAGTTGATTGAAGTTAAATAGGGCTTGGCCGGTCTGTGTCCAGTGCTGGATCTTGTTGGAGGGATCCTATGTAAGCCATGAAACTGTTGTTCTGATGGCTCCAGTCGTAGTAGTCTGGAGAGAAACTGAGAAAGAAAACAGAAGAATTAGTGACTGGCATTGGCTCTGTAGACACCTCTTTAGAGACTGTGGGGAAAGTGCAATCGTGTAGAGGTAGTTCTCATGCTGAAGTGCAAAAATAAAATAAACTCCCAGCCAGGGGTTTAGGCAGCTATTTATTTTTCTGATCTGTCAGTTATTTTGACGTGAGTGTTCATTGTCTGTTTCCTGATTCTCTTGGTTCATTAAAGACCCTCCCCTTTCTGATTTGCTGTTCCAGAAGGTGTTAGAAAATCCCAGAAGTGGTGCTGCTCATCCCTGCCAAGTCCTGGCACTGCAAGCGCCTGTCAGAGATCTAAGCCTCCTGTGTCTGTGTCCCAGAGGCCAGGACATGGTTTGCAGCTCTGGCACGCTGTCCTTTCTCCCATGAGCAGTGTGACACAATGCATGTGGCTGGTTTGGTTTACACTGGGAGCTGTGCGTGTGTTCCCAGTGTAGCTGGGTTCCCTGATGGCTCAGTGTGGAAGGGAGGGTGCCTCTGGCTCTAGGATGGATACCAGGCTGGTACAAACCACCTCCAGCATCCTCCATGGGCTTCGTTACTATGTGAAAAACTAATTAACGCAGGAATAGGATGACTGAAGACTGTAAATAGTGAGTGTGTAACTTTACTGAGCCATGGTCTGGGCTCACACACAGTGACTATGCAGTCTTACCCGAATGAGTGACAAGAACTAGATCTGGATATGTTAACTACGGTTGGCAATTTAGCCGGCATTTTAAGATAAGGGGTTTCACTAATCTATTTGTATCATAGTGTAGCTACAATTTCATTTCACCCTCAAGACGTTTAGCCATGTCACAGGGCAACCTAAGTTGAGAGGCTTCTTGCTACAGCCATCACGACCTGCTGCCTGTGCTGTCCAGCTTTTCCCTGCTCTCCCTGAACAGGGAGACTGCTGTTTCTCTAGGCAGCCTCACTCAGAAACTTGAATGAGTAAGTGGCACTTCTGAAGCCACTCTTGGAAGAAGCAGAGGGTGAAACATGCAACCCAAAGTTCTGACCCGAGTTTTTCAAAGAGCAGCATATTGTTACATTCTTAAATTATGTAACCATTTTCAATCCTGTGTCTTTGTAGTTTCTGTGGGACCCTTGGATCCCCACAGTCACTCAGTGCTGCCTTTCCACTTCAGCTTCTCCTCATCCTGCTGGGATTTATGCAGCAATTGCACCTAGACAATTTATATCCATCTTTTTTGCCAGAGTTCCTCCTCCTCCAGTTTCTGTTTGGGAAGCAAGCTCTTGTATCTCACCTGCTCTGTGCCCCCTGTGGTGCAATATTCCAGGCTAGATCATCATCACTGTCGTATCTGCGGGGATTGTCAAAGAAGTAAGATCTGGGACTGAAGCCATGGCTTGGGACCATTCCTGCATTGGCCTGAGGGAAAGGAAACCTCAGTCAGAATTTGCAACAGATATCAAATAGCTGTTTATCAACTGCTTGGTGCCTGACTTCTAGAAGGAGTTGCTGCCAACTTATCTCATGGTTTCCAAAATAAAACACGCAATTTTGCATTTGCTGAAGACAATTGAAATAATTTTGCATTTACTGTTCATATCTACCAGCACAGTGACAGTCTACTGACCTCAACAGCTTTTCCTTATCCTTATTCCTAAGCTAACACATGACCCATTTCTGAAACCACCCTCCCAATCTGCGTTCAACCTTTCTGCTGAATTCCTGTCCATCCAGGACACTTCATGCCTTTAGCCAGCCGACTTAAAGTAAGCACTAGGAAGCAGCCAAGGAGCTGAAGGAAACATATGAAACACCTGAAGAAATTTGATTTTTATGTCCCACGTCAGTAACACTCCCTCTTGGTGCCTTACCTCCCTTACCATGAACTGATCATGATGAAGCTTTGCACCCTGCTTAGTGAAACCACATCTGAAAAGTTCCTTAGGCCCTGACTGAGCAATTTCAGTATCCACCCTATAGTGTTGTGAGGGTCAAATCCTGAGGTCAGGTCCTTAGATAAAACAGGGAAAGGAGTGCACATGTAAATCTTTCATTCACAGAGCATTTTCACTTTATTTCCCTGTGAATCATACAAGAAAACATACAAGATTCAAGAAGTCAGTTTGATTCCAGAAACAGCGCAGAGAGACATGTAACACTGCTGAGCCTCATCTGCTGATCCATGCTCCCATCCCCAGGGAACAGGGGTTCTCTGTGCCTGTGGATAAGCCAGGATGACATCTTCTCTCTGGCCTTAGGAAGGAGAACAGTTTAGTCTCCCCCTTTATTTTATGTGTTAAATGACTTTGACAAAGATGAAGTGAAGATTAAGTGCATCTCTGTCATGCCCCCATTTCCAGCATGTGTCTGGTGAAAGGTGTGGCGAGGCAAAGGGCCACGTGCTGCAGTAACCCTGTGTCAGCACCAGAGCCCACAGACAGCTCGTTCCAGGCTGCAGTCATCTGTGGAAAGGAGATTCATATTTCAGCAATGCTGAAGGCAGGATGCCTCCACTCAAACTTTTTGTTTCTGAAGTCCCAAATGAAGCACGTAGCCAAAGAACTATTTCTCAGGATTGCTTATTAAAAATAAAGAGTGTTTTGGATTTTTACTTAGTCCGAATTGCTGTTAAGATTTTTTTTTTTTTTTTTTTTTTTNTTTTCCCTGAAGGAGGGTTTTCTTTTATTCTAACTCCACGCTTTCTGGCCAAGTAGCAGCCTACTGAATGCATTAGCCTAAAATCCTGCGGCCCTTGGTCTCCCTCTTGTGGCAACCTCACACTGAAGTTCACTTTTCTCTTGCTACAGTCTCTTCATTTTTTGTTTGGTCCTACTTATTTCCGGTCTTCCTCTTTATATTTGTCCTATGTTAGAAAAAAAAAAAATCTAGATATGGCCTAACCCGTGGGACAGATAATGTTTACCCTAAAAACAGATAATGTTTACCCTTCTTTTATGTTTATCCATAAAAGAAATGGTATCACCAATTGCCTCTTCTGAACTGTGTTTTTATGGAGATTTAAGGCTTTCTGCAAATGACAGTGCAAAAATATGTTATATGTGTTACTGCAATGCTCTTGTAAGAGAATACTGCCTGTTTGATTCCATTTGAGCTCTTGTTTGATTAGGATTCCAAGTCTTCATGGCATCAGCTTTTTGAAATGAGTTTCAAAGCTTTCATTCTCTGTGAATCTCCCACACACTATCCAAACTTGGCTGCCAGGTCTAGCCTTACTAAACTCACTTCAAATGAAATGAGATCTCTCTGTGGTCACTTCTTAGAAGAGCAGGACCTCTGGCCTGTACTTAAAAACATTTCTTCTCTTTGCAGTTGTCCTGGTTAACTCCTAAGCAGGAGTGAGGCTGAGATATTTTTGGTCACAGACGCTGGGATCCATGGGGTTTCTTAGTGCAACATCAGGTACTATTTCCTTGTTCAGCTTGGCTTTATCATTGTCTCTGAAATGTGCATATGACGATAAAACCCATCACCTTGTCTAGAAAGTAATTCTATTATTTGCTTCTCTTAGTTGTGCATTTACCATTCACATCCCTTTTGAGGAATACTAACTTTGGTTTCATCTGGCCAACAGAAACAGAGATATTACCTCAGTAATCCTAGCGAGGGCTGGTATTCCCTGTGTGCCTGTCAACCAGCTGACCTGGAGATATTGCCTACAGCTATAAAAAGATGCTTGTCCATCTACTAACTATCCAGATATTGAGGACGCTTACAGGGAATTATCCTTACACCTTAATCTCTGGTCTTCTGAAATAGCAAACAAGTCAACAAGTGCTTGTTACGGCTACTGGTATTTGACTTGGAAAAGTTCAGTGGGTACAGGGCTGGAAGAATTCAATCATTTCATAATCCCATTGAACAGTTAGCACACAACCATTTTCACTGCTCTGTGATGAAAGGTACCAAATTTGGATAACGAACACGTTTTCCACTGACTCCAATAAAGTGCTATATTATCTCAAGGGGAAGTAGTCCCTACATTTAAGAAAGTTCCTGACTTTTAAGGTAAACTGCCTGAGAAATGCCTGGCCTTCCTTCTGAATAAACCTGATGAGTTTCTTTCACGAGGAGTTCATAAAGAAGTGGGTAGTTTCGGTTGCTTTTATTCTGCCAAGGACACATTAAAAAAGAGAAATCAGAATATAAAGAAGCAAAAGATCCCTCAGCATCTGAGCCCTTCAGACCTGCCTGGACATTGCACTAACAAATACACTAGCAAATTGCACTTACTAGGTCTTTTGTAGGGTTTCGGACACGGAAGAAATACACAACCAAGGAAGTAGGCAAGAGCTCCCAGATGAAAAGGATCACTCCAAACACTATGTAACCTGCATCTCCCAGCTGACATTTCAGATCTGCCTGTTGAAAAGCAAAAGAGTAAAGTGTTTAAAAATAAAACTGGCAGCTCATTTAAAGGTGCAGGAGGCAATGCCAGAAATTCCATTCAGTAGAGCCAGATTAACCTGGCTAATAATTAAAGGCATACTAAAAAATCAGTATGCTGTCTTGGGTACATGACTTCCCTTTCCTCCTCCTGCTATCTTTCCTTCAGCAATATCAGTTTAATGCAGCAGTCTTCCCAGCTTAAAAGCCTGGCAAGCAATTACTTGATGAAGTGATCAAACTCAGGTAATGAGAAACTAGTTTTCCAGTCCTGTTCCTGCTGGGAATAACTGTAAAGGAACATGTAAATGGTCAAGGGCATTGCTTTTAAAAAGGAAGGCTTGGGTCTGTTCAGTTTGGTGCACATTCTAAGGCTGAATAACCCTGCTGTCACTGTAGCATTAGTTGTGATCTTCTCTCTAGATTTCCACCATTCCCCATACTTACAGAGGGCAAATCCTGTCCTTTCCTATGTTTTGTATAGAAGAGAAAAGGGTGCTTCTGGCCGGTGACCTGAGGCAATACTACAGGACTTTTATTAGGCTGTAATTTAAAAAGTGACTCGATTCTGGTACCAAATTGAGTACCCACCCCTTAGTTCCAGGCCCTTTGCATATAGCTCAAATAACTTACCCCAAAATCCGTGCAACCCTAATGTCACAAGCCAGAATAGATGTTCAAAAAATGTGGTAAACATTTTTTTACCAAAAGCATTCCAGTGAGCTCCCAGTGAACAAACTCTGCCTCCAGAGGGCAAACAGGAGCAAGTAGTCTGGCCATACCAGCCCCTGTTACTCCAGACTGTAGGAGTCAGAACAAGAATTGTCCCCTGCGAGGGGTCAGCAGGAGCAGCAGCAACTCTTCAGGGCTTAACAAGAGGGAAAATTCAGGATTCAGGAGACAAGTCGGAGCCTAATGCCCTTCTGCCTAAACCTGTGTGCTCTAATTCCACCGGCAACACCTGCACTCCTCTTCTCTGCACTGCAGCAGGGTTGATTAGAGGTTCCTTGACAGACCCTACTCAGCTAACTTATAACAAGGTCCTCTGGGCAATCTTATCTTACTCTTTACTTACTTCTTAACTAGAGTTTTACCTCCTGCTCAACGGAAATTTGTTAATGGCTGCACGTTTGCTTGGCCACCCTGGCAACATAAGGTCCTTGCATGGCTGGGAACACTGCTTTGGGTCTGCAGGTGCTTGGGATTTGTCTGCAGACATGGGATTTTAAGGCCAAAGACAAGATACTTATAATCCAGGCCCAGGACTGCCATTTTGCCTAGCCTTGAAAAAGCTGGGAAAATAGTTGGAACTAACTACATTTTTCAAAGCAGAGAAAGAAGCTGAATGCTGAAATCCAATAAAATTCAACAAAGAATCCCCTGCTATTTCCTTTAGTGTTTTTATTACTTTTAGTTTTCACTGTAAATTGTTACTTGCAATTACAGGTTGGGAAGAGTCGTAGCCTTATCCTCAAACTACAGAAATTATCATGCTAATGCCAGAATTAAAGTAAATAACCCCACAGCCCTGGATGGCAGTGGGAGATGTTATGATGTCTTAGAACTGAGCATTTCAGTGGAATCAAATACTGTTTTTCTGCTTGTCTAAGTACAACACATTCTTTATAATGGACAAAATACCTGTCTGGTTTAATAAAAGATGCTCTTTCTTTTGACAATAAAATCGAGGTAAATAAAAGATCAATTTTAAAAAATTATTTGTCTAGTGGTTACTTCTTTCTTTTAACACAGAACTGTTTTTATCCTCACACCAAAATTATCACAAATTTGTATTCCTGGAGCAAAACAATCTTAGTGCATTGAATAAAAGAAAAAAAAAAAAAGGTTTGAATATATTTATTCCTCTTGTGACAGCATTTAGGAAGTCAATCATCAAGTAGAGGATGAGGTTTTCTCATTAACCAATATTTTCATACTTACCTGATCTGACACGTTGTACCAATCATAATCAAAAGAGTTGACTTTCTTGGTTTGAGAAAACGATAAGATGAACAAGTTGTAACAGGCTCGTGAGGTATAAAGTAGTATAACAGTCACTCCTATACTTGTCACCTGACAGACAGATGAGCCCTGGAAGAGATTTAAGCATGGATTATTATTCATAAGGGAAGTTGAGAACAACATTGCTTTGCATGGCCTTCAAGAGTTGTCTTGCTACTCTGTCTCATGTGATTGACTCTTTGTCTTTCCTTCTTTGGCCAATATATCCTATTCTATGTATATTCCTGTATTTTATCAGTTCAGTGGTTTCCAGGTAACGGTAGCAGTTCCAGCCCTTACCAAGATGGGCTGTGACTAATTTCTACATTTTATTGAACAAGTGCTATTTTCAGAGCAACGAAAACATGTAAGACCCACCCTTGGTATGAGGTGGAGTGACAGGATTCAGCCTGCAGCTCTGCATTAGCTACAGAGCATCCTGTATCAGATGCTGGCTAGCATGATGCAACTTTGCATCTTTTTACAGCTGCTTGCTTTGCACCAATTTCGTAAGTACAGAGCAGGTCATAGCAGTCAGCAGTTAAACCCAGCGCAGACAGGAACAGAACATCCTGCCTTAGCTAATGTCAGCACAGAGGAGACAAAGTGGAAGCACAGCCTGTGGGCAGAGTGACCATGGCAGGGCAGTCTGAGTGGCAGCTTGGACACAAGGGGAGGAATGGGACTGCAAGTGTGAAATTGCAACTGTTCCTAAGCCCTAGAGAGAAAACCGGACAGAGCGGGGCAAAGAGAGGAGAGGTAAGAGGAGTGAGAGGAGTAAGTGCCTGACCACTGTGTCAAGTGAGGAGGGTCACTGTCAGGGGTTGGGACACCAGCACAGGAATTGCAGAGGGAAGGAAGGAATCCAAGAGCCATGGCTACAGGGATCTGTGTGAGTCTGATCACAGAGGCAGGCAGATGTACAAAAATGGGACTGGCTTTGAAAGAAGCTCAAAGTAAATTCTTTGTAGTTGGCTCTGGAGTGGTGCTTTTCACAGCCAAAGGAGGAAAGATGAGTTAAAGTGCTGTGTGCATCTAGACGGAGTTGCCTTGCAGTCATTTGATTCTCTAGCCCTGCCCTCTGCCTCTCCTGGCAGAGACCCACACCAGGAGGATGGGTTCATCTATGTGAGAGAGAGAGGCCAAGAAAGAAGTTGCTCCTCCCTTCCACAGGATCTTTTAAACCAGTGCAGGAGACTGGAAAGTCTGCATCCTATTCCCTCTGCTCACACTGCTTCCATGTTTGCAGCTGAGGGGCAGAGGTTCAAAGCACTGTGACAGGCAGAGCAGATGTAGCAGAAGGGCTAAAGTAGTATCAGGGGAAGTCACCAAGCCACCATGTCCTGACTTACTGGACTTCAGGAAACTACCAGGGCTCCAGTGCTGCTCACCCACACTGTTGGCTGTTGACCCTGCAGCTTTGTTGACCCAGCTCCTCAGTCTGCACTCCCCAGTGAGCATAAGTTAAGACCAGCTCAGAGAGCATTTAAAAATCTTGCGCAAAACGAACTTGCCTGTTTTCCCAGCAAAATAACATTGGTTCAGTGAACAGCCAGGCTCCGAAAATACCCAGTGCAGTCAAAGTCTCTGAATTCCAGCTTATAATGGCCTGGAAACACCACCATTCCCCAGGCCATAACCTGCAGCCATGTCAGGAGTGAGCCAAGAGACAGCAGCTACTCAGTAATTGAAGCCATAGCAGGCAGTGGTGAAAGCTGTGGCAATACCAGCAAGCAGGAAATGCTTTAAAGAGGAAATGTTTGCTAGGCACTTCTCTGTTCTCCTTAGATACTAACAAGTCAGTGATGCTGTCATGGAAACCGAGGGAGAGAGAGCAGAGAGAAGCTGCTGACTGGCACATACCATATCCCAGCTCAGTGGCATTTACAGATTGCAGATAGCAGAAGCAAAGAGCAGAACGGGGTTGGTATTTCCCTGTATAGATTTCCCTACACAGCTGTCATTCTTTAAAAGTTAATAGTTAAATGTGCAGAGATTTAACAAACTTCCATTCCACCAAATACAAAAAAGGGGATAAAACTGTCCTGGTTTTGCTTCCAGTCTAATACACTTAGTGGCTCGGTGAAGGGAGAGGGCAGCAGTGGAAGTACATCCAGAGGAATCATTTCTCAGTCACAGGCCCCTGCAGAAAAGAAGGGGAGCCCCAAGCTGGTAGTGTGTCCCACCACGTGACGCATTTGGCCAGCACAGAAGTGGCCCAAGTCAGCACCTAAGGGCAGGGTGCTGACTTGGTGCTGGCACAGCCCTGGCACAAAGTACCAGGATGGTTCCCCATGCCAGGTCATGGAGATTAATGTTTTCACATGTGATCACAAGATACATGCCAGCAAATGGGAGATGCAGATAAAAGGCTGCCAGTACCAATGCCTACCTACATGCACCACAGAGCATGCATTATCTCCAACACTGTTCCTGTCATATCACTGCAGAGAATGGATTTGTCTTCTCTAGCTAATTTTGTGGCATAAGAGTAGCAGATAAAACCAGGATGTTTTATTCACTGCCAGTTTCAGTCATCTGTTTCCCTAAATTATGTGCAGTCAAACCCTTCTGGAAATCCTCCGAGGAACTCCCATTTCAGGTCAGCAGAAAGGAGGAGCAGAGTGCTCTTTAACTCTCATTTCCATGTTCAAACTTTCATCAGCTGAGTGTTCTATCCTTTCCTGTCTGCAGTAATGTTAGAGATTCTTTGGGTTTTGTGAAATAGCTTGAAGTAAAGAAGGTTGGGTTTCCTGCAGGAGGAGCAAACAGAACAAAACCAAAACCAAACAAAAACAGAACCAAAGCCTCCCTTAGGTTAACACTGCTTTGTTACAGAGATTTATGCTCCTGTGATTTACAGCACAAGAAAGACTTTTCCTACTAATAAAAATAATCCATTGCCAGTGCCCTTTGGTCAGCAAATGACAGGCTTGAAAGAAACAAAACTAAGCTGTGTTTTTAAATCTTCTATTCGGCCCTGAACTTTTAGTTGTTGTGCAGCATGGCCAGATTTGATTAAACAGGAAATGTACTCATTTCATCTGATTAAGTAAATGGAGAGAGGAATTTTATCATAAGGTTTTCTAAATAGCAGCCAAACATTAGATTTTCAAAGGATTTGTTGTGGTAATGGCAATGGGTTATTGGTTAAACTGATAATTTAAGATTTAACTGTCTTCTGCAAATGTAAGGATGTTGGAAAGCCCTGTTTCATTTTTTATAGATACAAAACATCTTCACTGATTTTATAATAAACACTGCATGGTTATGTGATGCCACCCAGCTCCTTGAACACTGAATGTGTCCAAAGCTGTAAACCTAACAATATTTCTTTAAGGAACTGTATCCTGTAGAGTAATAGGAAACACTTTTTACCCCTTTTCCCCCAGCTGACCAAGCTACAGTGTATTAAGTCTTTTAAAACACATTTTCACTACCTACAGGAATATATATAAGAGTATGCAAATTTATAAAGGGAGATTCATATTTCTCTGTCCAGCTTATCTTCAGCATGCTGCTACCTTAAACAGTTAACTCAGTCAATGATTTGCCAAGCTGAAGGATTTTGAAGTATAGGCTACTTCTATAGAGCAGTACTGAAATGATCTTCAGACAAGGGACCCAGAAAAAGCAGTGTCCGCTTGAAAAAGAGCTGTGAGAAACCCCAGCCAATAAGTTCTGCAAAATCTGCCTCAAAACCACATATTTGGGATCACTGGTTTTAACCAAAGGGTCCCTTGCTACCATTTAGTATTTAATTCATGTGTTGGACATGATGCCCAGCCAAGTGCAGGCTGCGAGGTTTAAGGCCTCCAGCTACCAGGCTTTGTGGCTTTGCCCTGCACTGCCCTTGTATCTCAGAAGGTACTTGAAAAGAACTGAAAATGTACCTTACCTTGGACTCCAAGTAAATGTTGGCTAAAGACATCTTGGAGATCTTATACAGGCAGATGGAGAGTGAAACAGCGCACAGCACAAACAGTGTGTCATTAATTGCCACCCGGACAGAGACAATGATTTTTCTCTCTGAGTTCTGTGTCCTCACCAATACTGCACATGTTAAATTCACCAAGAGGAAGAGGAGACTTATGAAAAGAGAAGCCAGGTAGAGGGGCAACCTGGGAGAGTGAGAAGAAAACAGTTTTAGCAACACTGTTCAGCAAGTGTCAGTCATGAGATGGAAGTTGCACTCCGAGAAATGAAATCTGCCTATGTTGAGCTGCCACAGCTGACAGAGTAACCAGCTGCCTAAATCAAAATCAAAGTGCTCCAGATTGCTGGAGAGATTAAACTAGATCATTTCAAACCTGAAAACACAGTTACACAACAAGCTGTAAGTAAAGTAACTAATACCAAGCAGCAAAACATGGAAGACTGCAGCAGAAATACAACAGCACAGCTCTTGAACACTATTTAAAATATACATGTACCTTCTTAGACCATGCACTTCATGTACAGCACAAATCCTCTGCCTACTCACTGCCAGAAGAAACCTCTCCAAAGGCCGAATTGCCTGGAATGGACTGGTTTTGAGCCTGGTTTTACAACACCACCACTGCCATATAAAGCCATCACTGACAGCTAATGTTTGCCATCAGATTTCATATCAAATTAGGGAAGGGTCTAACAGCAGGAAAAATCTCCAAGTTACTGGTTCCCTAATATCCATCTCTGTCTCTTTTCCTGAACAATTTGGTCATGGTCAACCTCTTTAAAAAAACATCAAGAAATTTAATGCATATTGATTCTGGGTTGGCATCTTGCCATCTAGTCCAGGAAAAAGGTTTGTTTACACAACCACAGAAGCAGATCTGGAACCAAAATGTGACAGACAGAAGCCCAGGAGTTGGACTGGTTTTATCCGTCTGTTTTTTTTCAACCTACCCAGCACTGATACCTACAATATAAGCATGCTAGATAATCAAGGAAAACTGCTTCTAATTCCTCTTTATGCCTACATAGGACTGTGGGGCTTTCCATTTAAAAAACCCCAAAAAGCACGTTTCCATTTCAGGCATTTCCTTAGTTCATTTTCACTGCTGACCAAAGCAATTACTGATAAGATTCATAATCTGCAGTCACTGAACAAGAGGTTTTGGCCCCAGCTTTTCATGCCTGTTGGGAACTTTGAATTTGGCTGACAACAAACATACAGACTGTCCCTGAGGAATCCAGTTCTGATTGTTTAATAATACTTTACCCAGTGGGGATCTTTTCCTTTCACACATTCATATTCTCTTGGGTTAACATCAATGGAGCTACAAAGCTGAAGCACAGCTGGCTTCTTTTCAGAGGGCAAGAAAGGAGGAGATATATCTTTGAGATATTTTAAATGTGTTACAGGGAAAACTTGAAAGCCTAAAAGCTTGTGAATCAATACCCTTCTTTCCAGCTATATCTGGCAGTGAGCAAGGATGCTGTTTTTTCCTTGCCAGGCACGGAAATTCCCTCTCAGCAGGAAGATTGTGCTCATTCTTAACTTTCCAGGGCAGGGCTCTGTTTTTAGGATAAGCAGTTGGAGGTAGTTCCTTTAAACCTCATAGTCTAAAGGTGGAAGCATTGCAGTCCTGAAGCTCCTCTCTCACACGGCTTCCTCTGTAATGGTGGTATATCTAGAGCTTTTATTAGCACCTCAAAAACATTTCAATAGTGGCCACATGTCTTCCTTTCCTTCCCCTCCCAAAGTCCCATCTCTGGTCTCCTTGCGGGGGCCTATGAGGAAAGGCACGCTCTTACATCTGCCTTGCTTGCAGGACAGGGAGTGCATGCACTCCTTTTGCTCACCTCAGCCCAAAGGACCTTCTGCTGCAGCACAGCCTGCATGCTGGCATGCAGCATCAAGCTGGCTTGCAACCAGCAAGGCTGAGAAGCTTCCAGGCCAGGCTCCTCCTTTGCAGACTTTAGCAAAAAAAAAGAAAAGGGCTGTCACGCTCTTGTGCCCACACCCTCCCATGTGTGCCGGGGTGAGCTGTCCTGGCCAGTCAGTTGTGAAGCTCTTCACATAATGATCTTCCCGCCCCCTTATTAACATGATGTGGCCGAGGAAATGGCTGCCTGATTTGACAATGGATGCATTGTTGCTGATCTTATGGATCAGCATTGGTGGCCATGCAGGCTGTCTCTGTAGGGGAAGTTTTAGGGTCTCAGCAGATTAAAGGCAGAAAGTATCTTTACAACTCAACCACAAGGGCACCTACAAGGCATGAAGAAGCGTATGAAATTTTATAGAAGACAGAAAAGCTGGGCAGGAGACGTACTTCCAGATTGCACCAGTGAAAGTGCGAGGCAAAGTTCAAAAGCCTATTGTGCCTAATTCCCACTTTGGGACTAGTCTTTAAAGGAGCTGTGTGTAATCTGGTTTGGCTGGGGAAGACCATGCCAGGGTGTTCTGTTCTTTCTGTGTCAGGCTGAATGCACCCATAAGTTTTCCTTTGAGCTGAAAATAAAACCTCAGAAAAATACAGTGAGCTTTGCCTTGTTTAACAAGAAAACCTGTTTGAAACTACTGCATTTTGTACGTGGTTTCCTCTAAAACTCTGCAGTGTCTGAGGCTTGTGTGTAACAAGACATGCACATATACATGTACCTGTCACCTCATCCAAACATGGTGACAGTAAGAAATCCCCAAGCCCAGGAAGACAGGCAGAAGGACGGTTTAAATATGAAATTGGGCTGGCACAGGCTTTACCTTAACCCTTTTTACTAGTATTGTGAAGGCTGTGCTGAATAGTTTGCTTAAGAATCTGGATCCCTGATAGGATTTTATAGGTTTTTTTTTTTTTTAATCTGAAATGATTCTGAATTCTGAGACCTGTATCAATACATAGACCTAAGTTCTACCTCTCAGTTGCCCCATTTATGTTGTCATTATCTGTTGAAAAAATTACAATACCAGGTAATAAGGTCTGACACTTATTAAGGAAAATGGAGGGGAAAATCAAAAAGTGGACATTCAGTAATGAAGAAAAATCAGATGTAGTAAGTGCCGATTACAAACTGGTGTGTAGGCCTTGCATCTTTCCATCATCCATCTCTCCCTCAGGATCTGAGCAACCTGATCTAGTGAAAGATGCCCCTCCCTGCCCATGGGACATGGCTTGGACTAGATGATCTTTAAAGGTCCTTTCCAACACAAACCACCCTGTGAGTCTGTGTTCTTTCACTAGCTTGTTACAATTAAGATTCAGAACTTCATCTGTGGGTGTGCATGTATTACACCACTTCAATTGCCCTGTGTAACACAGGAAACAAGGTCAGCTTTATTAATATAGCTCTTTTAGACAGACTAACCACACTCATGCTGAGATCTAGATGTTAAAACAAAATACAACTGGAAACCCTTACCACTAGAGCATAACAAGAAAGAAAAAGCTAGGCCAGGTCCAAGAGTGATTTGTATTAGAAATCCAGTAGGGAAGAGTCAGGGCGGACATGGAGCTGCTGTGAGGAGGGTAGTCTGTGCATGAGTAATTCTAGCCACAGTACGTTAGTGTTTAGGAACACAAATTCTACAAGAGCTACATGCAGGTTGCTAATGTAGTCACTTCATAGGCATTGACTAAATATCACAAGTTCCCTGTGCTTCAAGAAAGGCATTTTCAAGCAGTTTTCAGGAACAAAGCCATGCCACAAACATCAGTAACAGATGAAGTTCAAAGCTTCTACCTCTCACCTCTAAAGCCATGTGGGAACCTGTCCCCAGACAGTCCCACACCACCTTGACCTGCACACCAGGCTCTGTGCAAAGTGATCCTCTTAGTTTCTTGCCCGTGTGCCCCATCGGGGGCAGGCACGCCTGCACTGGGGGGACCTGCCTGGGCTGTGCTCTGCTTGCCTGCCAGCCCAGACTCTGGGATTTTCTGCCCACAGGAATCAGAGTGCAAAAGGGGGGTTCAAAGCTGCAGTTCAGCCTGGAGTCCACAATCCTGAGTCAGCCATCACTGAGCCACATTCCTGGGCCAGCCTGCATTTCCCATGCCCTCACCAGCCCAAGCACAGCCCACCTCAAGCCTGCTCTCACTGTACTGCCATTATACCAAACATGGTTCCTGAAGCAATTGGTCCAGATGATTGCCTCACAAGCTGTGTGAAAACCCAGAAGGATAACAAACTTTTTGGGGCAAGGACAGTGATAATATTTGCCCTATTGATAAAGTATTATGTTCCCCTAACAGCCAGCAAGTAACAAGTCAGATTGCAGTTTAAAATTATTCTGTTTTCCTATCCTGAATTCATATTGTAAATTCTTTTTTTAGAATGGAGATAACCTCTCTCTTCCCCCTCCTTCTAAACAGCATTGCCCAGCTGAGGTTTTTAAGTGTTGCCACAACAAACATTAATTTATTGAGCTCTTCCTGAGCTTTCTGGACATTATTACCCTTTGGGGTTCTTTAAAGTACATCCTGACAGCTTCTCCTCAACAAGATGCCAAATGAGTCTCTCCACCTAAATGCAAATCTACCATAACCTCAACTCTATGGAGCCAGGGGAGGTTATCTATAAGCTCCCAAACACATAATCAAATTGAATCCATTCTCCCTAGCTCTTTCCCTTCACAACTCGTTTGGCATCTTCCCAAAACTTTTAAGACTTTAATTACCTCTGACTTCACGGGTTAAAAGACACCAACTCCCACTCATTCCTGTCAAAAAACCCAAAACATCACTCTGCTTCTTCAGCACTGGATCTGAATTTACCTAGTGATACAAATGTTAAGAGCCAGTAAACAAATCCCCAGAGTGTGTGTTTTCTGCTTGCATTCGAAATACTTGCCTTTGAAATGCGTGACTGTCTAAAAATGATACTTGTGTTGGGAAAGGACAGAGTCTCCTCCTAAAGGAGGAGAGGTAGCTTCAGAACCATCACCATAAAACAGTGGTATACAAATATGAATGGCTGAGGTATGAGTGCCACAAATTATAAAAGATGTTTCTCAAACAGCATGGCTGCTCTTTTTTACCACATTGAATGTTTGCATAGTTCTTACCTGTATTTCAGTAGCTCTGGGGAATATTTTGACTTAGCTTTGANAAAAAAAAAAAAATTGCATCAAACATATCATACATGTCAGCAAAGAAAGACACTGTGATTCACAGCAATTCTGTCTCACAGGTCACAAGAAATGTCATGACAGGTTTCATTACATTACAGATTTGCATGGATTGCTTACCCATGGCAGGCAAGCTCTAAGCAAAGCAGAACCACTCAGCAGGAGATCAGATGCACTTGTATACAAATTTCTACACTATTATTTTCACTTAGTCTTGTTTAGGAGTAAGGTCCTTTATACCAGTATTAACAAGAGGATCAGTGCCAACATAATCATAGAGGGAAATCATTATAGGCTCTTACATGACCTAACAGTACATGTCTCTCACATAGACCAGCTCACACCAGACCCAGTGTTCCCATGAAGAGCCCATCATAGTACCCTGGCCTGAAATTAGATATATACCTTTGCATTCACATTACGTTGCCAAAAATGCCCTTGAGAGCCAAACTCATTATTTTACTCTGAGGTATTATTTGGCTTCCACTGTCTGTCTCTTCACTGTAAAACAATTTATGCTTTTACAGGGAGACAGCTCAGGCCCAGCAGTTAGCTTGCTGTAACAGAAAAGATAAAATAATGTCAAGTTTTCTGTAATGTATCTAGGTGCCATCTGTCACATGTGTATAACTACCATCAGAAATTATACAAAAATACATTACCATATTTTGTATCTTATTTATTAAAAAATTACATTACAGTATCACTGCTTTTTTATAAGCTAGCATGGTTCCCAAACAAACTCCGTTTACAAATGTTCATTTAAACCAACACCAAAGCACACTGGTTACTAGTATTACAAGAACACCATGATGTATGACTTATTCTGAGTTGTTTCCTAATCATTTTCTCCTCAAATTATGCTATCTTACCCATTTAAGTTGGTTTTGCATGCCCTTCAGTAATGTTTGCATAATATTTGCTATGATTACTATGCTTTCCCAAGGAAACGGGACTTAAATGATCACAGTGTGTCTGTAGACGTGTCTGTCTGTCAATCTCTCTATCTGTCCTTTACTAATCCTAAAATACTTCAGAAAACTGATGGGTAAATGCTTCAAGTATCAAAGACATGATCCTTTATCACCCTTCTAAAAATCAATGACTCGAAAGAAACAAGGAACTCTGTAAATTTATCTAATATACGTCCTCTGTAAGGAGAAGCTTACATAGTGATTCTACACATCACCCAATATGAGAGAGTCTGCATAGCAAAATATTTTAAGAAATCCTGCAGTTATGGGAACAACTGAGAGTCAATCATGAGACACAGATCTGGAGAAAATCAGGCTCTACTTGTTCCAGAGCTTCTGGAACAACTTGTCATTTAACTCCTATTCACCATAAACAGCTGCCTTGACATGGAAATTAATTTTGTGATGCATCAGCCTGCTAAGCACTAGCTGAAGCAGCAGAGAACACTGAGTTTTTCAGCAAACTGAGAATAAAATTGAAAACTTGTGTGGAAAAACTCTCTAAAAACATTCTGCAGTCATTGATACTTTTTTCAAATAGACAACGTCCCTGGTAGTATCTCTTATTGTAGAGTTTTGTGACTCATCCTCCAAATTCCTGGATCATGAAATCTCACAGGAGTCCAGGAAGAAGTTTTAGGTTGATTTACTTACTTGCTTTTGAAAGGAAAGGTACAAGGGGCTTGAAAATGTTCTGCATTTTTGCTGTGCATAAAGAGTAGCTGTCACTTTTAGGGAAGGGATGAGGTTCAAAACTTCCCAGATACTTTTTGCACTAGATTTACTGCCTACCCTGCTTATTCTGGAAGGGAGGAAGGGAACAGATCCCTGACCTCAATGAAACTAAACAAGTAATCCTTGTCTCTAGGGCCATTCCACAATCCTCACCTATTGTGAATAGCACTTATACACATTGTAACATTAATTTTGACACCTGTCAGGAGCTGCACTGAACAGAATAGTTCAGAGCCTCTGCAAAGAACCTCAAAGGACAAGCAATTTCCAGTGGGCAACGAGTTTTTCTGGGTTCACAAAACCTAGAAAATGTCAAGTTCCTAAATACCATCTCCAGTGGTTCCCCAGAAGTTATCTACTCATTCCTATTAGGTCACAAAGCAGTCCTGTTACATAAACCAACCCAAGACCACTACCCAGCAAAATCTCCATGGATGACAGGTAAAACCAAATGTGATGCTGCTGCTGCAGATCCAACAGGACCTCAAGATTCAAGATCACCAAAACAGCTGTTACTGTGATTCTACATCTGGTGAACCTGTCCCAGGTGATACATGTTCTGAAATTTTCAGAGCAAAATGACCATTAAAAAAGAAAAGAAACACTGTACTAAAGAAAAAGGATCCTATACAGAATGAAAGCTACTGTATAAGGCATGGAGAATTTTTACCAATTCACTGCTAGGCAGGAGCACAGGCAGCCAGATTCTGCCACTTTTTCTTAAACATTGATGGGGCTTACTTCGTGACTAGCTCTGCTGGAAGCAATGGGATTGTCATGGAATAAAGGGTTATTAAGTGGGAGTAAGGATGTCAGAAGCTGATCTCAATATACCTTACATGCGTGGGTGCAGCTTTTTGCTTTTAGCAGACGTTTAGCTCAAGAGACTGGTTGCTCAATGGCCCCTCCTCGCAGCGGTGTTGAGAAAGCTTCCAGTCAATATCTGAGTCATCTGAGCAAGTCTTCCAGCAAACCAGAGCAAACCAGACTATTCCTAAGAATAGACTAAACAGCAAACAGAGAGCAGGCTCTTTTAAAAAGATCTTTCAGCGAGGCCCAAGATGAACATGGAAAATGCGGTGGAAGTCCTTGCTAATTTTCTTATTATTTTCTTTGAAGTCTAAAGGGTTACTTTTTAGTCTTAAAAATATTTCCCCTTCTGCTTGTTCTTTGAAGGAGACATATCCTGTTTTGACTCTCTGTTTCTGCCAAAGGGTTGGAAACCTCAAATGAGATTCTCACACCCCCTTCTCCACTCCCCTGAGGTATATGTCTGGCTTATAAAACTGCAGCAGTTCAAAAGGACTCCAAAAATCTTTTCATACAGCCAGGGAAAATTCCCATTGCAGGAGCTGATGTAAAGAGCTGACCTTAGAGACATTTTACCAGGCCCCAGGAGTGGGGATGGCATGGGACCCATCAGCAGCTTGACTGCAGAGAGCTCTGGAAAGCTGCTGGGCAGCAGAGCAGGCAGACAGGGCCAGGCTGTTTTAGCTGATGGGGGTTCCAGGTAATCAGGAGCCACTTTGGCTCTATAAGTACCAAAGAAACAGCTGTCAAAGCCAAGTCAGATATTCCCAAAGCAAAAGAAAAATAAAATCTCCATGGAGCAATTTTCATGTCCATGCTCTGACTTAGCTGAACTGATGTGACGACTGACACAAACCTCTGCTGTACTCCAGTGCTAGCTGATCAATTCACTTTTACAGGAGCTACAGCTCAGTTTACCAAAAAGCCTCAGGTATGTGTTAAATGCCTGCATATGTCTCAAGCTGGTCCTCTGCACAGGAATGAAGTTCAGCTTTATTTACCACTTCTCATTTCAAAAACCCTATTAGAAACATAGCATGCACATTTTCTTCCCAGTTCCTTTCCCCACAGTCCCTCTCTTCTGTCACACTCCATGCAGACTTCCCTTTGAAACCTGAAAATATGCCACAACCTCATCGGCAGCACATTTACCTTTCTTCGGCTGTGTATCTTTCAGTTCCAGGCCCACCTTCCCCCTTCTCTCTTCCATGTTCATTCCTTCATTTGGATCAGATTTCCCAAAATAGGCAAGTTTTCCTTCTACTTTCTAAATTCTACACAGTTTGTAAGGCCTACAGACATGGGCAACATGGCTCACTACCATACTCAGTCTTCCATGAATTGGTAAAAATAGTCCTAAAAGGACAGGGATGACTGTGGGGCAGACAGCCACAGTAAACTTTCAAGTTTTTTGATATCGCTCCTATCAAATTATTTTATAAATCAAATGACTTTGTTTTTCGTGTCAGATGCTGACAGCCAGCCAATCTGCAATTGCAATTTTTCTTCTGTAGATATAATACTAATGGCAACATTTTACAGCAAATGTATTTGCTGATGCTTTACCATATGTAGTTAGACTCCTGTGTAGTTCTATATACATCTAAAACTTGTTTTATATTAATAATAAGCTTTGTAATATATGATTTATTCATTTCTGCTAAAAAAAAAAATCCCCCAAATAAAAAAATCTTCTCTGTTCTCTCACTGGTGAGAAGTTTGGAAATGCTATCCTCAGTAATTAGAGAATGAGAAATTTTCTTAATTCTCCTCCCAGAGCTAACATGTACCCTGGTTGCACTGAAATACACATAAAATTTCTGAAAATCTTATGCTGTTTTTACCCCACCCTGCCAGGCATGGCCAGCTCCCCTCTGAACTGTCTTACTCTGCACAACTTCTCTTCATATGAAAGTCCCTGATTTTATCAGCACTGCCTGGGAGGCAGGCTAAACTTCTCAATCCGGATGCCAAAGAAAAGGGAAGATGGTTAGGGAGGGGGAAGGAGATGTAAAATGTGCCTACCAGCCTTCTGCACCCATTCTGTCTCACATCTCTTTAGCTCAGCACTACTTTCCCTTGATCCTGGAGAAATTCCCAACCTGATGACAAAACCTAGAGCCCACCCAACTGTTTTCTGTGCCTGGCCGCAAGGAAGGCCTGGGATTTTCAGTGAAATTTATAGCTCACGGTCTTTGGCCCTGACCTTGTCCTTTGAGTCTGTAACCCTCCATCCTAGCCGCCCTCCTGCTTCATTTGTATTCTGTTCCCCAGGGAAATGCAAAGTCTGAGCAACAGGACAAAGTGAAGCAAGTCCTTCTCTGCCCTCCCCTCACACGCACCGAAAAAGGCAACTTGTTTTATTTCCCAGAGTCTCTTTACTCTTTTGCCCACAGCACTAACTGTAAAGCCTGAGGACTCATCTCAGTGTCCCCTTGTCAGGGACAGGGAAGATTTGGGTAAGCAGGACATAAAAGAGTACCCAAATCCTGGAATCCTCACTGTCTTCATTATCCTGGGATTCCTCACTGTAGGATCCTCCACTTCTTCCACTTTTAAGTGGAAAACATGTTATTAAGCAACAAAATAAACCTTTGGAAGCTGCATGTGTGAGGCAAATATCTCCACGGGATTTTTGGTGTCTGGAGGTGGAAATACACTTTGGCTCCCTACATGTTGGATCAGGATCAGGGAGCTGCTCCGGCTTGGTACAGTGCATTTACTCGCTGGTGTTGTGCTACTGTTTTACAAAAGTGCCACTGGATCTCATCTTCATTTGAGATTTATTTCAATGATTTCCAAGGAGGCAGAGGGCCTACCCTCCTGAGAGGGTAGGTCACACTATTGCTTTTCTTTAGAAGGGAATGAATACAGACACAGGATTAATAAATTCTAATACATTTATTTATTCCATTAGAAATCACATTAATTTTCTCCAGTATGGGATCTATGAGAGGAACTAATATTCTATAAACCTTATCTGCAGCACCCTTTCTATTCTGCCCTAAGTAAGACATTAAAACTGTGTCAAAGGACCCTGAAGTTGGCTCTTAATCCAAAGATCCCTTGTTTTGAGTCAAAACTATTTTGATTATAACTTCCCTTTTGTTCGTATGTCCCCTGCTTTAGCAACCTAGCCCAACACACTACAGCTTCTTCTGCTGCAGCTGCTGATGCTCAAGTCTGGGAACAAAACTGCTGTGCTGACATCATCAGGGCTTATTTGTCTTGCTACACATAAAACACAGATGAAATTCCCTATTGCTTTGGGATACCTATTAAAAAAGAGAATAGTTGTGGCTAACTTTCTGTCAAGTTCAAAGGTGCTTATTAATCTGAAAAACGCCCTCAGGCACTTTCCAAATGAATTTTTTTTTTGGCCAGAAGGATTTGCAATATTTTTTGAATCACTTTTTTTCTTCTCACATCTACATTTAAAAGTTTTCCTAGCAGTGCCACATTTAGAAATGGTGGGTGCTGTACAGGAGATAGTAAAAACTTGTGAATTCCAGACACCTGTAGGGTGTCTTCCAGTGCTCTGTCCCTATACAATATACAGATCGCTTCTTCCCCTCCATCTAAGCACCAGTGAAATAGCAGGGGTTTCATGCAATGAGACACAGCTGCAGACCCTTCTTGCCTGCCTTCTAGAGAATAAAAGGATAGAAGTTGTTACTAAACAGGTCTGTGAAGTTTTAAGCCATTACTGAAAGCAAAATTTTCTCTCTCCACCCCTTTCACACTAGTTCTTGCTTGTCTGCTGTGGAAAGCTAGATGCACATTAAATACAAGATGCTGAATTTCAAGCCAAACCACCAAATGGTTAGAAGTAAAAAATTAATAACAGTGAATTTTAAAAATATATACACTTACTCTGTCATACATTCGTACAATGGCAGTGCTTGCATTTCTTAAACCTTTGTTTCAGCTGGAGAGATATTTGAGATTAAATTTCACTGACAGCAACTAGCTCTAGAGCAAACAATAATACTAATCTTATGTCCTGTCTACAGCGGCCCAAGATATTTAAAGATTATGATGCACATCACAAACTCTGAAAGCCCCTTGCAAATATTGTTTCAAAAGCCTCACAGCAGCTCTTCAGGACAGGTGACTATTCCATGCTCCTTCCGAGGGGCTCAGAGGAAGATCATGAGGACTCAGGATGACAAAGCAGGAATTCTGTCTCAAAGGCAGAACCAACAGCCTTAGCGTTTTTTCTGTTCCCAACCACTGACTTGTACTTCCTGAATGCTATCAGACAACAATGCTAAAAATAATTTAAAAGGACATATGTGTGCATTTTGTGTGCTCTCTTTTCAGATCCTCCTTAGACAAAAGGAATGTTACCTGCAGCACTAAGCCTCCTGAGTGCTGACACTCTACTGCACAGACTGCTGTGCCCCCTCAGTCCAGGCTTCTCTTGGCCAAGAGCCAGGATGCTGCATTCTGCCTCCAGACTTCCACAGCAGCCCTCCATCTGTGTCTGAGGGAAGAGTCTGACCTCAGGCTGTGACTTAGTCCCAGCACTGTGATGGGATGGACTGTGTGCTGACGGACATTTGGCCCTGGGAAACTGCACAGTTATCCAAACGACTCTCACAATAGCTATGGGATAAAGCATAGGTCACCACATGCCTGAGCTGGATTTGAGTAGTATGCAGATGAAAGGTTCCTGTAATCCCTTAATATATCTCAAGTACCGGGGAGTGGAGCAGGGTGAGTTAGCAGGCATTTCAGACATTGAATCCATGAAAGCAAACCTAAGCACAAAACTGGGTATATGGTTCTAAGTATTTAATACCCTCTACAACTCAAGTGATCTTCTTACAGCCGTCATGCTTACCATGGCTGCTTTTCCAGCTCTGGGATAGCAGCCCTTGCATGCAGCCCAATGTCTCCAGCCAGGGTGTTCAGAATTAATAAGGCCTGTCATCACTACAGAGCACTGTTAAATACTGCAGGGACTTACAGAATCACCAGCCCCAGACATCAAGCTGGTTCCAAGTGGGGCACACAGCAACACCCAAAGCATCCTGAGCACTGCCTGGAGTGCTCCAGGGCTGGTTGATGCTCTCCTGACCAACTACTCCTGCACTGGGAAAGTGGACTTTGATCAGGGCCATATGAGTGTAGGCTTGGCATCCTGCTCCAGGCACTACAGTGGGACTGAGAAGATAAAAAATCCAGTCTTTCCCTCCTGCAAGCTTCCTGTGAGATCTTAGGCAAGCCCAGCAGCCTTTCTTTGTCTCAGCATGCCAATATCCCATCCTTCAGCCAAATGCAAGATACCCAGGCTCATCATAAGTATTTCCAATCAATTCTAGCTGCAGCAACCTGGAGCACTGTGCAGCTTAACTCCTCTGGCTTCTTAGCTGTCCAAGGCACAGATACACTCTCAAGACCTCTTCCTGAAATGGAGATACTATTTCCTTTATTTCACTATACAGCTAATCTAGGTTTACATCAGAGAGTCCTTGGAATAGAGGGTGTATCTCTAGGCAGCACTCAGACTTTTTGGGGTCCAGACTCAAAGCTGTTTGTAATACAGATCATTACAGGAATTTGGGCCCACAGTAGGACTCCATCATAATTTTCAATTGTTATACACATAATAGAAATCTCACTCAGAAACATGTCAGCCAGCTTATGAAAAACTGGGACCGGGGGGTTGTTGCTGGCAAAATCAGACATTACAATTCTGACTGCACACAGAGATCAAGCCTGGAGGTTTTTAAAGTCTAATAATAATAATAAGGCACAATAATAGAGTGACATTTTGGGTGTCTAAATTCCAAGTTCTCTTATACATTTTCACTCTAACCTTTGAATTAAGATACACCCATTTTATAGACAGTAGACATATTAATTGGTATTCTCACAATGATCTCTTTAGGCTCTGGTTTCATTGTAACACTGATCACTTGCATATAGACCAAAAGTTAAAATACCTAATTAAACAATTGAAATTCGCTTTTTGCATTGACAAGGTACATTTTTCTCATGATGCTTACATAATAAGGCTTTACCATTCAGTTATATTTAATCAACTAAATATCTGTTGCTTACCTGTGTGAAGTAAAGATTCATCAGGGTCAGGGTGAAAAACTGGAGGCAGACTGGGAAGCAATAGAGAAGCCAGAAGATGAAGGGGCTGAGAGAATTTGCTGTGACAAAGTCTTTGAAGTAAAATGAAAAGAGCACTGTCCTAAGAGAGGCCCAAAACAGGCACAGAAACAGAAAGACAGTTTGGTAACTGAACCTCTTGTGCCTGTAGTGAAGGACCAGCCAGAGCTGGACGTAGATGAACACAAAAAGCAGTGAATAAAAAACAGTATATACAATGGTCAGGCCCAGCTTCACATACGGAGGGACAGCTGGCGTCAGGGTCGGCGGAAGAGTGTCATTTTTCAGTGGGTCCCACTCAGGGGCCTCCATTTGATATCAGGAATCGTCAGAATTATTTAAGTTTGGCTGCCGCTGTTGCCTCCTCCTCCTCCTTTCATCTTCCTACAGCATAGGAATCAAGAAAATGAAAGAAAACAAGCTGCACTTCCTCTTTGGCAGCTCACTGTGGGCTGGTAGCACATGATCACAATTCAGAATGATTCATTAAGACTGCCTTTGTCAGCAATTGGCGGGGAACAGCTCAGAAAGCTGCTCTTTGCTGATGTCTCTGCACAAATCTTTACCATCCTTAAGAAACAAAGAAATCCACCAGCCCCTGCTAATTTTTTTCCTAAGGAAAATTATCTGGATTTTAAGTTAGTTAAGTAACGTTCTATTTTCTACAAGAAGCAAGTACCTGACATTTTCCCAGTGGCTGCCACATCATATCCTTGTAGGGGGTTTTTTTTGGTCTTGTTTCCTGTTTAACGAGTACTTCATTTAGCTGCATTTTGTTAGAAATCATTTTAAGCACCTTCAGGTACTCATGACATGCAAACTGCTGTAAGTAAGCTGTAACAGCTCAGCTTGGCATTGCAGAAACCTTTGTGTTTGTAAAGAAATACACAATTTGCACAGCAAATCTAATACATTCAGTTTCTTCTTTTTCTTATAACATAAGATGCTTCATTAGTGTGGGAGAAAAGGCACATCAGGACTTCCAAACCTAGCATACAGAGGAACAAAATAAAACCTCCTAAAGATCTAAATTCACCAAAGCATTCATGCAGCTACAGGTTCTTTTCTTCTTGGTTGCTTTTGGGCCATCACTGTGGAAACAGCTGACCAGACACGCCTTCCCACAAGCCTTTGGGATGAAATCTATAAATTAATAGGTGCTATGGCAGGCTGATGGGTTTGACTCACAGGGGTGAGAAGTGAGAACTGAAACTGAGTGGTTTAGACTTTTGTAGTGTGGTCGTAATTCTCCATATATCTCTAGGTCATGTATAACATCATGTACCATAAAACAACAACATTTTTAAAAGATACTTTGGTTACAGCCAGAGCACTGCCATGTTTTTCTCTATCATTTATAGTAAGCTGATTACAAGAAGTGCTTATTACTCGGACCAGTCCCCAGGGAGGACCCCACATGTCTGGTGAGCCGTGAAGAAAGATTCCTGTGGTGGAAGAGTCCGAGAGTCCATGTAAAGAACTAACACAGTGTACATGGTACACAGAAACTGACACTATCAAAATAATGATTTCCATTATTAATGCCTTGCACTAAGAGGAGTTCAAAACTACAATTTTGTTGAAAAGGACAATTATTATAATTGTGCTTATTAATATAAATACAATAGATATACATTTGGATATATATTTAAAAATATCTCAAAGTGAACACCATTCTGCCCTAAAAATACCCACATCAAACCCCTAAAGCTATGTTCCAAAATCCAAGGTTAGGTACCAAAGCAGTTTGATTTTTAAGGTGCTAAGTAAACTCAGGTCCCATTGACTGCAGAAGGATTTGTGGGTTCTCAGTGCTTCCGTAAATCTGGTAATTGATTAAGTTTTCTAGATAGGATTTTAAGACTCTTACCAGGAGCAGTCAGCCTTGGAAATCCCGGATAAACAGCTTACAGAAGCAGGGTGATACACAGCACTGGGTGATGGTCGATTTGACTACGTATAGAAATGTACAGAACAGAGAATGAATATGGCAAAGATGAGAGAGGATAAGAAATATCCAAGCACTAAAAATCATGTGCATGTACAGAGGTATGTCATAGATTGCAGAAAAAGAATTCTATGGCTTCAGCACAAATAAACTTGGACTTAGTTTTGAATTAGCACATGCTCCTAGATCCTGTATAATCCCTGGGGGAAAAAAAAAAAAAGAAAAAAGAAAAGGGGGGAAAAAAAAAAGAGTAAAATTTACTTGATACCAGGGTAGGACATGGAAAACTGAGAAGTTGCTGAAGCAAGTTTTTCAGAGAAGCTGCCTGTCCTCAGGCTGTAATGTTCATTAGGCAAAAACGGGGCAGGTAAAGGGCCTGAACAGGAATTTGGAAAATATGTATAACAAATAGGATACAATAAATTATATTTCAATACATGGTACAGAAGGCTCCATCTCCCAGACCAGGAAAACATTTTCCCTATATTGATACATACTTCCTTCTAGCAGACAAGGAAAACATCTTCCTAGCCTTCCTCACTTCCACCAGTAGGCCAGCCTTGTATATCCGTCAGTCTCCACAACCCCAGTGCACACATACACTTTCTAGAGGCCAGAGTACAGCAATAATAAATTCACTGGGTTACACACCACCTCTCTGCTCTCAGCACAAACTTTCTGATTATGCTTGTGGCTATCATTAACCCACAGTGGCTGTGAGCACTCTATTGCTTTTTCTCAGTGACCTATAACAACTCTTCAAAGCTTGTGATATCAGACTTTAACCTGCTACATGGGGTAAAGGCTTCCGCTGCATTCCTTCAGCAAGAGACATCAGGATTTTAACACTGCCACGTCCCTGAGGTATTCTATAAAATGTACAGAGGAGTAGGAATCCATTTCCACTCAAAAAACTACTTTCTTAGTGTCCCTGTGGATGTGATTTCACCCATTTCCGTTTTCAATCCATTTCCACTCAACAAACTGCTTTCTTAGTGCCCTTGTGATTGCTAACTCATGCTTTGTGGGAACGTGTAAACAGCTAAAGAAAACTGCTGCTGCCTCAGTCAGGTGTTGCCACGGGACAGTAAAAACAATGGTCACACAGATTGGCCCCAGACAAGTATATTTGACATAGGTGAGCAAAGGTTGGTTGTGAAACTCTGCAGGGGGGCATTATAAGAAACTTATAATTTTTTAATAGACCAAATTTCCAGTGCTTAGGAAGTTCAGCCACTTCTTGGCCTCCAGCACAGTCCCACTGCTGTCTATGGATGTTGGGCAATTCCAAACAATCTGTTTCTGTTACTGTTTTCTTTCTAAGGGTCACTGGTCAAAGAAAGAAACTTCACTGAACCTCCAGTGTTCAAAAAGCTGCTTATCTAGGCTGTCCCATTGCTATTTGATTTGAAATGAACAAAAGTAGATAACATAAAGTGTCTGGATTCTGCAAGTTGAACTGCTGCCTCTGCTCCTGTGCAATGAGGTCTGAGTTCTCATCTTTGATGTCACTTGCAGTTAGTGAATTTGCTGGTAAGACTGTTAGCACTCTGCAACTAAGGACTCTTACCAGTGTGTAGTTCTAAAAGTCTTTTAGAAAGGGTTTTGCTGAAAAATGCACATCTGGGAAGGGAAGAAAATAAAGTAATTTAAGATTTTTTTAGATACTTAACCATCTTCATGTTTGATTTTATACTATGGTAGTCCAAAAAATTTGTCCTTGGTTACATGGGCAGGTTTTTCATTCTTTTGAGGCTTCATGACTTCTTTGATAGTGTTTCTTAAAGCTGCCAGGCTCTCATGGTTTAAACCTGAAGTTCTAAATAAAGTATCATAGTTGGACCTTAAAGTCTGTCCTTTTTCAAAGGCTGCTTTCCCCTAAAGTTATCTACAAAATTGTGAGGCCATTCCATCCAGTTCCACTCCAGCTGAGATGTACCAGGAGAGGCCGTCAGATAGACAGGCCTCTTGCCAAACCAAACAAAAATAAACTGGTATTCTGGTTCAACATTTTCCTTTGCTCCACACCCCATGAGGCCTATGATTACAAAACTCAACAACAACATTTTGAGGTAAATATTTCTTCCTATTTCTACTCAAAAAACCAAGTGCGGCAGAAATCTGATGTTGAACAAGATCTGCCAAGTATCTGGTGGAGAGTGGGAGTATTAATACTCTGAATTAGGCAAAGGGTAGAGATACCATGGAATTCATGATTATTTAATTCACCCAGGTTTATCATAACACTTACACCTCGTCCTTTTACATTTTGTGTCCCACAAAAGTATGAGCTCAATTCCGTGTGCTCCGCTCATTTCAATTTAAATAATCTTTTGAAAAGACAAATCCCCCTGAAGCCTTTTGTAATGTGACTACTAGAATAGAGAAATTTAACTATGTGGTGTGAGCACATATCTTCTGCATCTAATACTTAGGCCAGTGCAATTTGGTGCATTACATGACAAGATGTCACATTTCTTGATGAGACATGGTGGCCAGGATGCTGAAAAAATCAGACATCTCCTTTGAACAGATTCAGCAATCTGATACAGGGCAAGCACCTAAACTAGTGCCTGCTCAACATGACGGATGAATTAGCCAATAAATCCTGAACCTGTAATTTCCCATTTGTCTTTGGATACTGAGAACCTTGTTTGAAGCTTTTTTTGAACATTACTGCATTGCAGAGCATAAGTACTTAGCCTTGGAAAATACTGCTGATGGGATACTTCTGTCCTTCATTCGGAATGGGCTCATCTCCAAGTTGTGGTCTACGTCACCATCTTTGGGATTCAGCGTCTCTCTGCCATTCAACATTTAGCAACTCTGTTAAAAGCCAAACAGAGGGCTGGGAACCAGTTTTCTCAAGGGAAAAAAATGTCCTTTCATTGTTGGACTTTCTCTGTGCCTGGGCATGTTAGATTTCCCTATTAATCCTGACACAGACCTCATACTCAAAACATGTCTAAATAAAACCGTCATAATAAATCAGGATTTATTATTCTAATCTCATTTAGGTCATACAGTGGCGTAAAACAGTACAAATGTAGGGCCTTAACCCATAATCCTTAAGGCAGCCAAAGCTTCCATTGGCTTCACATAAAGTAATGCCCATGATTCGAGGGCAGGAGCTCACCGCACAAACTAATCAGAGCAATGCAAATACCTTTAAAGCAAGAAAAGTGTGGTTTCGTAATTTCAGCCCATATTTGACCAGAAGAAAATTTTCCAAAATACATTACTGAGTGAATAGAAGATTGAAAGAGACAAAGTCTGGAAGCAGAAGCATCCGAACATGAGTGCCTTTGTTTCATTTTCGAACTTTGTTTCTATTAGGGTGGTTGAATGTAGATTTCAGGCTCTCCTGCAGACTTTTCCTTTGCACAACATGCAATAGGAGCAGTCTGAAGCTTGGAGTTGCAGTTTGGATTCCAGACTGGTGAGAAGGTCTTGGACACCCTGAATTTTCTGTCTGTTTTGCACATTCCTTGGGGTTTAAAACAAGGCTCAACAAACTGAGATCTAAGATTAAAAAGAATTGAAAACAATTTGTTGCTTTTCACTGTTTAAATCATTCTTTGCAGCTTTCAGTTTCCTGGGTGCCTCCGTAACCCAGAAAGACACTTTGAATCCTTGCTAGCTCAAGTAGAATATATCCTCTCCTTTGCTAGCCTTCTCTGCTTTCTTTGACTTAGGGTTTACCACTTCTTTACACCCATCCCCAACCCCCACTGGAAAAACCCATCAAAAGGGAACTAAAGCAGTTGGGCATTTCCCTTCAGCGGCAATTCCCTTAAATAGATTGGTCAGCTGTGTATGAGCTGACTAGAAAAGTGAGGTGGATTAGATGTATACTGATAACAGAGGGAGGTGGATTTGAGTGCTAAAGGTTGCTTGGCCCAGTGTCTGGGCATTTCATATTATCTGTGACACTTTCTGGCAGGGAAGGTGTCTCCTCTTCACAAGAATCTTGGTGGGTAAATAACAAAAGTCCATTTGAAAAGGGATTATTTTAGCCACATCCAGGAAAGTGAGTTAATTAATTTTCTTCCCTTGGCTTCTGATACCTAGACCGTATGAAGCCCCTAGCTCACAGCTAACAAAACCCTCCATATTAGAAATCACCTGATTCAGCTCTGATTATCTGTTCATTCAAGCAGCTGAGGATTCAGCTGAGGAAGCAAAAAGTCCAGAATTTTGCTTAAGCCTTCTCAGGTTGGTGTCTCGAGAGGGTTTTTAACTCCAGTGTCCCCTATCTATGACAGCTAGTGCTGACATCCAGGCCGGCTCAGGGGAAGGCGAGGGTTATGTTAGGAAGTGGGCTCACAGACAGGCCTGAGCAGCTTGGTGTTCCCTCAGTTTCTGAAACTGCGTTGCCACGGCTGTCTTCTGAATGTGGCCACTGCAGAAACTTGTCAGCTGCAGGGCTGTCCTTGGAGTATTGATGAAGACAGTTTTGTTGGTGAGGGACTCCAGTCTAGCTTTTCTGGGATATAAAACAGGGTGGAGAGGGATAGCCAGAAGCACAGGATCTGCGACTGCGAGATGATGTAACTGTGCAGAGGAACAGAATTCCTGAGGTATGTGTCAAATTCACAGCTCAGAGATGCATTCCTACAAGATGAGCTTTCTTTGAGCATTAGTGAATCTGTACTTAAGCACATCTGGAAAAACCTGAGATACATTTGTACTTGCTAAAGCCAAATAGTAAAGAAACCTTTCTGGCAAATTTGCATTCAACATTTGACAAGTCAGATTGAGCCAACAGTGCCCTTCCTTGCCCTGCACATGGATTCTTAGGATGTCGTATCCCATGTTCACACACGTGTGTTTGTGCTGGTACTTTCCCGCTGCCAGGGGACTTGTTCAAGCTGCCAGTCCACACCCGAGGTCAGAGCACCACGGTGGCACCTGAAGGTTCAATCAGAGGAACGGGACAGAGCTGGCACTTATCTGCCAGCAGGGTGCCATCTGCTGCCCCCCAGACCATGCTGCGTCCCCACCCGCCCCGAGGTGCCTCTACCAGCAGAGCGGAGGTGAAGACAGCACGGAACTCCTCGTCTCAAGCCGCCGTCTGACAGCAGGAAGGGACAGGGAAGGCTGGCTCAGAGCCCCCCACTCTGGGAGCCGCCCCGTGAGGCCCGGGGGCGCGGGGACGCGGGCGGAGGTGGCGCCGGGAGAAGGACGAGAAGGACAGGGAGTACGGGGAGTGCGGGGAGTGCGGGGAGCGGCTGGGCGGGCCCTGCGCGACCCTTCCCTCAGAGCGGGGCGGGCAGAGCCACCGCCACCGCCACCGCCACCGCGGGCTGGGCCTCCGGCGCCACCGCGACCCCTCGTGGGGAACGAGAGACGGGGCTGGCTCTATCAGCTGCTCCATGATGGGTTTGAATTCCGGCTTCGTTAGGGTGGGGGTTTTTGGTTGGGGTTTTTATTTGTTTTGTTTGGGGTTTTTTTCTTCTTCTTTCTCTTTTTGCTTCTTCGTCTTCTGCTCACCTGAGATGGACACAGAGATTGCAGCTGCTTGGTTTCCCCTCCAGCTCTGGGTGTCCTGAGGGCATCTGCTGTTCCGCAATGCCTGCCTGTGAAGAAGCCTGTTTTCTCCATAAAGCTCCCCTGGAAGAGAAACAGAGGCTGTTGTTACATAGATTCATGTCCCTCAGCCAGCTGCATCTAGCCAGGAGGTTTCCTGTCCTGACCAGCAGCTCTTCCGTATTTATCCCTGTTGCAAAGCAGTAACCAGCATTGACCTGATTTATTCTGCAGGGTTTTACTTGTTTGTGAACTGTGCCTCAGTGGTAGAAATCGACTGAGCTTTATCTCCTCTTCCTTAGTATCATTAAAGTACACTTATGTGAAAAATAATAGTATCTGGCTTAACAAAAAGTTGGTTTTATTGGGGGGAAAGTGCCAAGTTTATATTGCATGTTCATAAACGGAGCTGCTTTTCCTTTTAACACAGTAAAATAAAAGATGACCTTTTCACTGAATGCAGTAATCATGCCAGCTGTTTATGTTTGTTTTATCGTGCAGAACATTAAGTGCATTAGACTTCAAATAGCCCAGCTGAATAAATTGCCCTAGTGGGTTGAGCAGAGCAAAGAACTGTAAAAGTGTAAAAAAAGAAAATAATGAATGGGGGAAAAAAAAAAAAAAGGAAAGGAGAAAGTTTGAAAAAACAGAGCTGCAGATGTTTATACAGGAACGACATTAAAGAGAAAATCTGCTTGGAGACAGTAAGTGCCATTTCGTAACCTTTGGGGGATTTTTGTAAAATTCTCACAAGCAAGTAGTTTGATGATACCATCATGTGGAAAGCAAAAACTTCATCTTTCATTTCTTGTCATAAACCCCTTGTATATGTAAGGTTATTATATTAAATAAGCATTTTAGCCACTGTTGTGGCTTAACCCCAGCAAGCAACTAATCAACATTATTCTACTAAATCCAAAATACAGCACTGTATCAGCTAAGAAGAACTTTTACTCTATCCCAGCCAAAACTGGAACAGCTACAATTATAATTTCTTAATAATAATATTTGACAATAAATTTATAATAAATTATAAAATAAAACTACATTATATAGCTATATTAATATTATGCTTATCACGGTGCTAAATATAATTTAATTTATAATTAGGTAATAATTTATAATGTGTAAGCATTAAGTAACAAGGCATTAACTATTTAAATATTAGGATATGATGGAATGAAGGTTGTCACTGCAAGATTTATTTGAGCACCTTTGCAAGTACTTTGTCGTTTTACCTTTAGTGATTGTTTTTCCTCCAGGACCCTTACTTCAGAGGACAAAATGGTAATGCAACAAGTATTTTAAAAGGAACCAGAGTTGTTAAAAAGTGGTTATGGTTGGTTGTAAAGTTTAACACATATGTGAGCTGAGATTTAGCAAAATGAGAATTTGCATCAAACCATATCAGCTCTTTGTAAGTACAGCGTAAGGAGAGCTGAGGAACTCTTCAGAGGGGAGAGGTTAGAAACTATCCAGTGGTACATGCTGTGAAAGGAAAAGCAGTAGAAACAGCTGGGATGGAGAGCAGGGAATAAGAATTTAGCCTGGACATACTTCTATCGCCTCCAGCTGTGCTGACTGTAGTTTATTTTGGAGTAAAATCCAGTATAGTACAATGGCAGGTTTCCAATGCTCTTACAGAATGGACAATTTTGCAGTAAAATTACTTCAATCATTTTTGCTATTAAAATGTTTTAAGACGTGTGTTCCTGTGTGTAGCTGTATTTGCTTCATCTTAACTATGTCATTGCAGAGCATGTTTCATCAGAAACTGCTGGGGTTTGGGTTATGTTTCCCATTTCATTGCCCCATATTTTTTTAAGAAGTAATGACTATTTCAGTCTCAACTAGGCAAAGGTAGTACTTGATTAATGAATAGAAAAAATATACAGAATTTCACACTACCTTAATGAAAGAAACTGAGCAGCTGAATTTGAGTCTTATTAATTGATATGAAATGTTTTCAGATTTACATAACCTAATTTATAGGTTTAAATGCAAGAGATGTACTGAAGAAGCCTCAGTCAACAGAATCGATGACAGCTGAAATCAAAAGTGATTTTAAGTAAATGGCAGTTCTTCTTGTGACTGCTTGTCCCAACATATATCCTGCTAAATAATGAGGTTTTTGAGAACCACAAGTATAAAATTGTAGCCCTACAAGGCATATGGCACTTGGTCATTTATTGTGCAGTGCTGTGTGTCCTGTGTTCAAAAAGAGTTTAAAGACAGGAACGAGAAAGAAAGAAAGAGAGAAAGAAAGAAAGAAAAAGAGAAAGAAAGAGAATTTGGTTACAATCTTATCAAATCTGTTCTAACCGCCTACCTATTTTATTGTGTTTATCAATATTTTTTAATTAAGGGAAGCAAAGGAGTAACGTCAGAGAATGTTTGCATTAAAAAAAGAGTGTGATTTGGTAGTCAGAAGACAGTAGGGAGGATGCATGGTCAGTTTCCCCCACAGAGCTCTATAAGTGAGTAACACAAGAAAAATTCAGTCTTCCAAGTATTTTCAGAAGACACACTAAATCTAAATTCTTTGTATTTGTTAAGTTTACAGGACTTTGTAAAAAGGAAGTTATTTCTATTTTTAAAAAAATGAAAACATGAAGCTAGTTATTTTGCACAGAGCCTTTTTCATAAAGGCTTTTTAGGAAAGCCTTAAGCAGTATATAAAAATTAATTTAATGCTAGAAGGAATGAGATATATTTTGGAAAAAAAAAAAACCAACCCACAATGTGCTTTCTGTGCTTTCTCCTGCAAGACAGAGACCATGGAAAATTATCAGCGATTTCAAATTCACCATAAAACACTGAGATTACTGAGGAGATATAAATGTTCCTATCAAAATTTTAAATAGATAACTATACATGCAAAGCAGGTGAAAATCCTGAACACACAGTAGTAACAAATTCTTTCCTTTCAGGGAGATTTCACTGATATAAGCTTAGCAGTCGGATTGTGTAAGCTTTCATTATATATTCTTTGCTTTTATTAGTATCCACCTCGTTTTTAACATTTTTTACATTTATGCAATTTTAAGAGGAATTTTTTTAAAATTTGCCTTGCTAATACTAAATCAGTGCATTTTTAAACTCCTAGGAACCCTCACACTGCCAAATTGTTAGAAAGACGCTTGAGCATTACCGGAAGTGCAGTAAGTAACTTTACTAACAGTGCCACCACTTGTCTTTTTCGGCAGAGACACATAATGCTGATTTAATCCTCCCACTTAGGGACATATTTCTGTCTTGGAAATATGATTCCTTTCTTTGTTGAAGTCACTTTATATACTGATTTCACTCACGTTTTTTATGATACATTGGCCAAAGATCTAATCCAATGAGAACTCTTACACATGGTTAGTGTGTCCAGGAATTTGTGCTAAGAATTACTCTAGTCACTGCACATAAATTCAGTGTCTAGCTACTCACATGAACTTGGAGAGGATATTTCAAATGCTGTCCACCCATTTAAATTTCATATAAATATCCAAATCCATGTAGCTACAGTAAGGAAATATTAATGACCTTTCCCAGTTTCAGTCTAGGTCGTTTTGGTTATGCAATTGGTAAGAGTAATCAGAATCAAATATCTCTATCAGCCAGCTCTTGGAATCACTGCTACTCTGCATGAATGTACATATGCTAAACAGAAAGAAAATATCCCTCCCACGCCTGCAAATAACAATGTCACCAGTTTAGGAACTGACTTAAGCAGACCATTATTTTCAACATGGACCTTTATGGTTTTATTATTGGACACCTCAATATAAATAAAGAGTTTCAGACACAGAATAATAGTTTTTAAATCAGTAAGGTACAGGTGATCTTCAAAGAAAAAAAACCAAGTTAAAATATGTTGAATGTGCTTAATCAATCACTATTTCTAAAAGACAGCTTTTTCAAGCTGCCATGCACACAGACACTCTGTCTTTCTCAGGTGCACTGGCTTAGGTTATGCCCTTTTTTTGTTGTTTGTTTGAATTTTGCACATATCTATTGTTGGAATGCGAGCCCCTCTGGGCCTCTGTTCTGCAGGCCCAGAAACAAATCAGAACATGGGCTTTGAATTAAAATCACTTTTGAAGCTGAGTCACACAAATATAAAATAGAAGTATGAACTTTAGTTTTCAGTAGAAATATCTTTCAAGTGCCTTAAAGACTGAGGAACTGTATTAATGGAGTTAAAAAGACCTTAAACCTAGTTCTTTAGTACAGCAGTGCTACCTTTCACAAAGTACCCTGTCTTAGAAAATATAAACATTGTTACATTACTCGTATTTTTTAGATAAGCTGTGTACCTAAACAAAAAAAAGATAGAGATCATATACGTAAAATCTATGTAAGATTTGTGTAAGAGTTATTACTTTTTTCGTCAAATAGAATTAAGTTTTGATAGGTTAGAAGAAGTAGAATTAGAATCGTGTTCTATACTGATTGGTTAATTAATGAATATAATGTATATCCCGGTGTGTTAGAATTTAGTATATAGAATAGGAATGCTGGTGCTGTGGAACTTTGCTGCTAAGGCTGTTTTGCTGCTTCTGCTCGGACTATTTGCCCTCGGACATCGCCTTCAGATGAAATAAACAACTTAAAGAGCAAAGCAGCCTCTCCTTCTCTTTCTCTCTCTATCTGTGGAATCCCCACCAGCTACTCGACATCTAATGTCCAGATATCTTGGAGGGGGGAAAAAATGGTGACAATTTATAATAATTAAAATAATTAAATAAAACATAAAATTTTAATAGTTTAACTTTTAATTACAAGTTCCAAAATAAGATTGGTCATTCAACTAAAGTTCTAGTTAAGATTAGTCTGTTCGGGGAATATATATGTTCATATATTATAACATTGTTTATGAATCTTGTAATTAACACTAAAATTAAGTGCTCTTTCTGTGTATGAGCTTTGAAGTCCCTGCCCTTGTTTTTAAGTTGTATGTGTGTAGTGACTGGAGGCAGCTGGGGGCCGCTTACAGAGGGCATGACCTATTAATAAGTTTAGTAAAAAGGTTTGTTTCTCTAAATTTAACGTAACAGGTCTAGCTGCAGCTCCGATCAGCCCCTTCCCCGCAGGTGCCTTCACGGCAGGGGCCAGCGGAGGGTGCTGGTGTTACTGTCCTGCACCGAGCACTGTAAAAAGAAACCAAACCGAGGGCAACAGCGAGCGGGGAGCGCCGTGTGCCAGCCTGGGGTCCTGTGGCTCCCCTCCCAGCACCGCTTGTGCCAGCTGCCACCCTCCACAGCCTCGGGAATCTGGGAAATGGTTAATAATGACTGATAGCGAGCACCATCTCCGACGGCGGGAGGTGGGGGAGTGCGAGGGGAACAGCTTCCTTTGAGAAGGAGCCTGGAGCAGAATGCTGCAAACAGCTGGGTGGTGGGAGCCTGGGGTTCGTCTCACTTTCAGAGTGTGAGGCTTGACACATGGGCGGACAGAGCCACTGGGCCCAGTCTGTCACGGCAGGGGGTTCAGTTTGCCTGTTTCTATTTTGAAATATCTTTCTGGAGCTGCACAACAGAGGTTTACATCCTTCAGCGTAGAGTCACAGAACATGCTGAGTTGAAAGGGGCCCATCAGGATCATCAAGTCCAACTCCTGGTCCTGCACAGGAAATCCCAATAATCACATCATGTGCCTGAAAGTGTTGTTCAAACACTTCTTGGACTCTGTCAGGCTTGGTGCTGTGACTGCTTCCCTGGGAAGCCTGTTCCAGTGCCCAGCCCCCCTCCAGGAGAAAAAGTTTTTCCTGACAAGTAACTTAAACCTTCCCTGACTCAGCTTCATCCTGTTTCCTTGTGTGCTGTCACTGATCGCCAGAGTAAAAAGACTGGTACCCTCCCCTCTGCTTTCCCACATGAGGATGTGGATGGAAATCACAATGAGATTTCCACTCAGTCTCCTCCAAACTTTGGCTGCATAGTGCATCCTTTGTGGTGAGCCTTCGCTTCCCCTGTGATATTGTAGATTCTTGGCTGCTCACAAGCAATCCTGATGCCGACTTTGAAAAGTCACCTTTTAGAGGCTGCAAAGTATGCAATATTAAAAGTGTCCCGTACTGTACCCCATTCATGTTGAATAGCATATGTTTGAATCTTTACTGGTTGGTTTCACAGGTAAGACACCTCTGCCAGGGAAAAATCTGCTGGAGCCCTCAGTGTCTACTTTGCTATAGCTGCAGTTTGCCAACTGTCCTGAGGTGACAGCCTGCAACACCAAGAAGTCTTTAACACTCACTGAATAGAGTCTGAAGACAGAAATAAACTGTTAGACATAAGAAACAGGAGTCAAGCTCAACAAGGGATAACTTCTAAATACAGTGTTTAATCCTCTTAGTGACTTTTGTGTGCTGTTCTCTTTTTGGAACTAACTTCAGCCAGTTTTTGCTCCTTGCACCAGTGCCAGTGCCCTTCTTGTGCTTAGCAAGACCTGCCGATTCCTTTCCTTTCTTCAAACATCCTTCCTTATTACTGAGTGGCAGCATTTCTCTTTTATTCAAAACCAGCAGATGCTCATTTAGAGAATTCACTTGTCTTAGCCGAGTACTGCTGGAGATAAGAGAGATCTTTGGTCAAAGAGGAAATCTTTGTACAAGATCTTTGTACACTGTACAAGAATGAGACATCTTGGTGCAATGTCACCTCAATTTTGTGTGCAGCACCCAACCATGTCCATTTACAATTGCCACAAGGTATCTTTTTCATTTGTGGAGATAGAGTTTGGCCCACTATTCCATCAGATCTCAACGGTGCTTCATGCAGCACTGGGAGACTTACTTTGTTAACACCTAATGTAAAAATGATAAAAGAACATAAGCATAGAGAAAAGAGGTTTGTTGATCAATATACACGTGATTGTAATGACAATTTTAAAGCTTGGAGTTTTGGAAGAAGGTTTGCTGCAGCTCTCTTTGTGCCTCAAGCTGCTGTGGGAGCAACCTTGAAACAATTGGATCAATTAGGCTGTTGGCTAAAAGCTCTCATGCCATTTCTCTCGCATTAAGCAATTTGTTAACAGATGTTCAAAGGGTAAGACACGCAACTCTGCAAAACAGAGCAGTGATAGATTTCCTTTTGTTAGTGCATGGACATGGATGCAAAGACTTTGATGGAATGTGCTGCATGAACCTTTCAGACCATTTGGTATCAATACACAAAAGTATTCAACAATTAGAGGAAGGTATCACCAAACTCAAAGTTGAAAAAAGATCATGGTTGCCTGATCTGTTTGATTGGTTAAGCCTTGCTCCATCGTGGAGAGAACTTTTGAAAATAGGTATGTACGTTTTGATTGTCATCATAGTCATCATGGTATTTGTACCTTGTCTACTTCAGTGTATCTGACAGTGGTTTAACAAAGCAGTCAAAGCAGTGTTCATAGTTCAAACAGGAGAGGGAGATGTTGGAACCCTGGATTCTGAGAATTTTAATCTCTCAGGGTTGACAAGCACTGATCCTCAAAAATACACTGCATTTGACCTGAGGCCCTGGAAAAGCCTTCCAAAACTATGTGATAACACCGAGATTGTTAGCGTGTAATTAGTAGAAGTATGTTAGATCACTGGGTGAAGATGTAGAGTTTTAGGTTTTGGGATATAGTAATATATATACATGTAACAAGATGGAGGAATTAGGGTAGTGGTCAGTACTTCTTCTTTCTTCTTCTTCAGTTTGAGCAAGTTTGCGACTGGACAAAAAAGACCACAATGCGGAGGTCAGGTTAATAGATTATTGGATTATAAGTAAAAATAAATTTGTTGGCATTATATAATTGGATAGCTTGGCCTTCAAAAGGCCTTAGAAGAACTTTGCAGCCATTTTCCACCTTGTTACCTTAGAAGCACAACTTGTGTAGTTGTACCGCAGATAAGAAATAGTAAACATACAAGTCCGAAGAAAAAACTGCATCTCTTGTGTTTTAATCCAAGCTCTGAGTAAAAGAACACAAAAAAGCAAAATAGAAAAAAAATCAACAGAGATCCATTTTATCCTGCAGGGTGCTAAGACCAGCAGGATCAGCAGACCCTGGGTTTCATTTGGTAAGGCTGGGAGTGCATACATGGTTAGGCAGCAGACCACCTCTTGCTTCTCTGCCTGCAGGACTGGATAGCCCAAGCTGTGCTCTTCTTCATTACCAGCCCCCTTCTTGAAGTCATCAGGGCCATTTGCATGAGCAAATGCTGGTTGTGACAGGGCTTATATTTGTACCCTTTGACTTAAAAAACTCAAGTTCTCTGTTGCTTTCCCACCATCCTTCTCTCATCTGACTCCTTTTTGAAATCCAGGTTTTTCTCCCCCTGGTTATTCCTTCTCAACTGAAAAAAGACACCCTGAAAATATGGAGTGAGATTACTGAGTGGAAGTCCAACAGGCCTCCTCTTAGTCCTGGGTCTGGCTCTGCCACAGCAGGAGCAGCTGAGAGCAGCTGGTTCAGATACTGGGACAGTAACTGAGTTGTTATTCTGCTGAAGCAGCACATGCAACAAATATTTATGTCTGGTACCAAGAGGGAAAAAGCATGTTCAGAGAAGATAGGCTATTTGGAAATTACAAATGTCTTGACCTTAGGCAAGGCTGAGCAGTCTGGGGCGGGATTTCTGCTTAAGTCAGTCTGAAAACTATAGTACCCTGTAGGGAATGTTAAGAAATCATAAAAACTAGGAAAATTATTACCATTAGTGGCAGTGAAATAATAAGGCTAATGTACTTGTAAGTTCTTCTGTACATATAACATATATGCTGTTGAATATAAGTCCCAAGGTTGCAAATACTCAGGTAGAAATGTTCACAAGTTTCAAACACTTAGATGCATGAAACATGCAGGGCATGCTGATGAATATCTGGAAAGGAGCATCAGCAAGGAAGAAAATTAAGTTAGTCTTGGTCATAGTTTGCCATGTAAAATGGACATGATGCTCTGGAAACTTTAAAGGTAGGGTTTTATTCAGGCAAGAATCATACAAAACAGAATTTCCTCTCCAACTGTCTTACTTTTGTATTTTGTTGTCCTTGAATAAGAGGGTTACTTGAACAGTACTGCACTGTCAGGGGTGATTTTATGCTGTTGTGCTAGGTCAGTCTGCTTGTTTTACTTTACTCTGAAGCACACATCCTGTTTTCACAGTAATGGCACAATTTGTGGAGAACAGAAACAGCTTGCAGATACTTAAGACCAACCTTTTAATTCCTCCACCACATAGAATGAGAACTGTTGCTTAAGTGTTTGTATCTTTTTCTGCTTACTGAGCTGTAATTTGTCAGCCATATCCTCCTCAGTGGGGCTGAATTTGGCAGCCAGCAACAGAATCCTTTGTTACATATTCACTCTAAAAATGTAACTCCTTATTTTTCTTTGGGATGGTTTTTTATTAATTTCTGCATCTTTTTCATTTGCAGAGTACCACAGAGCTCACAATATCAAATTGGTGAGCTTTTTCTGAGGCTTATGAGCTTTAGGAATAACTACACAACTTCATACTCTGTATACCCATAGAGAGGGAATTAATTGAAATTGTATTTTCTTGAGAAGAAATATGATCTGTTCCAGTTTAGAAAGTTGCTTCTGGTTGCTAGGAAATCCCCACTGAGTTTCTATGTGTCCTCTGATTTGCCAGGTGGACAAGCTGTATTTCTTTGGTACCTTAACTTTTCTCTTTGTGAAGTGGAATAACAATACATGTTTCTTAAATGAAAGGTTTTGAAATTTGACAGAGTGGAAATCTGACTATGGGAAAGTGCTGTTGAAATTATCACATCGTGATTTTTGAGAATATTGTACCACGATTGCTGTATGAAAATCTGGTTTATGTTTTAGCACTGTTTCAGGGAATAAGCCACAGAAAAAATTACATTTTAGGTAAGACGAAGTCCTGTTCTGAGTACTTAATAACTGAATTTTTTTACTGAAATGGGAGAAGCAAAGGACAGCAGACTTCCTTCAGGAAGAACACAATCCTCTTGTTTGTTCGAGTGCTATGGATCATTTTTCAGAAGTTAGACTCCCTTCTCAGATGATAAAAAGGCTAATATGAACCAAAATATCAATAATTTTGTTAAAACTTGGGTCCAATGTAATATGAATTATCCCCCCCATTATTTGTTTTCAATGATTTCATCTTCAATTTTTTTCAGACTATAGAAGCTGTGTACAGATGGTGAATTGGGGTATCTAAATGTCAATTTCACATTGTATTTAGTGGTTCTAAAGATGGGTGTGTAGCCAGATAGGATGAGTGTTTTAAGGGACAAATGCATTAAATACATAAAATACATAAATAACAATTATTATATATTTCAAGAAAAAATAGAGAATTAAGGACCAGATATAGATAGTTCTGTTTTGGACAATACCTTTTCTTTCCTAAGTTATTGCTTTAAGTTTAGAGGCCTTACTTGTAAATAAGTATAACCCATGCTGGCAGAACTGTGCAACTATGTAACTTTGAAAGATCTGTGCTGCTGGAAAACATTCAGATGTTTTCCATGCAGGAAGTTTGAGGGAATAATAAAAGATTTACAATTAAAGGGAAACAGACGTGAGTTTCTCTGAGAAAGAACTCAAGGAATGAGAACTGGTCAATGAGCCATAAAGAGGGTCAGCCCTAAGATCCCAAAAGGTTAATAAAAAGACTCCTCTGAAAAAAAGATAAAGAAGGAAGTTGGGATGCAGATAACCAGTAGAGTGTTAAAGCCCTTGTGGGGAAAAGGTAAAGGAGGAGGATGTTAACAGTGGGTTCAGAGAGCTCAAGGGAGAGAAGGCATGACAAGTGAGGTCACTTAGTTAGAGGTTCAATAGTGACTGCAGAGGAAGAAGAACAAGTAATTACCTGAAAAGGCTTTGGTAACCTTTCATTTCCAAGTGTAGCTTTTAAAGTTGTAAGTCTTGCTGTCTCTCCCCCTTGACAAGCTTAGAAACCTGCCTCTGGCTGCAGGCACACAGGTACATCTTTATTCCTACATGAGAGAGGGCCAAGGATGTCCCTCATGCTCGGAACGCCTGAATATCCGAGCTGCCCGAGTGTTAGATGATCTCTTGCCTGCTCCAAAAGACTCTTTCCATGGCAAAACTCAGGAGCGGTCTGGCGACAGTTTGCGCCAAGAACCATGCTCAAAAGGCAGTCACAAGCCACAACCAGACTTTGTTCTTGCCCTTTCTGATCTTCCAGAGCTGGCTTAAAGGCTTTGCGGCTTCAAATACCTGCACATACCCTCATGCCACAGGCTTTGGTATGTGACACGTACCCTTAGCTTTGTGCTTTAACTAAACCACTGCTGGTCTCTGTAATGGCTCATTTTATTTCAGACACTCCGAACAGGGATGAGGAAAGAGGGGGAAGAATGAAAAAAACCTGTGTCCTAGGGCTACAGTAGCCCAACAGATATTGTGGGTTAAGTGCTTTGCGGGGTGGACACTCCCGTGAGATCTACGGTTAGTAGTTTGGACACAATCCAGTCCTTGCTACTTGGCCTCAGGGATACCCTCTGTCCCTCTCGCAACTGGGAGTGTAGACTATACAAGGAGTTTGTTTCCAGCAGCCTCTTGTAGAAGAGACTTTTCTTACTCTTACCCTGTCACTTCTCCAATGAATAAGTTATTGCATCAATCCTAGTGTTTGCAAATCCTGCCTCTTTTTTCCCAGAGGCAATGTGATCGTTTCTGTGCTGAGTCGTTTTAGTGCAGATCCCTGTGCTTTATTGTTGCTCTGTGACAAAACTATAGTGTTACATCCTAGAGTAAAACACTAAACTGTGTTTGGGAAGAAATGAGTGGGCCATTGTTTGTGTTAGTCTGCAGATTCCAAGTGAAGTGAACAGCAATGTAAGTCCTTGGGTCAGAAAGGATAAATAGCTGTAATTCATGGAATTACTCCTGGGGTTTTTTTGAATCTGGACTGTTTCAAGTCAAGGTAAAGTTCACAGTTTTTACACAGTCAAAAAA
>VYXC01010732.1:105986-211735 GCA_013397175.1 Platysteira castanea | reverse complement strand
AAAAAAAAAAAAGAAAAAAAGAGCAAAATATCTTCTTTCAGCATTAAAATGTATGGTGTGTTACAGCCAGCTACATACGTTGTGTCCAACATTTTAGATATAACTTAGTCCAAGCACACAAATTAGGTCTTCAGATTGAAAATGTACATCGGTTCTTGGACTTACATATGTCTAATCTAAGAATAAATTACTGCATTTATAGCACCTCATGGCTAAAATTTCAATTCAAGATGCTGGAAAACTTATGAAGAAGAAAAAAAAAGAAGAAAAATAAATTTAAAAATTAACCATGAAACTAAAGAATTTATATCCATCAGTTTTTTACTTCCATTTTGTGTGATCAGCAGAATTGTGACCAAGATTTTGCCTGTTGACAATGTTCTTGGAGTCTAAGGTTATGATTCAGCCATCCTCAGGCAAATCTTGCCTTTAGGCACACATATCCACCCCTCTCACAAAATTATCTTAAACTCACAGATAAATTTCAGCAAATTGTAGGAAACTTCGGGGTATGCTGAGTAGATTCCTGAAGGCAAAAAGCCTTTGGTGTAGCCAACTTTGAACAGCTGACCAGGAGAAATCAGGAAATGTTTACATCCTCTTTTTTGGATGGAAGAATTTTCTTTCCTAGTAGACCTTGTCCAAAAATGAAAATGTTTACAAACAACCTCATTAAAGGAATCATTAATACCTATTGTTCAATCTAGCTAAGCATGGAACTATAGGGAAATTTGTACTTCCTCTCTGCAGGGCTTTCACAAATATATCTATACGTAAAGATAAAGCACAACCTCATTTTGAGACCATACAGTTTATGAGAATAGATGCTATATTTATTAAATATTTCTTCCCTTATCTGGTCCTTTTGTAAAAACAGTAATTAAAATTGTTGGTCTTTGCTGCACCACTTCATCATCTATCCTGAACGAAAATCAGTTTCTCTATTTTACTCACAGTCACTCAAGGTCATGATAGATTCTCCTGAGTGGATTTCACTAACTTAGGCAATGGATTCCACTCCAGAAAAATCAGTTTCCTGTATAAGACCTTTTCCTTGTAAAAGATATCATTCAATAATGATCGGAGAAAATGGGTCAAGTGTCTTCTCTGGGTTGTAGTGATCATTTAGACTCATCTGGGAAACCATATACTTTTTCTAAATGACAGTTGTTGGAACACATATTATTCTAGCAGGCAGAGAATAACCTCTGTGAGGCTGGCTGGGTGCTCTGCAGACACAAGGAGCTGATGTGAGAGTAGCTTGGCTGTCACGGGAAAGATTGTGTCAGTGTTTCAGATTTTGTTAGCCCTTTTGAATATTTGTAGACAAGTTGAGGATATAAACGTTTGTTAGTGAGTTTCTAGCCACCATAGGCATCAGATCAGTGCTTGGCCTCTCTTTTCTTTCTGATTGTCATCTAGATGCTTTGCTGTTGAGACTCAGTGTGGCATCTTTTTTGTGTGTTACATCTGTACCTGAAATTCACGGTCAAAATCTGGATGCCACATAAAAGAGAATACAACATTTATCATTGCTTTTGGTTTGGGTGCACATTCAATCTGAAGTGATGTTTTAACTTGAGATACATTAAATACCATTTCTTCACCAAACTACAAGGATATGTATTTTTTTCTGTGTGTAATATCTTTGTTTTGAAATCTGACACAGTTATCAGTGGGTCACAGTAATTATTTCTTTAGTCTTGGGGAAGATAGGAGGTAAATGATAACTTTTCCATAGCTGTCTTCCTGTCCCATTCAAATTGGTTTTCCACATCCCATTCCCATTGTTTAAAAAACAATGTTCTTTCATAATGTAACTGGTTTTTGTGTATATGAGAAAATGATTATACATTTTGTCTTCCCGTCTTCACTGTGTTTTTTAAAACTCTGAAGTAATTTTTTATTGTCTGTTTGGAGACTTTTATGACACAAAGCTAAAACTTTTAGATAATAACAAAACAGTAAGACTTGGAATAGATGCAGAAGTTAGTTCTGAGCTGAATATTTAAACAGAAGACTAACTATATATCCTCTTGCCATGTTACAGCTCTCTCTTACTACAGAGAAGTTCTAGAATTTTTACTGCATTCAAGAATCTGTTCTTGAAAGAGAACAAGCATTAGGATGTAAGAAGGATTTTTGAAAATATATATATATATATATATATATAAAGTGTAATATTTTTCATGTGGGTATATGGCAGATGGAAGGATTGTAAGGTTGCTTTTTAAAATCTAGCCATTTTACATAATGCTTATATTTTTCTGTTCTCTTTTCCATCTAATTTTTCCTAAATTTTAAACTGGGATGAAAATAAATGTTCATGACTCTGTTTAAACATAATTTCCTCTGTGAAGGCTTTTTTCGGTCCCATATTAATATAGTTACCAGCTCTAATAATGAGAGATAGAAATAAATTAAGACAACCCCAGAAATATAAAGTATCTCCTAGCACCAGATTTAGGAAGGGTCTGAGAGCTTCTGTTTCTCCCATGCTCCTTGCCCTGCTCCAGGGCAGTAATCTGCTGCTGCTGTGTACCATTATATCAGAGCAGCAACCTCTCCTGTACCGACCAGGTCCTTGGCCAAGTGTTAACACATCCCCATTCTTGCGCAGCTGTTCTCCAGAATGGGATATGAATTTCCAAGAAGATTGACCTGCAGTATTGCTGCCCTGTTGTTGCCCTGCAATGTCTTGGCATGAGACAAAAAGAAAGGATTCTACAATCTCCTATACTCTGCACTAATGCAGAGGCCAAGATAGAATATCATCATCCATGTGCATCTCTTCTCAAAAGCATCTAAGAGTTTCTCAGTATTAGTTTTTTTCTGTAGAGAGTTCTGCTGCAAAATACACTTCTTTTTGGAAGTTGCTCCAGAATTATGTGCCCTTCATAGTGATACTGGCTCATGTACAGTTACAGAAGGGATCTCACTGTGTTCCACTCTAGTGAAGAACGAACATTAAGTTCTAGAAGAGTGATTTAAATTTACGATGTGCACTCCATCGTCTTCCTGTGAGCCTTGCCTTTGCTTGTGACTCTCTGATTCCCATGACCTTGTCTCTCTAAAAAATGCTCCTTCTCAGCAGACCTCAGTCCTATTCTTTCCTGCCAGTATTCCAAATACTCAGTTCTCTCCAGTTTATTACCACATGGTTACTTTGATCCATTTTCTACAATGCTTTGTTGTCATTGGACAGCACAACATCATCATGAGAGTCCCAGAGCATAACTTTCCTTACTCAAGTCGTGCCAGCAAAGGGAACACTAACTCCGTTTTCTCTGTTCATAAAACCTGGGGAGGGGTGTTGCAGTCCAGGTTTCTGCAACCTTCCCAAAGACAGTGGTGCCCATGAAAAGAAATAGGGAATGGCCCTTGCATAGATGTTTCAGAGATGTTTATTTCCAGCCCACATGGCTCCAAGCCTGGGCACAAAGGACTCAAGACTCATGGGAAAACCAGCCTAAGTACAGGAGTTCTCGGGGTGGGGGGACATTAAAAATGGCCAGTAGGAGAAACAGGACTTGGGTACACTACCATCAGGAGAGGGAAACACCGTGTCCAGGGCATGCTTCCACCCCAGGGTGTCCTCTTCCCAGGGAGAGGGGGAGAGCCCCACAGGAGGGGAACCTCCACAGAGGGGCTTTAGTAGGTTAGACTTCTCCATATCTGTACTCCCTTTTTCAAACCTCCTCAGATCTAGGCAGTGAAATTTTCGAATATATGTGTGTGTATACCTGTGAGCTATTTTAGTACTGTATGAACAGAGAAACTCAAGTCAAATCTGTTGGACTGTCTCATTCATTGTTAAATGCAGAATTATTCCTTAAGGTCTATTGTTTTGTAATCTGACCAACCTATTGTTGACTTCCCAAAGCTTTCTATAATTCTGCTTCCACTATGCCTAATCTATGATTATCTGAAAATAGACCCCATGGCAAGGAAGCATTTTCTGATATATGGTTTCTTATTTATTTCTTTAGTTATTTTAATGTCCTAATTTTCTGTAATCTTCAAACTCACCTGTTTAATTCCTCCATAGGAATGGTTTCCTTCCATAGGTTTAATACCTATGTTTGGTAACACTCTTCAGATATTTGAGTTGAAGATGCTGCATATCTTTGATGCATGATCTTAACCAAATCTACCCATTATCATTTAATCAAGTAGACATATTCAGTTGTTTAGCAATTTCTTGCATGTCACTTCCTTTTGTCCCCTGATCTATTTATGGTTTCAGTCTGAATTCTCTCCAGTGGTGAACTTTCTGTGACACCTCTGATCTCACAAGCAATTTCTGGAAAAGCAGTGTCATTATACGCCTTTAGAAAATGTTACCTCCTTGTAACAAAATAAACCCAGCTCATTTGTTGTACAGGATCTCAGTGGCTGCTCAGGGGATGCTGTTGCTTTGTAAACTGCAGTCTTATCTGATTTAATATCCAAAGAAAACGTGGAGTTCTTGGTATTTACCAGCTATGAAAGACCTTCTGAAGGGTCTTTCTCAATTGTGACATTCCAGTTTGCATCTAAACACTTTTCTTCTCTTCTTAAATCTTGCTGAAGTCTTTTGTATTCTCCATTCCAGTTGGAGTTTGCAATTAATATCTCCCAATTAATTACAACATCAGTAAACATGCTTTTCCACTCCTGTTTTAGGTTATCATTGAAGATGCTAGAAAGAACAACGGGAAACTTATTTTCTTGTCTTAGAACTAAAAATGCTTAATACTCCTCACAGTTGGAGCTGCATACAAGGTAAACTTGTTTAGCTACAACAGAAACATTGCAATCCTCTTAAGGTAAATACAGACTAAACAATCTCAGTATGCTGACTAATGGACAAAGGATTTACCCTAACATGGCTATTACCCTGTGTTTTAAACAGGCAGACGAAGATATTTAACTCTTGAGCCGTCAGATCTATTTCAAATTTGCTACACTAAGTTTCTAGCTTCCCAGTGGTCCTTGTCCTCCAAATTCTGGACATAATACTAGGAAATCGTGTGAATCTGACAGGAAAATGTTACCTGCTCAGAGTTTTCTTCTTGTTCTGCCTTTTGTTGAGCCCAACTGTTGTAGTAAATGTGGCTGTGGAAAACATCAAGCCTAACAGAAATTATACTCTTGATGTGAATGTGTATATGAGGTTCTTGAGGTATATGAATTTAGGCTTTCTCTTTGCTATGGAGCTGTGTTGTACAAGCACAAGAACTTTTAGGTTCTGCACATTTGCAAATGTGCTTATGCTGGGGGGGGGGAGGGGGGCAGGTTTGTAACAGGAGATGATTTTGTGGTGAAGGCAGCTGGTGCTATGCCAGTGCACACATTTAATGTGGGTAAGAAGTTACAGTTGTCATGTGGTTAGGTATTGTTTTGTTAAATGAGGAGAAAGATACCTTGGCTGGGTATTGAGTCATCTTTGAGGGTATGTCTATGCTCAGATATGGTGGTGATCCAGCCAAGAGGCTGCTCTTGTAGCAGTGGTTAGCCACATATTCCTGGATATATATAAAGCCATGAATTCCATGAATCCACCAGTTACTGTCTTATAGGCTCTGAAAATATGAAGGGAAGTTGCGGATGAAAGAACAGCGAGAACTCAAGGAGAGCAGACTTGTCCTCCTCCCAGACATCCACGCTGCTTTGTCTCAGTGACTGTTTTCACTGACATATAGAACCCAATTGTAAATAGTTGCTAGTGATAATGGTGATTAGAAGTGTTTCTCTTTTAGGCTGGTATGGTTAGAGCTCTACCCAGGAATGTCTTGTGCTCTTGCAATTTGACAAATGCAAAATTATGTTTTCTTACAAGGGGAAAAAACCCCAACAAAACAGGCATTTGAAGAAAAGTAAAAAGCCATGCAAAAATCGTGTGGGTAGCATTTCAGCTGCCCTTCCTCGGGTGATTTTCTGCTGTAAACATTCTGTGGAAATATCACAGCATACACTTTACTGGCCAAAATTGAATCCTTAAACACTGCTGTCCTTGCTTGGAAGCTCTAGGAAAAAGATATGAAATATAACCATTCTTCAGCTGTTTCTGAGTGTTCCGAGGGAGCAGGACTCAGCTATAAAACAAGAAGACACAGTCAGAAGTAATATTTTTATATATCCCATAGTTATTTTCTCTGTATTTCATATCATCAGTAGTCTTTTATTTGCAGATATATTTTATTTATTTTCTAGTTTTATTTCACAACCAAATGCAATTCTGACGTGGATGGTGTTAATTTATGGAACATATTCCAATGTATTTATCCATTTCCCCCGACAATAAGCACCTGGTATCAAAATTATTTCAGAGGACAGCTTAGGGATTCATATTTTTGTTTCATGTTGATTTTGGTATTTGGTCTCGGTGCGCTGGCTGTTGGAAGGTAGCAGCTGCTGAAGTGAAGTTGAGCACACATTTTCCAAACTAACGCAGAAACCCCACTGGCCCTGGCAGAGAGCCGTGGTGCTTTGAAAGCATCTGCCGGATGCCTACGACCCCGCATCCATTTAGCTTCCCGAGTTTCGCGCCCCACAAGCGACACGGATCCCGAAAGCGGCTGAGCGTGCCCATCCCGGCGCCCCCAGAGCGCTCCCGAGCGTCGGTCCCCGCGTGCAGCGCGGACGCCGCTGTGCGGAGCCCCGGCCGGGAGCGACCCCGCTGGCTGGGCCGCGCCGGCGGANGCTGGCGCCGGGAGTCGCCGGGATGCGCGCCCCGCCGAGCTGCCCGCGCTGGGCGCTGCTGGCCTTGGCGCTGCCCGCCCTGGCGCTGCCCGCAGAGCAGCTGGCGCTGCTGCCGCACGGCGAGGACCGCGGCGATGCCGCGCTGGAGCCCGGGGACGACGCGCACTCGGCGGCGCTGGAGCTGAGCACCGCACTGCAGTTCTACGGCGCTGCCGTCCGATCCCTCTATGTGAGTGTGGGGCCCCCTTTGGCTGCCGGAGGGTCGGAACCGCTCCTGGGGACTCCCCGGGGAGCTTTGGGTGGGTGCGCGGTTGTGCTTGTTGGTTCCGTGTGGGTTGTGTGAGCGCCGAGGTCAGAGGTCGGTCCAAAGAGCTTAATTGTTCCAGTCGTGTTCAGGTAGGTATCGGGGCCATGTTAATTCTCTTCTCACGCTGTGGCCGGTGCAGATTCTTCGAGGTGCACAGCCTTCGCTGAGAGACAATGCAACAGATAGCAGGAGCGTAAAGAAAATGCAATCAATTAGCCAGAGTGAATGCCATCCCCAGGCGTTTTCTGCATTCATACAAACAGAGCCTGTTCAGCTCAGAAACATCCTCGTTGTGGTCTGTTTTGTGTGTTTCGGCCTGCCAGAGTCACAAAACTGAAACGGGGTGTCTAGCCAGCAGCCTGACATGTCTTAAGGCTTGCACCTCTAAGCACTGGGAGAGCTATCCGTTCCTCAATGTCTTGGGCACTTCCAGGTGTTCGTTGCTTTATGAGTCTCTTCGGCGGAGGGAGCCCACATCCATAGTAATGGCAGGCTTTGGGCTGCAAGCACATCTCAGCCGCGAGTGCATGTCTCCGGAATCTTTATCCCAGAGTCGTGTGTGCGTGTTTACAGCTGATGGAGGGTGTTCAGTGTTTGAAGATGGGATTGAAAACAGATTGTCTGGAGCAGAGCTGCTCAAAAGCAGCCATACGAAAAACTGTTTAAAATGGCAGCATGTCTTCAGAACGCTGCAAGAGCACTGCATGCTTTACCACTGCCTCTTTTCCTCTGAAGCCCTGTCTAGGCCGGTAACTGAAAGTGCTGAGTAGAATGTTTAGAAAGCTCTTGGTAGGGAAGGCACAGTGTGTTTAGGACATTAATCTGGTGAACTAAATCTCACCTCCCTGTCCAGATAAAGCAGTGTGGTTTAGTATCACAGATCTAAGATGCAAGTCAGTGGATTAACCTACCTGGAGACACTTGGGAAACTAGAGCTCCATGTGACTGCAGTCATTCAAAATTTGGTGTAGTTCCCATGCACTTGAGTCTGTTTTATGGGTATCTACCAAAGCTATAACTTGCTTGCGCTACACTGAGTTTTATTAGTGCTGACACTTAAGTTACGCTCCTTTTCATTATCCATACTGCCACTACCTAGACAAAACCTGAAATCATATCTGAAATCCAAAATTTTGAGGGATTCAGGTTATGCTTGCATGGAAAATGGATCTTGTTCACTGAGGCTGACTGAGATGAAGTATTAAGTGGAGTTCAGACTTCAGTTTGACCCTTAGTTCATTGTCTGCCTTCTGTACTCTAATTTGGTCACTGATTAGTCAACCCAAGTAAAAAATACACTTTTTAAGCACAAGCATATTCTTGAAAGATAGTGGGTTGTATATGTAGCCACTGAGAAGCAAAGATAACAAGTAGCATGTCAGGTAAGCAACAGAGGCAGGACAGAGTTTTCAAAGAGCAGTAAACTGATTAACGAGTCTAGGTTTCTTTAGTTTAATGATCCTGTTACTTGCCCATGCCCTCAGTCAGGAACAGTTCTAATTAGTTTTTGCCTGAAAGAATACCCATACAGAGTCTATTTCTGAATCACTTCCAGGGCTCTGCCAGCATTACTCAGTACTAAAGGATGGGCAGTTTTAATGAATGGCATTTCAGTATCAGTCTATACACTATGCAGAGGCTTTTTCTTGCACTGAATCTGGCACAGGTATTGCAGAACAGAAGCACAGTACAAAGTGCATGGGGGTAGGGAAAGGAGAAGTATACCGGTTAAGGAAATGTACTGAGAACTTTTAAATGCACCTTCACATTATACATTTTTATTGTATATTTGCAATGAGTAATTATGAAGCTCTACAATCTTGCTTGGCAAGCTGGAGTTACCAATGTATTGTTAGCTGGTAGTAAATATTATCAAGCTGATACAATTAACATACAGCACACATTATAATTTTACGTAGCAATTTCATGTGGGTTCTCTTTCTACCTTTTTAACAGCTGAGAAGCTGATTTGTTTGAGTTAGCTGTACAGATGAATAAAAAGGCAAGGAGTTCTGTGGTTGTTTAGTATCAACTTGTCATAAAATCCCTGGCAACAAAACCTTTTTTCGTAGACAGAAGAGAGCATTTTATTTTACATAAGTGGGAACAGACTCTCACATATTGTAATCTTCAATATGGTGTGTTTGTATGTAAGATTTATAGCATTGAACTCTATCACTAACCCATACTATTTTATTTGTTTTAATAGCTCACTTTAATAAAAGTTTTTTCAGTTTACACTAAGGCTAACTGGTGTGGAGAAATGGAGGGATTAGGGGTTACCTCCATTTAGGAAAGAATTGGGAATCCTTTAATGTAAGCTTGCTTCAATTTTTTTTAATCTTTGCTTTTTTAAAGTTCCTAAATTAATTGTTGTTCATGTTTGTATTAGAAAGCTTTGTTGCTTTAAGACAACTGCCACTTCATCATAAAAATAAATTCAAATTTTCTAAACTCTTCTATGCAGAAATATTCAAGCCTGTAAAATACCTAATCATTGAACAGGGAAAAAGTACCTCATTTGTTAGAAACTTTAATTTTTCTTGTACACACAGAGATACACCTTTTCTTTTAATAAAAGTACTTACTTTGCATTACTCTTCTCACATGGTTTTCAACGTGGACCTATAATTGTGTGTGTGTGTAATTTGTTCTGCTACAAACCACAAATGTATGTTAACTATGTGTGTAATCCAGAAGTTTAACATGCTAAAAATACATCTATGTTAGTTCCTGTCAATTTAAATAGTGTTATACCCTAAAAGGAAAGATGTACTGTAAAGCTTTAGACAACGCCCACCTGAGGCCTCTTTTACCCCCTTTCCCTTCTGACAGGAATGATGCTTTGATGAAACCCAGCACTTACCCTGAATTACTTCTCTTTATTCTTGGATTCACACTTTAACCTATGTTTGTGACCTTGAAAGAAACAGGGGGAAGTTAAATGAGTATTCACTGTCCTTATCAATATAAATGTATTGATAACTCTCAAGCAAAAAAAATATTTTCATTATTGGTGAGTTTCTTTTTTTGCCCTAAAAATCACTGCACAAAGTGAGCAGCTTATTTACTTATTTTCATGTATTGGCTTGCAAATGTTTTCTGTGTTATAGAAACATTCCCTTAACATTTAAAACTGAACTGTCTTACTTTAAAACTATTTTAAAAAATGGGGTTGGCATTTTGCATCTCCTTAATAAAATTTCTTTTTACATTAAAGTTTTCAACAAAGAGGAAAGGAATAGCCAGATGCGTATCACTAAGAGGTGAAAAGCAGAGGGCCATTTCCTTTGACTTCTGCTTCATTCTGCAGTATTAACTAGTCCTGACTGTATTTTCTCTTAATGTTATTTTAATCTCTGCCATAAATGGAGGATCACAAAGCCACAAAGTCTGCACACACCAAATCTGATGAAGAGCATGGAATTTGTTTAAAATACTTCAAACACCACTCAGCTCTCACAAGAGGATTTAGGTGGTAGTAGGGCTGCTTGTGTACAAAAAGTGTAAGAAAGCAAAAGGAAGATGAAAACTTTTCATTTGCTCTAAATTTATTACTTTTAAGAGGGAGTGCATCTCCTTGATAAATGATCTTAGCAAACAGACTGTAATGTCCACCATCCTCCATCCTGTCTTCCAGTGCTAGAGTATAATTGGTGGATTTTAATTTTCAGGTCATGTTTTAGCTTTGCTTTACAGGGATATGAGGCATTTTCTAGTGTACAGATGTTTTAGGAGTTCTGGGAACCTTTCTGGACTAGATTTTTCTTGCATGTCTGGCTCTAGTTGTAGGGTCTGTACTGAGGTAATCCATGCTGTCTTTTTAGTTCTTATTCCTCAGATTCGTAGTTCACCTTAGGATCTGCGGCCACTGTTAAGTCATGAATGAGCAGAGGAAAAATTATCACAATATTCAGCTTCTTCTCTCCCTTTCTAACATGACCTTCTTTGCCATCATGTTAGCACAGAATATTTACTGCCTATGTATCTCAGATTTATTGTTTGTGCATAAGGCCAACTCACCTTTTTTTTTTTAACATGATCTTAACTTTTTTAATATATTACACTCTAGCTGCTAATGAAATTATACATCTGCAGAAAATACAGTCAGCATATGTCAAACCACTTCTGTGGGAACTATTTGCTAAGTTTAGCTAACAGTTTGTGATAAGCATTATCCAGTTATACACCAAGCTGACTGACCAGCTGGCCTGTGGTAGGGAACATGCTCTAACTCTCTGGGTAGCCAAAGGAAAGTTCAAGGCATAGGTGTTTCTTGTATATGGAGGAGTGATTTGTATCATGAGTTCTCATACTACGCTTTTTCCCTTTTACTGTGTGCAGCAGCAATGATGGTCCAGATTTTAAATATGTTGCCAAGGCACATCCTTGATGGGCTTGCACAGACCACAGTTTCTCTGTTAAGCATATGTGTGGCCTTCTACTGGCGTCCTTGTTTAAAAATTTATATAGTGGAGAAGGGTGAAGAAATATGTGGAGACAATGATAGTGATCAAAGGCAGAGAACAGCTCTTAGGGAGTGTGTGGGTCAGCTGGGGGTCTTCATTCTGGAGGAGAAATTACGTAGTGAGAGAGACTGGGTAGGATTCTTGTACATCCTAATACAAAAATCAGAGCCATCAAATGAATCAGGAAGCCAGACTGAAAGCAAACAAAAGTAAGAGAGACCTGAGGGTATGAGTCACAAATTCATGGAGTTCCTTTTTAAGGGATTTTGTGGATGCATAGAGTTTATTTGTGTTAAGGGAAGGCTTAACAAATACACGAAAGAGATCCACCGAGGATGAAAAACCTCAGGGAATCAAACCACAGGGAATCCCTTGAGGTGGATGCAGTTGGAGGCTTATTGTAGAAGTATGTCCTCTTGTTTTGCTGAATCTCTAGGCTAGCAGGTACAGCTGGGGACAGGCCACTGGGCTAGATGGCCTTGCAGTCTGAGTCAGTGGCCATTCTGACCCACTTCTAGGCATTTGTGAGGATTTTATCATGTTGACAATATCTTAACTGTGTCAAAAGATCCAGCAGCAGTCTGTTCTTCTTGGACTCACAAGAATTCTTCTGAGCGAGATAAATCTGTGGGAGATTGAAGTTTTAGCTTCATAGCTTATAGTGACAGTTCTGGGACCTCTGTCCCCTTCTGAGTTCCCTGTGTATGTGGCAGCAGGTCTAAAGTGATTGCCTGGTTGCCTGCAGGTAGTCAGATGTGTCTTGGTGTCGGGTAGTCCAAGACTTGGAGGTGGATTTGTATGTGGCTGATTCAGTAGGTGCCGAACACAGCTGGTGAAAGGGCCCGCGACAAAAAGCTGTGTGTGAGCAGTTTGTGCACCTTCTCAAAGCCTGACACCTGCAGTCCTGCTCACTGCTTGTGTGAGTGAGAGCCAGCTCTGGTTTGCCAGTGGAGTTTGGCTGTTACACTTGGACGTGCCCTTGCACCTATGTGTATGTATGTATTCATCTCAGTTTCAGTCAGAGGTGGCTGAGAGTGAATCGTCATCTCACTGATGGGTTAAATCTCACCGAGCCAGTACCAAAGCATTTTCAGACCAAGAGTTTCACTTATTTATGTAAATGCCTTCCCCCACCCCCACCCTCACCCTTCAAGTATTAGAGCCATTTTCCTATCAGACTGTGTCAGGGCACTCAGCTGTAAAGGAATTTATAGTGTGGCCTGTATCTGCTATGGAAATTCTGTCTCCTAGCCTCTATAGCCTCTGGTGTAAGAGCTGTGCTCACAGCATGTCTTAAGAATGAGCAGCAGCTTGTTGTTGTTAGCCTTGCACAGTAGCAGAGAAGTTCCTAGGAGAGTGAAAACTAAAGCAGTCCTAGCCAGGCAAAGAGAAATCTGCAGGTCTTCCCAAAAGACTTTCACCCAGGCTATTACCATATTTAAGCATGGAGCAGTTTTTTTGGGTTGGTGTGTAGAGCAGAGAAGTTCCTAGGAGAGTGAAAACTAAAGCAGTCCTAGCCAGGCAAAGAGAAATCTGCAGGTTTTCCCAAAAGACTTTCACCCAGGCTATTACCATATTTAAGCATGGAGCAGTTTTTTTGGGTTGGTGTGTAGGTGTGTGTGTCTGGGGAGACACAATAAAGACGCTCTTACACCTGCCAGGTTCAGCAGAAAGGAGGAAAATAGAATGGATTTATTTACATTATCTCATTCTTATACACGTCCCAACTCCACAAGGGATTGGAGAGCATGTCACTTCCTTCTCCGTCCCACTGGAGAAGAAAGGTGCTCATCAAAGTTGTCATATCACAAAAGGAATGAAAAACAGAAAATACCGTTAAGTAAACACTGGCTATTATTTACATGAATCTGTGTGAAAAGAATCTGACTCCAAGGTTAAAAACAGAAGGCTTACAAAAACCCAGGGCAACAGGTGTGAATTAGTTCTTTGCTCAGAAGTTCTATCAACTTCTGAAGCAGTGGTGGGAAGGTTATGTATATCCTCGTTAGAAGAGAAAAAAGATGTCTGAAATTTAAATAGCTAAAATCTTTATCTAGGAAATAAAGGCTGTTCTATCCATAAAGTCAATCTTTGGTTTTGGGCAACCAAAATCTCAGGACTCCTGACATGGAACTCTAAAAAAAAGCTTAAAAAAACACAGTTACTTTTCACATACAAAACTGACTTCTCATTGGATTTCTTTTGGAATTGAAATTAAAATACTGTGATCTGGAGCATATGTGTGGGAGACAGTTGTATGAACAGTATTTGTGTTATAATTTTCATATTTTTATAGGTTGCCACTAATGGGATTATTGCAGTGAATGAACCCTCAAGTGAAGAAAAATATCTTGGTCAATTCCCAGTGAGTTTTGGGGCTATTGCTCCTTTTATGGCTGACCTGGACACAACAGACGGACGTGGAAATGTGTATTACAGAGAAGATTCATCCTCAGATGTCTTGCAACTTGCGTCAGAATATATTAAAAGAGGTTTTCCTGAGAGTGCTTTTGATCCCAGCAGTGTTGTTATTGTTACCTGGAAGCTTGTGGCTCCTTTCCAGGCACCAGGAGAAGATCATGCTTTGGAAGAAAAGGTGAATGTTAATCAGAGCTTTAAGTTGTGCTGGACACAAGCTCAGCTAAAGTGTAACACTGTAACCTGTTGCTTTGAAGGCTTGAATTCCTTTGTGTTTAAATGAATTTTGCGGAGCTAAGAATGTGTTGTTGAAAAGGCTGTAGCAAAACAGGAGTTTCCAGAATTTTTGCAAGTTTTATTTTAATAATACTTTATTAACTCAAAAGATAATGCTTAAAACTACGCAGCTGATTTCTTTGTGTTTCCTAATGACTCTTACTTTGATTGTTAAATGTGTTGTGATAGTAACTGAACTGGAATATCCAGACCTCCCTCCATTCAATATAATCCCGCTGGCTTCCATTTTTCAACAGACTCTAAAGTCATTTTGATGTCAAACTATGTAAAATCAGATAACTCTATGGACTAGTAGGATCTTAAGGTCATTTTGAACAGATGATATTGCATTCACAAAAAGCTAGTGTTTTGTAGCTAGTATTGAATTAAGAAGCAGTTCAAGGTTCTTTTTTTAGTATTCACAAATCATTTCCCCCTCTTTAAACCATTCAGGTACTATCCTGCAAGGATATGTAACTTTGTACACCATAATTATCAAAGCTGATGAGAACATTACCACTACTTAGCAAATCTTTTTACGTCAACAACTAATTTCTTTTGCTGAACTTTGTTTCACAAAGCATTGTGTTCATAGTAACAATTCTTCACTCTGGTAGCAAAGAACAGCTGATGTCTGAGGTGCTGCCCCAGTGGTTCCTACAGTAGGCAGGAGTGTTCCTATGAGAGAAGACGTCAGCAACTTGAAACTTGAACATTACCTTAAACATTCTGTTTACAGGATTTTTTATTTAGTCTAGCACATCACTTCTGTTATTTTAAGGAAATGAAATAGCATCCTATTGCATGACAGAACTTAAAATTCTTATGTTTTGGGCAACCTCTCTATTTCCTACAGATTTAATTTACTTTTGATAATGTTCTCTTTTTCATGAGAATTCTGATTTTCATTTTGTGTTTAAAAAGACAATAATTACTTTTTCTTGGCTATTTTTACTTGAGTAAATGTGTATTAATTTTTTTTTCCACAGAGAACCACTTTCCAGGCTGTCTTAGCCTCTTCTGATTCCAGTTCCTATGCTATTTTCCTTTATCCAGAAGATAGCTTGCAGTTCTATAGCACACACTCCAAGAATAGTGATGAAAATATTCCTGCTATGGTTGGCTTTAGCCAAGCCTCTACAAACTACTACTTTTGGGAAAAACCAGGATCTTACAATGTCATTGCTAATGATGAAGACAGCATTAGAAACCTGTACAAGTATGCTTTTTTTCTTTGTTTCTCTACTCCTCAAGAAAACATCAGAGTTCCATGGTTTTCTTAATTGTTGCATGAATCAGTGAGAACTAATAAGATCCTATTAGCCATTGCATGAGAAATCACAAGATCTGCCACTGATAAATATCCACTCTCTTGAGGACTTTGGTGTAATTTGTCGAAAGTCCATAGTTCCATTGTCACTGGTAGGAACTCCTTTTTACTTAGTTCCTCTGTAAACAATACCATTAGGCTTCAACTCTTCGTAGTCTATCCTAGGCAGGTTGTTTTTGTGTGTTTGTGTTTTTGAAAGAAAGAGTCAACAAGCAGGAAAGGGAATGAGTTAGAAAGTTTTAGTAAGTGGTAGCAAAATCTTTGTGACCCCAAAATCTTCCTCTGTTCCCACTGCTTTGGAGAGAAGAAAGCTAGAAATTCTCACTGGAGCTCTGAGTGAGGAGAAAAAAATATTACTCAAACTGTCAGGGGTGTTTTACAGCTGAATAAACTGTACCCATAGGTTAAGTATGTAATGTAGGTAAGATAATTAGGCAGTTTTCTCCTGACACTTCTCAGTGAAGGATAACATCATGTGTAGGCGAGAAATACCACACAACTTGCTTTATCTGGCATGTGCTTCTCTTTGGCAGAAGCAGCAACGCTGGGAAGCAGGGTGTCTGGGTGTTCGAGATTGGTAGCTCATCTGACAGTATTGTGCCTGCGAAGGTCAGCAATGTTTTGGAGAGCCTAGAGTCCAATGAAGAGGACCAGGAGATGACTTCTAAGCCCTTTATGTCCGACTATGGCTCCACTGAAATAACACAGCAGTACATCACAAGTAGTACAGACAGCACTGAAGAGGATCAGCACCTTGTCACGTACAGTGTTCCTCAGCTAGCTGCAGAAGACTTTCTGACTCCATACCAAGATGTAACAGGGACACCTTCAACTGAGTCTTTTTACAGTCCTCAAAATTTCCCGACAGCAAAAGCTCCACCTCGCCAGTTTCGGATCCAGCAATTCCCCCCAGAGCCACCTCAAGTCATAGATGTGGAAGAATTTGATGAAACTGGAATAGGTAAGGTCTTTTGTACAGTTTAGCTTCTCCTAACATGGATAGAATGCAAAAAAGACATGTGAAAGAAATTGAATTACGAAAGAAATAATGTTTCCGTCTCATTAGCTTCATATCTGAAAATCTGGACACATAAGTTTGTGTTATTCACTGAGGTAGTTAACTTGGATGTCACCTCAGACTCAGACTTTGCCAGTCTAGTAAACTACCTTGGTCAAGCTTACAGACCTTTCTCAGATGAGTCGCTGAATACAGGTGATTTAATAAAGGTTGGGAGTAGAAGCTGTCTTAAAATTTTTTGGCTGGGGTTTCATGGCCTCAGGTCTTAGGAGGGTGGAATTAGCAATTCTAAGTTCTGATAAACTATTTCTAGAAATTTCAGAGTAATGTGATTGACTGCTTAGATGTTAATTGTTTCTTCAAGCAGATGTGAGAACTACTGTCTCCATTAAATAACAGGGTAAAACACTTAGGATTACAGGGCGCATCAGTTGCTGCATGGTCCTGGGTACTGTACTGATATGTTTTGTTCTGAAGTCGGAAAGTGTCCTTTTTGTTTTGATTTGGAAACAAGGACAAGTTAAAATTATTGTGCATTTAGTTTTGACAAGAACTATAACTGATTCGTGTTAAAATAGATCTGCTGAAGTCAATAGAATTAAACAGTTTTCTAACTAAATAATTAAACAGCAGGAGCCCTGATGTTTTCTGTAAAATAGTAGATAGTTGTATATTTCAAGGCTAGCCAATATCAATTGCAATAGTTTCTTTTCCTTGAAGAGAAAATGATAATCTGGTCAAGCGAGTCCAGAGATACTTTTAAACTTGTCCAGGGATATGTGAATACCACGGTAACAACATGAAGTATAAATGTCTGGTCTTTTTTTCTGCAGTGTTTCGCTACCACACAGATGTCCAACAGACCTGTGCTAACAACCGTCACCAGTGCTCCGTTCATGCTATTTGCACGGATTATCCCAACGGATTTTGTTGCAGTTGTATTGCTGGTTACAAAGGAAATGGCAGACAGTGTGTAGCAGAAGGTAACTGGTTTGAAATTTATATACATAAGCAACAATTACATACGGCATTCTTGAATGAGGTGACCTGTATTCAATTCCAAAAAAGTCCTGCTAAAAACTTTTTGAAAGGTTTATCACTGAGATATAGTGAAAGGTATTTTAATCAGTGAGCTCTATTTTTTAAGATGCTGTGGTTTTTTTGAGAGAAGCAAATTATTTTGAGTGGTCAATTACATGCTTTATTCGTTTTAGTGTGACTTTCTAGAAAAAATAAACTCTCTTGTAACTGACATCATTTAAAAGAAAGCATAACATCCAGTGGTATTTCCTAGAATTAGTCATGAAGTTTCAACACGTTATAATCTGATATGGTCCTCACTCTAGAAATGGACAGTTCTAAGTGATGAACAAATTAACTTTGATCGCTGAACCAAAGAGCATGGCTCCTCTTTGTCTGACTCTTAAGCTGCTTTACTAACGGGCTGATCTGCCAGATTTTTGTTAAATACCCATTTAAACTTTGTTCCTGTGTAAAATCCATAAAGGAATTCCTTATGTATACACTTGTAATCCTCAAAGTGATTTGACTCAGAGTACGGATGCATTTCAACAACTCAAATAGTTTACTGCAAGACTGTGTTTTATAAACCAGGAAAGCAAAACCTAATACTTAGCTTTCAGTTCATTAAATTGGATTTTCCATAGAAAGAAAAGAAGGATCTGTGATGATAATGAGGTTATATACAGGAGAAAACTACCAATCCAAAATAGCTACTTATGTGTAACAGACAGTCTTAAAAATGGCCAATAGTTTAGAGCCAAGAAAATGTAATAGGTTAGAATAATAGGTCAATTATTTTAATGCCTAGTGGTATTAGTCTTCTAATAGGGAATGAACAAATTTACATTTGGTGTGTATTGATATGAAGTGTGATCTTAAAAAGAAGTTTCTTTCTGCTGCTTACTGTCAGATATACTGCAAGAGTGTTATGGAGTTACGCTTGCAGACAGAACTTTTAATGAGGATAAAGAGCATCTCTTCAGGCAAATTTGGTCACGTAATACAACACACACACACATACCTGTGTAAGCAAGTGAACACATGGAAATTTCTTGTCTGAATTCTGAGTATTTTTTTGCCATTTATTTCAACACTGAACACTGACGATTGTGAATGCTCTGAACATGTTCCTTGGAGAGTACGAGAAAACTGTTATTTTGTTCTGATGCATTGTATTGATTTGACAGGTTCTCCTCAGAGAGTCAATGGGAAGGTCAGAGGAAGAATCTTTGTAGGAAATAATCCTGTTCCAGTTGTATTTGAGAACACTGATCTCCACTCCTATGTTGTGATGAACCAAGGGCGTGCCTACACTGCTATCAGCACAATCCCAGAGACTTTGGGGTATTCTTTACTGCCTCTTGCCTCTATTGGAGGTATCATAGGATGGATGTTTGCTGTGGAACAGGAAGGATATAAAAACGGATTCAGCGTTACTGGTAACTTCTAAATTAAAATAGTGTTCAAAATCATGATGCTTTCCTCTGTCTTGCTAGAAAAGAAATGTGTATTTAGAAGCAATATAGGGTGAAAACACACATTTTTCTGAGCTGCAAGTTGTTTTTTTGTAATCAAATTTCTCACCATTTTTCTTGTTTGCAATATATAGACAATGGACCTTTTAATTTACTGTCAGTCTACAAGACCTAAGTGTGTTAGAGAGAAGATTGGCTTGGCCAGTTTCTGTTCAAGAAAGAGATTATTTTAAAAATCTGTTTGGGCGGAGAGTTGTTACTAGAGTGTACATAGTTATTAAAAAAGGCTTCTCCTACATCTTCAAGAGATCTAACACGTTAATTGCCTGATTGTACCAACAGAGCAAAAGAGAAACAAGAATCTGACCTCATGAGGGTCTGAAATCCCTTACAGAAACAGCTGCTGCGCCACATGCAAATGACTCCGTTAGCTTGTTTGAGGGAAACCCCTGTTCACAGTTCAAGCTTTTCATAAGAGATTGAGGCCAAATCTGGTTGGTTGTGCACATGAATTCAAGCTGTAGATTCAGTCTGTTCTGTTCATGTGTTTCTTTTTAAAATTTGATCCTTTACAGACATGTAATATGTGTTTAGTTGAACACAACTTTTTGGTTTGGGATTTTCTTGGATTTGGTATGTTTGAAGTTTGTTTTGGAATTTACAACATACCTTTCACTTGCTTTTGATTTGGAAACAGATGTACTGGATTTTGGATTTTTTTTTAACTCCCTGTACTCCTAATGGAAATTTTCTCTAAACTGTCCTTTCAAAAGGTAGGATAAGGCCTACTGCTATTAGCTTAGTCAGAACTTCTTTTTAAATTTAATAAAACCATGCTCCCTCTGGTTTATTTGTTATTTATCATGTTCAGTGCTTAAAAGAATTTTCTTGCAGTATCCAAGTATATCATCAGTATACCTCTGAAAATTATTTCATTAAAAACACAAGACATTAGCAATTGCACTACATCAAAACTTGCAGACAGTAGTAATTTATATTTTATCTACTAGAAACAATATTTGGAATAGAAGGAATCAGAAACCTCTATTAAGTTTAGTGTTTAACTGATTTTTCTTTAGGTGGTGAGTTTACCCGGCAAACAGAAGTAACTTTTCTCCGCAACAATGAGAAGCTGGTTGTGAAGCAGAAATTCAGTGGCATTGATGAGCATGGCCACCTTACCATCAGCACAGAAATGGAGGGCAGAATACCTGAGATCCCATCTGGTTCCTCAGTCCATATAGAGCCATACACCGAACTCTACCACACTTCCAGTTCTGGTAAGGTTTCGTAAGAATTAAATTAGAAGAAAGTGCACAAAGCAGAGACTAAGACAATCTGAAAAACATTCTTTTATTCCCTTTTTAGCAGGTGTGTTTAGGACCCTTTAACTTACAGAAAGTTGCTTTTTGCCTCTTAGGAAAAGATTGCAAAAGAAGGTGAATTTTAAATGGGACAATGCAAATATTTCTAATCTTTTCATTGAAAAAATATCAGTTTAACTTTCTCTGAACTGATATTTGCAAAACATTCTTAGTTTCCCTTTTTGTTGGCCTTGTTTTTATGCTGTTGATGGCAGTGTACAAGTTGCAAATTTTTTTTCTGTAGGTCCACAGCCCTTTAGTAGGAGCTGTACTGGCGTATATCTTTTTGTGGTAGTGTCATTAAGTGACCTTTGATCTTGTCTGAGACTAAGCCATTAATTTACCACAATGTCTCATGTAAACTGCATTACAATGACTCTGCAAGCATTTATCAGTATTATTTGAGCTGAATTTGAACAACCAACTGGAAGATTAGGAACCTCTTAATTCCCTTATCAGTTTCCTACATTGTCTCTTCAGTACTTCTCTCTCCTGTCTCTCAATTCCTTTATCACAGATCCTAGGCTTCCTAAGAGAACAATTCTTCATTCACTATTTACAGAGCAATCTTGTTTTGCTTACTTATTTTTCTTTCTTCTTCCTGAATAAATTTACAAGTGTTTCAATACAGAAAGAAACGATGTGAGGTTGGAGTGTTGCTGCTGGCCAGCCAGCCCAGCTGTCAAAGAGCAATACAGAGGAAGTAGCCTTTGGTGCACGTGAATACTGGAGAGACTGCGCTTTCCTCCAAGGGTGCACTTGTGGTTGCTAGAGATAGCTGAAAATGGTGTAGTGGCATCATCACAGCCTTATATTCACTAATGTCTGGGTTTGGTAGCCAGTGACGAACCCCCTCGTGCTTTGCCTTTTGTTAGGGACTGGGAGGAGGAGGAAGTGGAAGCTGCAGGAAGCTTCTGCTTTGTGCTGAACAACTTCAGAGTTTGGGCAGCGTCTGCTCTACAGAACAGCTGTCTACCTGGCAGAAATGTTGTTCCCGTAGAGGTAAAGTCAGAGGCTGGAGGGAGGTGTCCTTCAGGCCCAGTTTGATTTACCAGGACTCAAACAGCTGCTATTCTGCTGCCCCATGGCATATCTAATGGGCTGTTACTTAGCAGAAATCCAGCTTTAGCCAGCTGTTGCAAGTGGATTGATACTGGTGTGTTCTGGTGTCCAGACAAAGAATAGTGGTGCTCTGAGGACCTCTCTGTTGGTGGGAGGATCCACAAGCCCAGATCTTTTTGAAGAGTTTTGTTCACAGTTTTTCCCAATATGGAAAACTGTTGTGAAGCGTACAGGAGCTCTCAGATATGCAGCTTCTTCAGGGCTCTGTTGAAATCCAAGGCTAATAGCCTACAATGAGCTAACTAAAAGTGGGTGTAGTTTAGGCTGGTGAGGTGGCTCTTGTCCTTAGCTTGGAGATGTGTTGTATAAATCCACCTAAAGGAACCTCTGAGTTTGCTGAGTTGAATTTTCCTTTCATTACTTGGAAACCCACAAAGTAAAGTTAAATTTTTTAAATATGTCAAAATAAATCAAATGACTCGTTTCTCAAAGCTGTGATAACTGAGAACAGAGTAAGCATGCTCAAGTGCTTATTCCTTTGCATGGACATACATCCACTTCCATAGCCTCTTGCCTTTGAAATTCCAATTTGGCTACACGGACTGCATCCCAAGTCCACAGAGAGCGTTTGACAGAGTGCTTTTGATCGCTGCTCTGATCAGTGTGTTTGCTGTCATGCTGCAGTGATCACTTCATCATCCTCGAGGGAGTACACAGTGACAGAGCCAGAAAGGGATGGAGTTGCTTCCACGTACACGGGTGCCTATCAGTGGCGCCAGACCATCTCCTTCGATGAATGCATCCACGATGACTCCCAGCACTCTGCTCCTGCCACTCAGCAGCTCTCAGTGGACAGTGTGTTTGTCCTGTACAACAGAGATGAGCAGATCCTGCGATACGCCATGAGCAATTCCATCGGCCCCATCAGCGGTATGTATCAATTGCAAATTTTGCTTTTTCTCTTTTTGAGTAATTAAGAGCAGCCATCCATTTTTTTTAGCCTGCCCTAGCTGGGTGTTAATGAGTTAAACTAATTAATTTCATTAGGTAGTAGCAGTCCAGATCCACCAGTGAAGGAGAGAAATGAGACTGTTCAAAGTTTGTATTTTTACTTGAGAAGGAGTATTTAAGTGATGCTCTGTTCTTGGAATTCACTGGGGTTTATGTCTAATTCCTTGAAATACTCTCAATACACCACCTTGAATCTATTCCCACTTGGATGCATGGAGCATGGTGTTTATCTTTACCTAATTTGCAGTTCCTCTATAATTTTTTTTTTTTTTTTTTGGCATGGTCAGAGAAGAGAGCAAAAGAGGGGAATATTATTTACCATGGATGAGTTTCCGTAATCTATCTTGAAACGTGGCATTTTATCTTTGAATTGTAGGCTGCTCATGAAAGGTGTTTTTTTGGATAAGCTGTCCAAGCTTGCACTAACATCAGAAAGCAAGCTGAGAGACAATTTGAAAATGCACACCAGATGGGTATAAAAACAGGCTGTGCTGACCTTTGTTACAAAATAAGGTTCTGCTAATTAAAATGAATAAACCAAACTTTTAAGAATCATGTTTTGAGTCTAGTGTCAGTGACTGGAAGATGAATTTCCCTTCTGTCTTGCTCTTCAGAGAGGTTTTTGTGGCTCTTTTTAAACTCAGTAGTCCTTTGTACAAGTAACAAGGAATATGGGTGCTATTAAATACGTATCTAAGATTGGTGTCCCGCATATCACCTTCAAGTCCCTTTCTTCCTGATGCAAAAGTGTGTTTCCTTGTTTAATGTGCATTACAAGCAACCTCCTTCTGGGCCTCAACTGAGTGCTATTACTTGGACAGAGTGGTCAAGATTAAATATGGTCTCTCTCACCAGATGGTTCTGCTGATATTAGCCGGAATCCTTGCTACACTGGTACTCATAACTGTGACACCAACGCCGTGTGCCGTCCAGGAACTGGAAATCGTTTCTTCTGTGAATGTTCGATTGGCTTCCGTGGAGATGGAAACGTTTGTTATGGTATCAGAAGGCTTCCATTCATTGCAAAATGAAAGCTTAATATAGAATTTATTTTCCTTGGGGTATATTGACCTTCAGGACTAGCCATTCCAGCAAAATGAACTGCCCTGAGAGGCTGGTTTTAAGGTTAGAGGGCTGCTGGGCTACCTGATATAGCTTAATAATCAAAGTAAGCAAGTTTGACTGTCTCGAAGACTATGTTTTCCTAGCTTGCAAAGCATCTTTCCTACCCAGTTTGTCTTTTCGTAAAACATGTGGGAACTTAGTTTAGAGAAATTTACTGTAATGCAAGTTCTGGTTCAAATGAGTCAACTAGGTTAAAAGTTCTCAAGGGAGATGAGAAATAGGAAATGCATATGTGGACAGAGCACAGATACGTGCAAGTCATTGAATATATCTTTTTCACGATCTGCTTTGGAAATAGTTTTCTGTTCAAAAAGACTCATATTTCCCAGTTCTGTCTAGCTCTGTATTCTTAGTGTATTTGGGTTTTGCCTTGTAATCAAATCACAACACTAATACTCATTCTCAAGAGGTAGAAGTGTGTGTTAATGAAATGTGTCATCCCTATTACCTAAAGAAGTTTCAGGGGTTTTTTAAACCCAAAGCACAATTCTCCTTTCACTCCAGCCGTTTAATCAACTTGCAAATGAAAGCAACAGCATCACACCGTCCCTTCCAGTCCTCTGATGCTGTGAGTTGGGCAGCAGTGGATCAGAGATGTATACAGATAATGAAAGTGGAAGGCCTTCTTAGAGTTCATGCTCCCCCAGTAGTTATCATTGCTTCTGATCACCTAAGGCTGCATTTTCTTCTGCTCCTCTTTCCTCTCCAGTTTCCTGTGCCTTCCCCTTATTACTCCATGATAGAACTTCTTCAGATTTGTTTTCTTCTTTTTGGTGCAGATTAGCCGAGGACACAGCTACCTCAAAACCTCTTTTCAGGTTATTAATATCTCTTAAGAGGTATGGTCTATCCAAGATGTGGCCTAAGTACAGAAGACTACTATTAATCAATAGTTCCCCAGTTTCTGTTTTTCTGGCATGCGTATTAAATGCATCTTTGTAATAACCAAAATCCTTTTAATATCCTAGATATTGATGAGTGCTCAGAGCAGCCAGGGCTGTGTGGCAGCAATGCAGACTGCAACAACCAGCCGGGAACCTACCGCTGTGAGTGCGTCGACGGGTACCAATTTGCAGCAGATGGGCGGACTTGTGTTGGTGAGTTTCACGTCTCTTGAAAGCATTGCCCACCGTCCTTTGGGCTCTGATTCGTCTCACGGGGTAGAAAACAGTGCTTCACTATCTGTGCTAACTTCTGATGTGAGTGGAATTCAGGAGTTTGTGCTGCAGCTTGTGATTACTGGCTTTTTCTGCATTTTCTAAGTGCTGTGCTTTTGGCTTTTGGGGGGGTTTGTGTTTTGTTTCTTATGTCTAATCCAGAGTTCAGTTTAACAGGTGAGATTTTAGTTACAGATTCATCCCTTGGACAAGACAGTGCACAGTTCTAAATAAGTGTGTCTTGGCTACTGCAGACTTATTCTGAAGTGATAATTTATCACGATGAAAAGGAATTGTAGCTGCAGATCATTTGACTGTTAAAATCTTTGAGATTTGGCTCTTTAGCCCATTTTTAATGAACCATTACACGTCAAATCCAGTAGTTGTCACTGAACTAGTTTATTTTTCTGTAATTTAAAAACTTTTTTATGGAGGAAGCCTAAGTTAATCTGAGTTTGCTAGACTAAGGTTGTCCTAACAAGGAATATCTTTTTCCTATTTGCCCCATTTTTCACTCAAGTTGTAGAAATTCCTTTTGGAAAAAGGAATCCACAAATGGTAGATAGAAAAGGGATAATGACAAATAACAGATAAAAGAAAAATAATGACTCTACTTCTAGAGCTTCAACTGTCAGGATAGGATAGAGATTAGATTAGATTTTTTTTTTTTGGTTAGAATTTTTATCTTTGCAACCTGACAGTAATTCCATACCAACAAAACCTATACACACTCTTCCAGTATGGGTGGAAGCCAAATACTTGTAGTGTGTCTGGAAGTTCTTCTTTCTTTTGGAAATAAGTGATAACAACTGAGGATTTTTTGCTTCAGTTGTTACTACCACTGTTGTTGTGGTAGAAGCTTGGTTATACTTTGATCAGCTAATGCATCCAGGTTGTTGCTCATTATAGCCAAGACTGTTCTTCAGCTAAGACTGAGGAGCCTTCATCTCACAGCAGGGAGTTGCATTACTTTCCTTGAGTTTGTGACTTTGCATGCTGTGTATTACACTCCATCACAAGCCAAATTTGTCTGCTCTAGTAAAAATTACTTATTCCAGTAAGAATCACGTCTGTTCCCCAAGTCACAGTGAACCCTAAGTCTCCTTTTGTTGCTGAACAGTCAGAAAAAGCAGCTTCTTCTACTAAGGCCCCTGGAAGGGACAGGGTGAGATGTGGAAGAGTGATTTTATGTTCCTTCAGTTGTGTCCAACACTGCACTTTTGTGACTTGGACCTAAAAGGGAACATTCTTCCCTCCAGCCATGACCTCACCAGCTTCACTCTACCACTTTCCCATGAAGCTGATGTTCCACTTTTAGCAAGTGCTAAGTAATTTCTTGCCCAGCTTGAAGGGTTTCAGTTTGATCCCATCCTTCAACCACAACCAAATTGCATTTTTAAGGCTGAAGAGAAGGAAGATAGACTAGTTTCCCAACAGACTGAAAATAAATGTCATGGCTATCTTTTCACAGTAGAGAATTTTATAACCTACAGAAAATTTGAACCCCAGAAGGGTCAATAGCAACTCTCTGTGCTTTTGCAAGTCACTTGGGGATAACAGCTCTGACTTAGCTTTTTTGGAACTGGCATTTTTTTTTCACACCAGCTGTGTGATTCACTGGGTAGCTTTAGAAGACAACTGTAAATAAATCCTGTTCTCCTATTTGTTGGATGAGAAACAGAAGGACTTGCGGACTTCCTTTGAGCTCCAACTCTTACTTTATGCATTTATAAGGCTGTTCTAACTGAATTATTTTTTAATCTAAAACTTACTTCATCAAACAAAAATATTAACGATTTTAACAATGATGTCATTTCCTCCAGAAAATCAAGAATTAGTGTTTTCAGATATGGCTCTGATAGAGGATTTTTGTTATTTCCCTGCTGACACTGTGGTAGTTTCCATCTGTGTACTGTGATGAAAGGAATGCTGTAGAGTCTTGAATTGGCCCCCTGTCAACTCCTTGTAATAATTGTGCAAAGAGAGCCTCAGTGTTACAGCAGCCTCTCTTACAGCAGCTGGAAGTCTGTTCCTAGATGTACACACTGGACACCCTATTTTCAGGCCCAAAATTTTTGTAATATTTTACCACTTCCTATTTCAAGTACCATGGCTTCCTTTCTTGCTCTCTGACATAGCAGGTAAGCACAGGCAGAGCTCCAGCAGCTTTCTGAAACAATTTGTGTGCAAAGTAGTGCAGTGCCTTCAGAGTCACTGCTGTTAGCATGAGAGAGTTATGAAAAGCTGCAGGGTCTGGTCCCAGCTCTCTCCAATAATTGACAAATGTGTTTATCTCCCATTGAGTGAGTCACAGCTCCTGTTTGTTGCCAAGTGACAGCAGCCCTGGGTCAGTGCTAGGTTAGTGTAACAGGTCATCTAAAGAATTCCCAGTGCAGTGAACTGGCCACTTAGCTAACATGTGAGGCTGGTCTGTGAGATGCCTTACATTTCTTCATTCAGGACTCCTTTTCATAAACAAAGCTGGTATGGATATTAGGATCTGTCACTATGGCAGCCTTTCTGCCCCATTCTATATTAACAAGCACCTGTGAGGTGCTGAGGACAGTCAACTCATTGTAGAACATTAATAAGGTTTAACACCTGTGAGGTGCAGAGGACAGTCAACTCATTGTAGAACATTAATAAGGTTTAACACCTGTGAGGTGCAGAGGACAGTCAACTCATTGTAGAACATTAATAAGGTTTAACGCCTGTGAGAGGGGAGATTTCAGGAAAAAAAAATCCCAACCTTCAGAGCAAAAAACTCTCAGTTCCTTGCTTCCTTTCTCTTCTGTAATCTTTCACAGATGTTGTTCTCTCATATGAACTTACTATGAGGCTTAGACTTGGTCAAGGAAAGTTCAGATTTTCATCTCCTCTCTTGCACATTTAACCTGCAGCTGTCGAGTATGTGGTAAACCACTGCCAGAGGGGCACACACAACTGTGACATTCCTCAGCGTGCTCAGTGTGTGTACACCGGAGGGTCCGCCTACGTCTGCACCTGCCTCCCTGGCTTCTCCGGAGATGGGCGTGCCTGTGAGGGTGGGTAGCAACATTTACTGTGGGGTCTTTATACTCTTCATTGCACAGCTGGGCTGGTCTTTGCCATCTCCTATACTTATTTGTCATTTCAAGTAGGAAATTTCATAGTTTAAGTCCCTCAGGCAGGATTTTTTATTAAGCATTTCTCTTTTCCTCCCCTCACTTTTGAATTACTCTATAATATTTGGTCTACAGAAGGTCCAAGATGAGATAAATTCAGAATTTGCAGTAGTTGCAGCTGCAATTGGTTTAAATTACTAAGGTGGTGACACAAAATGCTCAGATTATGTAAAAAAATTTGCATTCTGTTTCATGTCAGTCTGAGTGCAGTGGGGGAGCAGCTTTTGCATGCTGGAAACATGGCTAGACAAATCCTACTTCTCTTGCTATGTTAAGTCATTTCTTTGGGAAATGTGGACATATATGTCTAAAATACTGTGTGAGTTCATGATGTCTGTTACCCTTTGGAATAGGAGAATGCTGAGGTACAGAACCTAAAATACAGGCATGCTTCCCCCCCACCCCGTTTTTTTTCCTCTTTTGCATTTCTATACTTCCAAAGAGCTGTCTGTATGCCTAATCAGATACCCTAAAATAGGAGCCTGGAAATATGGCAGGTTGGTACTTTATTTCACCACTCTGATTTGTCGATCAGAAGGAACAGTCACCTGAGATTGATCTTTTCTTTTACAGATGTAGATGAATGTCAGCAGGGCCACTGCCATCCAGATGCTTTCTGCTACAACACTCCTGGGTCCTTCAGCTGCCACTGTAAGGCAGGTTATCGTGGGGATGGTTTCCGATGTGTGTTAGGAGGTAAAATTCTATAGTTCTTGAAAGTTGGACCAGAAATACAATTTGGGATTTGGAGGATATCTATCTTAATTTGGTTCCCTTCTAAAACAAAGTATCTACTGACACATTGGTGTCTTTATTCTTCTTGAGTCTTTTGAGTTCAGGACTTTACCAAGCTTTTGTCAAAACTTGTATCCTGACTGCTATCACTTTTTCATGATATTCTGTGCAATGTCCCATTTTATGTTTTGTTTATTCTATCCTCAACAGTTTTCAGCCCCAAGCTGATACTATCTTTTGAAGTTGCCCTGTGTAAAGGTTTGACCGTGGGGGTGATTTGGTTTGCATACTCAGTAATCACATACCATAAAATATCAGGAATTGTTGGCAATGCAAATGAGTGCAATACTTACAGAAGAAAAGTGAAAAATGAGACCAAAGTCATGAGGCTGTTGTCTGCAGTGAGATCTAGATGCCTGCATGCCACATACAGCCTGTGGTCTAGAAAGACTACAGTTTCCAGCTGGCACTTACTTGTTTCTGTATTTATCCAGCTTATTCTCCATTCAGGAGAAAGTTCTTTACCCTCACACTTCTGTTTCTCTATTGTACTTTGAGGCTTGCAGTATAAAACTCATCTTGAGGTATGAGATATACTTTTTAAGTATATCTTGAGGATATACTTAAAAAGAAAAAGAAGTAAAAGAAAGAAAATAAGCAACACTGGAGCACAAAGTAGCACTATTATTTTACTTAAATTCAACAGCATGGCAAACCTATCAGCCAGCACTCCGGTTTTGTAGAATGGTGAATGCTTTGGTCCAGGAAATAAAGCCTACCTTCTCAGCATATTCAAACCCAATTCTTCTTCCTCTAAGATTATTGCTGCTGGGCATTTCTCAACAGACCAAAACTCAAACTGTGCAGTTGAGTAGCAAGAATATCCTAGGGCCAAATAAAAATAAAGGATTTGGGGCTTTTGGTTGGGTTGTTTTTGGGTTTTTTAATAGTGGACGTGCTTGCTTAAAAGTGCTTGTCTGTGTGGCATGATATTACTACCTGAAACTTAAATATTTTTATTTTGCTTCTATATTCCCTAATTCTGAATTTCTAACTTTTCTTTCCCCCCACTCTCCCCCCCAATTGGATGCTCAGTATTTAAAACCAAAAGGCAAAGGATTACACAGAGGAAAGATAAAAAAAAATCACCAAGTTGTTTCTAGTTTTAGAACATATTTACGTGACACTTCACCATGTGCACAGTAACACATCATGTGAAATCACCCAGTGTTTATAGATTTTTACATCATAGGGAAATTGTAGGAGGTTTTGAAGTGTTTAGTTCTGAGGCCTAACTTTTGCCACTTTGTCAGTCTTTTAGTATAATTTTTAACTCGCATTTCATGCATGATCACCCATGTGTATTTTCATTTTAGTGCCAGAAGAATGAAGAACTACCTGTGTTTATGACTTGTGTCAAAATATTTAGCTAACTATCCAGCTGATAAAAACAGAATTATTTCTCCTAGAGGAGAAACTTTATGTGAATAATTTGAAGCAAACCAAACCTTAAAACTTCCAGTTCTTCAGGCAGAATTATAGAGGCAAAAACATTGCTTTCATGTCTGCCACATGCCCTTTGTAGATGAAACGGGTGTTTTGGTAGACTGATATTTGAAACCAACCAATTAACTTTATTATCAGGACACAATTTCTTCTGAGTATATGTGATGATTTACTTAAGTGGGGGGTTTTTTGTGTTATTCTTAGAACATTTTCTTATGCAGTGGTTAGTGTGTCTACTAAACTGCTAAGCACACGGTATTATTTGGTAGTAACTTTATTTCCTACTTATCCTGTACACTTCTTCACTTTCTGTACTCAATACAACTGTGTCTTGAATCAGGATCTTTCTGTGTCACAATTTTAACAGTAGTAACAAATTTTTAAGAGTTTTGTATCTACTGTTTTAGTCGGTGGAGATCTGCCAAGTTTTGTTAGTCTTCATATAGGCCTCACTGTTTTGTTTTGGTTTTTTTTTTTTTTAATACTATTTTGTATTAGCAGTAGAAGACAGGCTTTTAGAAACACTTGTATCAATTATCTCTTCTCATTAAAAGTTCTGAGCAGAAAAAAAATCCGTGTAGATAAGAAGTCTCACTTTTGCTGGATTGTGACTGAAATACAAAGTATCTGTGTTGCTCAGTCAGTCTGCAGCAATAGCAATGTTTACAATTTAGTAACTACTCCCTTCTTAGAGCTAATAGAACAATAGCTGCCCTTGGGGTGTCATCTCTTGCTAAAGCTTTAGTGCTTCTAGAATGGATAGATCTGTCAGTTAATCATTGCCAGGAGACAGAAAAACACTATGCTTTCTGAAACCTCACAAAAGTAATTTAGTTCACTCTAGCACTCGATTTGTAAAGTGAGTTGTTTTGGAATGGAGATTGCAGAGGAGGCTGAATTGTATTCACCTTTAATTAGAGACCCTTTCTTCCCCTTTTTAACCACTAAAGTTTTGATCTAATAAGCCTCAGTGTAGTAACTGAAGTTTTTCCTGGTTGTTAACAGCATGGACAGTTTCATTCATCCAAATACCCAGTTCTTTTTGCTGTTCTCTGTTCCAACCCATGTGTTCCATTACTTGCTTGTTTGGTGTCTTTACTATTATGTGAAACCCACTGTTAAATATCAATGGCAGCTCTTGAAACCAGTAGACTAACAGAAAAAATGGATTTGAGTCACACACGGGAATGTCTGTAGGAGTGGACCAGCAGGATAATGAAAGAGTTAAAGACGTTGGAATGTCCTGCTGCTCCCAGCTATTAAGAAAGTCTGTACTTCATTATTTCCTCACGCTTCATTTTTCCATTTCAAAAAAACCAGATGTCTGAGTGTTTCTACCCCTGTAGACCCCAGACACTGTTTACTAAACAGAAACAAGCCTAGATTCTTGGAACTAGGAACTGTTAAGATCTATTCTCTGATCATCTGTGTGCAACTGGTTTCACAAGAGAAACACACTTACCAGGACAAAACTGTTAGTGAGGAACTACAAAGGAAAATTAAGGGACAAAGGGAAGCGTTTTCACTTGGGTTTTTAATTTTTTTTTTCCTCCAGCATCTGAGGACAGCAATTTAAAATGTCAGTATAAGTCTTTGAAGCAGAGAAGTCTCTCATCTCAGTGTCTCATCCGTACATCTTGGAAGCAGTTACTCAGCTTCCACCTTTTCTAAGAAAAGTCCATAAATCATTTTCTGCAGTGTTGCTACAAGAGCAATCCTCCATGACTAAAAAATATCTTGAATATTTGTATATGGCTTTAGTTTGGTTTTTTCTCCATTCTGTTTCCTTCTTCACATATGTAATAAATGTGTACGTGTATGTTTTTCATCTTGTTTTTCCATATTCATGCTACTTCCATTTTCATTTTTACAAATTCCATAATATATTTCAGTGACTTTTAAATTCCATATTGCTACTGGTAATTAATGGATCAGCTGAAAAAAAAAGTTTAAAATACATCAAATACAAACTGATTCTTCTGAAGAAGGATATACATTTAGCTGAAGTTCAGAATGCACCATTCTGCGTATCTACTCTGACTTGTACTGTGTCCCACTGGACACAAATTCTTCATCTCTCCTTTGACCTCTGTTCTGCTCTACAGCTTAGAAGCATTTTTCTGTACACCCATTCCATTTTTCACTGTTCTTTTGAACTGTGGTTGCCAGAGCTGGACGCGGTATTTCTTGAATCATCTGCCCTGCCTCATATTTTCTCTGTGCCTGTATATTCCCTGTGTATATGCTGAATTCTTTTTTATATCCTCTCACAATCCCCACAGAACTGAGCTGTGATCTGCTGGTAGCTTTTTCGGGTTGTAGTTTCAAAGATAAGTCTATCTTTAGAGGCTTGTCTACACAGGGTATTCCAAGAAGTGTAACTTTACATTTACATCCTGTCCTTCTCATGTTTTGTGGTCTGTTTCACTTCCACAAATGATGCAACCTATAGTTGTGTATCTTCCTCTGGAATCCAAATGATGGAATTAAATTTCTTAATAAGGAAATTTAAAACCAAGACTAAGGTAATACGGGAGTTTACTAAAGATACCACTACTTCATGACATTTGACTACTGACTCAGATTATTTCTTTCAGTTTTTAATTATTTGCCAAATTAAGTGCTTAGTTTCAAAAATGATACTGCCCTGTGGGCATAAGTAGAGCATCCTAGGAAAACACAAAGCTATAAGATCAGTGTATTACCTTCAGCAGTCAAACATCAGCTGCACCAAAACCCAGTGAGGAGGGGTTTTACTTAACTTTACAGCTAATGCTGATTGGTAATGTTTAAATGCATATACTGAAAAATACTGTGACTTGATCCTGCTGTTAATGAAAGGCTGATATCATCCCTGCTTTCTTTCACCACCAAAGGTTGTCTATGTCCTGCTTTTATTGGTTGTTTCATCTCTGGCAGAATTAACTAATCCTGGTGTATACCATTTTTACCGCCACGGACATGATCATTGCCTTGGCTTTTAAATGTGGGTTTCAAGAATGGTAAGAACCTCCTGAAAATCAGGGCTAGTTATCCCTGGATATGGAACCTTGAAATAGGCACAGCTTGTTTTCCATTTTCTACAATCAGGTAGTAGATGTAACAGCAGTAGTAGATGTAACAGCACTGCTACACCAGGTAGGTGTTACTTGCTCTTGACACTACCAGTTGTATTTAATGGACTATTGCTTCAGGCCAATCATGAGATCAGAGAACTTTCCTAATGTTAATTGCTCTGTATCTTTGAAGAGTCTTGACAGGATGAAATATTACAGTACTTATGTTAAAGGCAGGATCACTAAGAAACCACATTTAGGCTGCTGTAGTGAAGGAACTTTACTGACTCTTAGGTTTGTGTCTGGATGCTGGCTTACAAAGTAGCCCTTGTACTACCTAAATATGAGCCATTTCTTGTTACCCTTTCATCTAAATCGTGCTGTTAGCTCATCAAGGCAAGAAATGTGCTTTATTTGTTGTGTCAATCTCATCTTTCAAACTGTCATAGCTAGACTAGTTTCAGGGAGTTAATTAATACAATTTAAAACTTGCAAAATTAGAGTATCTTCTCTTAACCTCACTGAGAAAAAGATATGGCAGTATAAGCAGTGTAAGCAGACTATTTATCCCAACCCACTGTCATCTGTATCCGAGATTATTGTGCCTTCACTGTTGCATAGACTACAACACTGGACTGGGTTTCAACTCACGGTTCTTCTAAACTGCCTCTAAACTGTAAGCATAGTAATCCTGTGTCCGAGGAGCCACAAATAAGAGGCTTTGACACCTGCCAGGTTCAGCAGAAAGAAGTAAATGACGTCAGTTTATTGACACTACATTATTTTTATACACATTCCAATACCACAAGGGATTGGAGAGCATGTCACTTTCTTCTCCATTCTCACTGGAGAAGAAAGGTGCCCATCCAAGTGGTTATATCACAAAGGAATGAAAAACAGAAAATACTGTTAAGTAAACATTGGCTTTATTTACATAAACTGTGTGAAAAAATATCTAACTTTAAGGTTAAAAACAGGAAGCTTACAAAAAAACAAGGCTTTAGCAAAAACTCAGGGCAACACTGGTCATGATTCAGAGATAAGGAGAAAAAAATGGAGAATGGGTTCCAAGTGCTTGGTTGAACTGTCCTTTAGTTTAGTGACTTATTTGGTTTATAAGTTCTAATATTGGTTAAATTCATATTAGAGAGTCAAAATGTTGAAAGAGGTTAAAATGATTGAGTCAACACAGATTAACATAGTAGCACTGGCTTTATTTCTTTTCAGAATGTCTGTTTAACATAGATTGCTTATTGTTCTTCGTACTGTTAATAAGGTGATCACTAATATAATGGATTTTCATGAGCAAAGAAGTCATAAAATACACAGTTATTCCTAAAAGTGAGTGACAGTGGGGTATTTGCAAATATTTTTATGCAAGTAAAAATTCAGCATTGGTGGGTTTTTTATAAAGAACCAATCCTATGCTCTGCCTCCTAGAAATTTGATACTAATTTTGAAAATTTTGTTTGACAAGTCTCTTGACTTTATCATTGCTGACTGCATAAGCAGACCATTTGTGAGATTGGTCTTGATCATTGCAAGATAAGTTCTCTTCAAGAATACGATCAGAATTCCTGTATAAAATCTGCAGATATTAACGTGAATGTTGTCTTGAAATTAGAACAGATATTGTTATTCCAAGTTACCAATAACACGAATATATTTTATGTGTAACCACAGGGTCCTATCTGGGAGTCTTTACACCCTCCTTTCCATAATTCATATAAAATATTGATTGAAAAATTGTAACCTGCTGGTATATACCCTAATTTTATGAGTTTCCAATGGGAAGAAGAAAAGGACCAGCTTCTACCTTTGTTTTTCATATCTTACTGAGGAGTTAATAATGTTTCTCAAAGCTGATAGGAATGTAATTATGATTTTTTTTCTGCACTGGACAAAAATGTGCATGGAGGGTAGTTTACCAATACTCTGTGTTCCCCTTGCTTTCTCCCATGAGCAGTGCACAAAAATGAGAGTTTAGAATTTAAAAAAACTGTAGCAAAACCATCTGTTTCCTGGAATCAACATTTCTTTTACCTGCATACTGCATAGTACACTGAATACACGAAAACAAAATTTGAGAGAGATAGTGGAAGCTTTCCCACAGGGCCTGATTTTGTAGGTTGATTCAAGGCTCTCCACCACCCACATTAAAACTGATGCCAAATATTCCAGTTGTTCAGTGAGCTGTTCTCCAGTCATTTGTATTTCTCTAATTATGTCCAGGTGCAGGAAACTTGTCCAAAGCTTTTGCTTGCATAACTAGTTTAAATAATAATAAAACCTCCCTTATTTTTTGATTTTGTGTGATTTACACCACAACAGTCTGTAGATGCATGGGATTAGCTTTTTGCTCAGCTGGAGTTGGTCTAGTCTGAGGCACACAAAACTAATGCTGTCCACCAGGCAAAGTAAAAACAAGGAAAAGGACTAAATGGAAGTGTAATGTTAAAGACTCTTCAGCAGACAGTTTGTGCTAAGTATTTCTAAATGGCTGTACAAATCATTGACAGGGAAAACATCCTCTCCTATAATTACATCTTCCTCTCCCAGGGATCTCAAGCGTATGGTAAAACCAAGCCAGATTTCTTTGTCTGCAGAAGGAAATATATTATTTTTTATTGCATTCTTTCAATTTCATTATGTTGTTTGGCTTCTAGGAGATATATTGATCCAGATCACTTTCCCTACTACATGATAGATAATATAAGAAGGTGTATATTTTAGTTCAGACTATTTTGTAAAATTGAAACAAAAAGAGCCAGATCCCTGAGTATCCTGGTAATCTGAAAAGTTTCTTTCCTCTGTAGTCTCTACAATAATATATATGCACGTGGTGTAGCTGATGTGCATGGTATGTTTCTCTGTGCTTCACCACGCAGTAGACAACTTGTCCCTGCAATTCCTTTCTTAGATCCAGAAGAATCAAATGAGTGCTCAAACTTCATAACTGAACTTTAAAAACCTAATATACATCATAGCAATGAGTTGCTTCACTTCCTAAGATGTGTAGAAAATTTGGCATCTGCCTCAGGTTGTGGTATTCTCTTGTGGCTTTGAAGGGAATCTTGACTTCTGGCATTACAAAAAACCTTCAGCAGCTGTAGGGTCTGTCTAATTAGTCACATTTTAAGGCCCATGGATAATTGCCAATGAGTAGACATCAGGTCCAAAAGTCAGACAGAATGTTCTTGCTCATCTGCTTCAAGGAGAACAACCGTGTTTTCCAGCTTCTGTTTATGACCCTTCAGTGAAGGAAGACGCAGGGGACCTGCTTGTTCTCTTTTAAACTAGACAGTGAAAGATAAAATAAGTTTAAGGAAATGTGTCACACTTACATGGGGCAGACTCACTGAAGCTCTTCTGAAGCCATATGCCTTCAAGGTTTGTGACAGTGTCATGTTCCACTAGAGGTAAGAATTCTTGTGTACAGGTGGTCAGCATATGTTAACTGTTAATGGACTGTAGTTATTAGCTAAAACAGAAATATTCACTGGAGTTTGTTTTGTTCTGTTGGTTTTTTCCCCCAGAAGTAGAAAAGACCAAATGCCAGCATGAACGAGAAGTAGCTCTTGGCAGTGGAGGTGCTTTCTTCCCGAGGGATGTAAGAGTTGGTCACTTCATTCCCCAGTGTGATGAGCATGGGAATTACCTACCCACTCAGTGCCATTCTAGCAGTGGATATTGTTGGTGTGTGGATAGGGACGGAAATGAGATTGATGGCACCAGAAGCGGTCCAGGAGTTCGACCACCATGTAAGTGGCTGAAGCAGTGGTTTCTTGTGGGCATCTCTCCACCCAAGTGCACTGTCTCCCAAATGTGGGGCTTAGTCCTTCCCTGAGATACAGCACTGACTTGGAGCAGTGCAGATTTCTGCTGTCCCCGTGGCCCTTCTCATGCCCTTCAGTGACTCCAACACACACTTTTCCTTCAACCAGGGCATCTGGACAGCTGTGGTAAGCTTCTGAATAAGAAGAAGGTTTTCCAGCTTCTTCCTTGCCTTGAAATGGTGAGAGGCCCAGATGGTCTCTGCCCTGTGGGAGCTGTAATAGCCAGCTTGCCTCAGGAAATGAAGGATGTTCCTTCCTACGTGTTCCTCACTTCAGCTGCAAAATAAGATCGATTTTTCTAAACATTTGAAGGAAAGAGCAATTACAGATCCAAACATGAAAAGACCTATTATGTCAATTGCTCCTTCTCTGTCAGCCAAGGGGAAAATTTCAGAAGCTTTCTGCATCTGATTATAGTTATTAATGTCTGCTTATAGGAGTTTCCTTCTAAGAAGTCTGACTGTAATTGTGTCTCTGCAAATAATAAGGAGCCTTGTTGTGCTGTACGAGCTAATTTTTTCCCCATCTGTTTCTTTCTCCACTAACAAGGTCTGAGCACAGCTGCTCCTCCTGTTGTTATTGGGCCCTCTGTTCGACCAGATACAGTACCTCTGCCGCCAGGAACGCACTTGCTCTTTGCCCAGAGTGGTAAAATTGAACATGTTCCACTAGAGGGAAACAATATGAAGAAAAACGGTGCAAAAGCACTCTTGCATATTCCAGTAAGTAACTTACTATTCTAAGTCCATGTTTTTTAGAAGGTTCCTGACAAATGTGAAACCTACTGTTTGTCTACACACATTGATAATTAAGATTTAGAACTCAATTTTTACTCTTCATTAAAATTTCAGTATGCCATCAATTTGTCACTGAAAATTCCTGACCTAACTAGTCAAAAATCTGAAACCTAAGCTATAGAAAAATATAATTATTTCCCTTTAGAGAATGGCTCACAATAGCTCACAACACAAAAATCTAATCTCATATGTCTCCAGCAGATCTTCATATAAACTTCCCTTTATTCATATTTCTATTAACTTTCTGACTCTAGTAAAAAATTTTAGGAGACTTACAGCAGCAGTATGCAGAGAGGCCTTTTCTTCCATTCCTCCTCCCTCAAAGTTTTTTCCTAAGTCTTAATCTATTCCTGTTTTTTTCAGTCAGTTGTCTGCACATCTTGGCTATGGACATATTTTTCTTTCTTCTTTTTTTTGCTTCCTTCCCCATGTGTAGGCCCGGTGGGTGGTAGATCTTTTTCCCATGCTTCTTACTACTGTCTTGAGAATCTTTTTTCCTAGAAAATGAATCCCTGATGCTGAGAACCTCTCTTTTCCACCACCTGTGCCACATGCCAGCCTTTTTCACTGGCAGTTTCATCCCATTCATTTGTTTTGCCCAAGGCCTAGGATTTCTCTTTTCATTCCAGTGTTATTTTATTTATAATAGCTGGCAATATGAAGTAGCATGCTGACCTCTTTTTTTTTACTATATATTACACTGAGTATTCAGTAAATCAAATACTGGCTAAATTACACAGATTCACTTCAGTAAATAGTACCATAAATTGCTGTGATGTAAGGGCAAAATCAAGGTTTTGTCCCTTATGTAAAGTGCCGCTGCAATGTAAAAAAAATAATATGCTGTGTAAAAAATGGTGTCATAAGACTGAAAGAGACATGATTCTGAATACTTGCCACCTAGTCTCATTATTTACTTGATCTAGATTAAATTAAATAATTAGAATTAATTCAAGAAAGAACTTCCAAGAGATAAGATGCAATTTTTCCTCGAAACTTTCTATTAAAATGAAACTTTTGGTCTCTGCTAACACTGTTGGCTTTGTGTTGTCTCTGTTGTGTATTTGCAAAGTGACACTAGAGGTGTTTAGATTGTTTTGCAACCAACAGAATTAATGTATACAGATGAATAAGTGCATCTGTTTTAATTCACGGGTTTGGAACACCTTTCTAAGAAGTTGTGTTGCAAAAGCAGCAACAGTGATAGATTTGGAAATCCATGTACAACTATTGTTTTACCCTGAAAATCTCTTTGATTTGCCTGGGGGAGGGAGCTCTAAACTCAAAACTCCAGCCCTATCTTCTTTCTGCCTATATGCCAAGATGCATATAAATGCTTCTTGTTGCTGAGAATATTCTTTCCACCACAATGATTTATGTAGTACTTGTTTAAGCTAACTTTTATTTTGAAACCTTACTTTGCTGAAACTTGTTAGAGTCAAATGGTGCTATATAGTTTGCAATGCTGAAGCGCAGCCATAATGCATGACTTGGATGTCAGTGCAAGTCAGATTTGATAGAAGTCATTATTCCCCCTTAAAGGGAAAGAATGAGAGGAAAAAGTACATGAAGGGGTGACACAGTAAAATATCAGGATGAACTTTCTTTAGATGGATATGCAGGTGAAGTTGTAGAAGTCAGACAAACTGTTCAGTATTAGTACCTCCAATGCTTCTTTGAAATAATGGCAAATAACGTCTGCTAGTTAAAAGGGGCCCTTAACTAAAATATTTTTCTAAGATATTTGAAAATTACTGTCACCAAATGATTTTCTCAGCCTCTCTTCCCCATTTCCCATCTTTCCTCAAGAATTCTTCTTCAGGCTTGAGGCTTAAAACCGTAAGTTAGTGCTGCTGAGGAGTAACTGTTGTTTATCCTAAGCTGATCTAACTTGCTTGTTGTCCAACAGGACAAAGTTGTTATTGGAGTTGCTTATGACTGTGTGGACAAGATGGTTTATTGGACAGACATCAGTGGCCCTTCGATCAGCAGGGCCAGCCTGCATGGTGGGGAGCCAACCACCATAATTAAAACAGGTAACAGCACAAAATTCTTTCTCTTGCTACTCCCAAGGAATGGTATTAGACTTGAATTTAGTAATACGTACTTCCTAGGTGTTGCCTGAGCTGACTAAGAGTTGTGTTTATATATTAACATGGAATACCATCAGAGGGTGTATTTGATTTTTGTCCTGGCAAGTAAGGTAGATGCTGGATTGCTTATATATTGTTATATGTAGTATTTTTTTTCTTTGCTGAACTCTGCCTATCAGCTGCCTGCTCTGCTGAGAAAATGACTGGTGAGCACAGAGGTTGAAAAGAACTCCTACTCCCTTTTCCTTGGCTTGGGGATTAAACAGCTGAGAAGTTGTTAGAAACCATTTTACCTCTGATTTCTCCATGACTTCCACTCAAGTTGTAACATGGAAAGTAAAGTCACATTGTTTGGTTTTTCCCCTTTGCAGTTGTTTAAGGATTTGAGAATTAGACTAGAAACTATTGTGGAATTAGTGCTTATACAGTTTATATCTTGTTCTTACATTCTTTCTTTCACTGCTGCTGCTTGCTGCAGTCCATGCTCATTTTCATTAGAAGGGTCAATTGCAAGCCCATGCATCTTGGATATTAAAACCTTTTGTTGAGCGGAAGGGGCTAAGGGGAAGGACAGGTTTAGAGAACAAAGTGAATGGCTGAGGGAGGTGTCATTAAAAAAAAAAAACAGCAAAAATAGCTGGAGGCACATTTTAAATACTAGCATCCTCAGGATCCTAGAACACCTGCAAAGTCAAGATACTGGAAGAGGTCACGTTCACCTTGAATCCTCTGCAGCCATTGTTACAAAAACTTACAAAATTATTTTAGAAAAATGATCAGCCAGTTGTAAAACTCCGCAATAAATTTGATTTATTTGGTTTTCTTTGGGTGTGTAGAGAATCACTGCCTGGATTTTGTGGTTTGGAATAGTTAGTTTGTGGAGACTCGACTCAGGTTCTTAGGGACAGCAGATAGATGGGGGTGACTTAGATCCTACCATTGCCCTAGGAAGGAAAAAGGGACAGCTTAAGGCCATCCCTAACCATTCCGGCAGTTATGGAAATTCATACTTCTGTACCACTTGATGGCTGAGGTATTTTGTAAGGCTTCTTTTTTCATCCCAAAATATTTAATCTGAAAAGGACTCTAACCTGTAGTGCAAGCATATGCCTGTGCAACTTAGAAATTCTGCAGGGAAAAGATTTTTGAACTATTAGTGATTTTTTTTTCAGAATCTGCACTTTTAAAAATGGGTAAATTACTATTGCTAAAAACTTTATGTAGATATGAATGTCTCTCTAATGAGAGTGTGTGTAGGCAGTAAAATTCTTGCAATGTATAAAATGTTGGAAAATTATTTGTGAAGGCTTTCAGCTAACTTTGATTATTTAAGGTAATTCAAGATGCTTCAGTGCCAAATGGAAACCTCATGGGTTTTATCTGCTATAAAAAATATTGTATGTATGAAGATATCTCATGAATTCCATTGTTCAGTTGTCTGCATAGGATGTGAATGCTTTTCCTGAAGAGACTGGGAGTGATGATGCACTTTACTTTTTGTGTGTTAGTGGGCATTTCAATAAGGATTCAGACCAAAATAATATTGAATATTTGGCATTTGAATGGGTATCTTCTAGGCAGGCCAAAATTGAAACTTTAAAATTTCATGAAATGGGAAAATGTCTCCCCCTCAGAAGACTCATGAGAATTTTTGGTTTAGTTTTGAACTTTGCCTTCTTCCTCCTGTGAGCTCCAGCTGCTTTCTTCAGTTCATGTGGATTTTTGTGGAGTGTCCTACATTTTTGGTTGGATTCTTTTAAAGCTCTTGTGACCCAAGTTGTGCTGCTTTGTAGAAACACTATGTAGTTATGGAGCCCCATCCTGTTCTCCTTTATCCCTGCGGCTGTACAGGCTGTGGAGGCTTTCTCAGCTCTGCAGCTGTGGCAGCAGGTAAGGAAGGAGAGTTTTCCTCTGCTGTACTTGCTTAAAGCCCTATCAGCTGTGCATGTCGGTACAAACCTGCCCTCAGGGACAGAGCCTGTGGCTGTATCAGGCCTGATGACAATATATCAGGAACATATTTGTGCCTCTGGAAAGACTGGTGATAAATGAAGCCTTTAAATATTCCCTTACCCCTCCCTCCGTGTGAGATAGTTTTTTCTGGCTCATTATCAACCATACAGAAGGAACATTTACTTTAGACTTCTACAAATCTCCTAATGTATAGCTGACATAAGGAAATTCAAACAAGGAAACTAGTCAGGGAGCAGGGGCTTCTGGGAATCAGTGACAGCAAATCTTTTGCCTGCTACTGTCTTCTCTTTCCTAAAAGCCTAGGAGCTCCTCTATTACCATTTAGTCGATAATCTTCTGATCCCAGAGACTGGGGACTGTTGCCCACCACCACCTCAAAATGAGGCCACCCTCAGCAGTCTCTGTCATTAGCAAGAAAAGTAGGAACACTTGAAGGTCTGAAGTATATGTGAGGTGATTTCTTGTGGACTACAGGTTTAGGTCCACAGATGCACTTAGAGAAATAAAGATATCAATGTGAAGTCAGTATAACTGAGTTAAAGTGTGCCCAAGAGCCCTCAGGAGGAGTAAAGAAACGCCTGATTAACATTTAATTTCTTGCCCACCCCCCCTCCCCTCTGGGCATGAGCTATGAGTCAGAAACAATGAGATACATCTTGTTTGTTCCTTTCCACCTCTGCAGCAATTAATATAAATCTAAAATGTCATGTGTGCAGATGAAGTGGGAAGTGTAATTCGCTTGAGTGGGAGAGCAGAGGATGCTGACACTGTTGTGCAACTGTTATTCAGAGCAACGTCACAGTAGCAAATTCTAGAGAGATGTTCTGGGCCAAATGCCTTTTCTCCAGAAAGGTTGCTTGTGTCACATACTGTTTGTTTAATGGCTGTCAGCGAATAAACTTAAAAATTAAAAGAAGGCTAATGCGCACATTCCATCAGTGTATGGATCAGCATTTGAAAGATGCTTTTTTTTCAACAGCTGGCTGGTATAAAGGGTTACTTCGCCTCTTTTGGGGAGTGACAATGTACAGTTCTTTTCTTTTGAAACTGAAATTGATCAGAAATTGATATTTTTTTTTACTTGTCTTTGGCTTCCTTACATTCCACACGGCCTGCCTGCTCTTTTTCAATGGAACCTTGAAAAAAACAGAGCAGTTTCTCACAGTAGCTGAATTAAACTTTAGAATTTTTTTCTGCGTCCTGTGTCCAAGTTAGAAATATTAATGCTGAAGCAGTAAGGTCATTATCCGCTATTTCCTGTTGCTTTTGGAACAACTAACTGTCCAAGAAAAACTGTGCGCATACAGTGCTAGAATGTGTTCCAAAAAGAATTGCTCTGCAAAAACAAAGAACTATATCTAGATTGCATCAGTTAGTTAATATCATTGTCTCTTGTGTTTAGAGTTTGATTTTGTTTAATTGCTGCATCAGGTAAACTTAGCATAAACTCAGCTTTCAGAGGCGTGCCATGTATGCCAGTACTAAAGAGGGAGAAATATTAAGGGTTATAAAATCCATTTTATGGTCTTCTAAGGAGGGTGGAATAAGATTGTGACGCTATCTGCTCTTCATTTCTCTGTTACCACCTCTTTCTATGTCTGCCTCTTCAAGCAGAGTTTCTATGTGTGGCAAGTTTGTTCAGTATGGAACTTTTCATTCTATGTCTTTATGAGAGTTTTGTGTATTTAAACTTTGAAGTAAAAAGCATGTTCCTCTTCCAAGTGATATAAAGTAGCTTTTGTTGAACCACAGCCAGAACATTGAAGAAAACTTATCTTAGTTAAAGGTTACCCTTATGAGGTTGACAAGGTGTATTGGGAATAAATATAATGCCTAGGAATGTTTTCCTCTGTTCTCCTGCAGACTTGGGAAGCCCTGAAGGGATAGCTGTAGATCACCTAGGTCGCAACATCTTTTGGACTGACTCTCAACTGGATAGAATAGAAGTGGCCAGGCTGGATGGGCGCCAGCGTCGCATCCTGTTTGACACTGGTTTGGTGAACCCCAGAGCAATTGTTGTGGATCCTGTGAGAGGGTATGGGCGTGTTGGCAAGAGATGTGCGCAAAGCCTGATTTTATCTGTCTGATTATTTAACGGACTGAGGAGAGACCTGTGCTCCATGCAGAACCCCACTGAGGGGCTTCCATCTTACAGTAAATCATGTGTGTTTTGAAGAGTAAACAACAAAGGTGCCATTGAGGGGCCACGCAAATTCTCAGTCACAGAATGTACATCCAAGGAAAAAAACCTCACCACTAAAAAATGGCTGTTAATGGGAAAACATCAGAGAGTTAATGGCCCTCTCTGGGGATCTCCCCTGAGGATAAACTACTCTGATTCCATTTTGTGTTGCTTATTTGGTACACTGAAAAGAAAAATATAGTTTCAAATGGATCCCAAATGTATGCCAAATGTTCTTGCTTTAGCCTGAGCAGACAAGATGGGAAGTGAGATGGAGAAATCAAAATGCAGATGTACACTCTGAATGACCTTCAGAACTGTTGCAATATAGGTCTTTTTGGCTGGCATCTTGATCGTAAGTTAAACAAAGCAGAGAAAGTATTTCTTCTCATGTCTGTGCCTGCTCCTTTTGTTTTTAATGGAAGTATATTTGCTACATTTTTACTATGCTTTTTTGACTTCTATATCAAAGTGCAATATGGCCCTTCTTATTTATCTAAATTATTTAGGGGCTGTATGTTACTTTCGTGTTCTTAGCGTTTTCTTAATTACAACCATCTTTTGAGATAAGTCCCTGTCTTAACTCTTGCCTTTTTCTTCTTCCTAAGAAACTTGTACTGGACTGACTGGAACAGGGAAGCTCCTAAAATTGAAACTTCATACATGGATGGCACAAACAGAAGAATCCTTGTTAAAGATGATCTTGGGTTACCAAATGGACTGACATTTGATCCTTACTCCTCAATGCTGTGCTGGGTAGATGCAGGTAAAGAGGGGCTAAAATGTTTCTTCATAATAGTAGTACTGTAATTATGTCCAGTCCTGAAATTATGTGCAGCCACAGCTTTTGTCTTTAAAGATTTATTCATTGCTATTCACATGTGACTGTGTGCAAACTGAAGGATTTCAGTTCTGATCACAAAACTTTCTAGGAAAGCAACAGATGTCTGTGTATCTCGTATGTGGCTATTTTTTTAGGTAGTGCTTAGGGCTTTGTAGAAGTTGTTAGTTTAAGACTAGGGAAAAACCACAGATTTGTCTAATCTGCCTTAGAGAATGTCATCCTGGCATTATTGTTCTAAGGCCTGTGGCAAAGTCTGGCTTATTTTCGACTGAAGCAAGTCTTGAAAAAGCAATGCAGCCAAAAGATCAAGAGCTGAAAGTTCTGCCACAAACCCATTGTTAGTTTTGTGACAGTGTCTTACCAGTGGGTGGGGGGAAAGTGTGATTTTAATTCTCGTTTAATTTTTATCTTTTTTGGCATCTTGCTGTAGACTCTGACAGAGATGTCTTCTTGCGGAGGTGCTTTTACACTTCAAGTCACCTTTCAAGTTTTGGATAAACTAAAATGGTCAAGCTCTCTTTTTCATTGTAAAACACTTTCTCCAACCTTCAAATGTATCTTCTTCTGCTATCTCTTGTTACTTTCTCTCTCTTCCTTTCTTGTTCTCACATTTGCATCTTCTCCTTTTCTGCCTCATTCTGAAACCCATCACTTAGGAGAAACCTACAGATGTTCACATTTGTTAGAAGTGTTCCCAGCCTGTAGTAGCTTTGCAGCTAGACCTTTTTGCACCCTATTTGCATTTATGAGGTGGATGTTCTTGCTGCAGTCTCACCTTTGTGGCCCAACCCAGCAAACATTTCTAGGACATGATCACCAAGCAGACTTCGCAAAAATACCTTCCAGAGGAGGTTGAACTAATTAAAGGCTGAAGTGTCCCTCCAGAATGGAGGAGGCCTTCTGTCAGCTTCCACACCAACCTGAGGATGCTGCTATCCATAGCAGCAATCTCAGCTTGTGAGCACTGCCCATGGCTGCGTGGGGCATCTGTGTTTCTTTAACATCAGTGGTGTGCTGAGTAACATTAGCACCAGTGTCCTTATCCATTCAATTTTTGGCACGTGCATACATGTGACATGGAGGAAGGCTTTGATTAAACAGCACATTGGAGGATTTCCAGGACTTTCTACCCAGTTCATGCTTGCATACTTGTGCTTGTCTTTCATTCCTGATGAGAGCTCATTTGTTCTGATTCAAAGGCTTAATTGTTTCACTACACCCAGGTACCAAGAGGCTGGAATGCATGAACCCTAATCAGCTTGGTCGACGAAAGATTGTTGAAGGGATTCAGTATCCCTTTGGTGTTACAAGCTATGGGAAGAATTTATACTATACAGACTGGAGAAGGTACATTATCTGCTAAAGAAATTGTGGAGTACTTTACTCTTTTTTTTCTCCCTGATAGAAACTGAAGTATCTACTGCATTTCTCATGGCTGACCTCTCACACATTCCTGTTTTGTTGCTTTCCTGGCAATAGCTGATACAGGGTGGAGTGGATATGTAGAATTGACCTCTTGGTGCTGCCAGTTAACTGAGTTTTCATTTTTTAGCATAGTGATTTGTCTGTGAAGAAAATGCTTTTAACACTGAATAGTTTTGGGGAAGGAGTGGGCAGTAACTTGTTTCTCTTACAGCTGCTGCATTGTAGAGAGCAGACATTCATCACTCTTGGCTTTCTGTGCCCTATATTATATGAATGTTCAATCAAAAATGAGGACAAAAAAGTGTTCACTATGTTGGTGACACTTTCTCTACTGCAAATTCTCTAAAACCTTGCCATTGGAACAAGACTTTGAGGTTTATTTTGACTTCTGTGAAAAAATCCAGGCCCTGCATTTTAAAATAAGTATTGTGCCTTGATGTAAGTGGTTATATGAGCTCTATCAGCAAACTCTTACCCAAATGCCTCTATCAATTGCAGCAGGGGTAGCTATTACTGTGTGTGAGGATTTCCAAGTTAGAAACTAACAACTGGGAAGTGCTATTCTAGAATAGGCCTGGGGAACAGTGTGCCACAGGCCTGTCACTTGACTGCCCTTTTATAGTTAGGAAGGAAGGATAGCTTGTGACTGGCTGTATTCCTTCTGGAGATCAGGTTCCACCTGAAACATATCCCTGTCCATAACTGTCATGCTTAATAGCTGCAATGTCAGCTATACCACAATACTTGTCAGAGGGGCAGAATGTGAAAAATGTGCCAAAACTACTAACACATGCATCCCTCCTGTACAGGGACATTGTCCTGTATTGGAAGTATCTTCAAAATTATTAAGGTGTCTCCCTGATAAATTTCTTAGCTGCCTGGAGTGAAGGTCGTAACATATTAGGTTTGTCCAGGAAAGGTGATATCTTGGAGGATTTTACTTCTGGTATCTCTTCCTAATTGTAAAAAAGAAGCAACTTCAGATTTTCTCTGATTTTGGTTTTGTTTTGGTTTTTTGACTGGTTGGTTGGGTTTTTTGTTGGGTATTTGGGGGGTTTTTTGTTGTGTTCTTTTGCTTTCCCCTGTACTTTCACCTTCATCTCACTTCTGTATATTTTCTTCTGCATATGGCAGGGATGCTGTTGTAGCAGTGGATCGCACAATTTCATTAGAAAATGATAACTTCCAGCCTCACAAGCGCTCACGACTCTATGGAATCACCACAGCCTTTGCTCAGTGCCCAGGAGGTAATACAGATGATTCTCAAGTTTTTGCAACTGTGTAACACCTTACTGTCTAAATGAACTTAGGAGCACTGCCCATTTATAAGCTGCCAACTGGTTTAGGTAGTGAAGAACTGGTTAGTGCTTAGATTTCTGTTTAGTTAGAAATTAAAAGCTGCCTAATTTCTTTTCCATAAAAGCAGTTGTAGTTGCCACATGAAACCAGAATTGGAGGGGGAGAAGGGGCCTCTTCTGTCCTTTGTGAAAGGACATGTGTATGATTAAGATGAACTGTGACCTGTCAAAAATGCTAATATACCGTCTTCTAAATTGAATGCTATCTTCATGGCTGGGCCTTATTCGCTTATTAAGTTTAAACTACAGAAATACTACAGTCTTCCAGATGTCCTTAATGAGATCCAGTGTTTTTCAAAATTGAATGTTCAGAAAACAGCAGGTGGTAGAGTGGCTGGACTGAGCTGGCCCTTCTGTTGAATGTTAAGTTTTTCAGATATGCTATTGAAAAGAGGAAGAGAGGAAGCTGATATTCTTGAAATATAATTCAGTTTTTGAGAAGCAGTATCATTCTGCAGTTATGTTGTTCTTAGCAAATCACAGGAGAAGCATTTGCTGTTTTTTATTACAACATGGCTGGAATTTTAGGAGTTGTGCTATTTTTACTTTAGGATTAAAAAAACCCCTTAGGATAGTTTCTCTTCAAATTACTTAATATATGTAATAAAAAACAATTTAGTGGAACTTTTGCCTCAGATCTTAAAAATACATACAACTGTCGTAATTACGAAATCAGTTATGTTGTTATTACTTCTTAATTCACAGATCCATTTTGGTAGGCAGTGTAAAATTAAACATCTGTGCTCTGAGTAGATGCTTATGTCTATAATATTCAGAACCTTGGTAACATTTCTTTCTTGTCATGTGTCTGTTTCAAGTGGTTTTCTGGATGGATGCCTTTCCTCTCTGATCCCCTGCTTTTGGCACTGACTTCTCTTTCATTTTACTGTTTAATGTTAACACTTCCCCAGTCACCCAATTAATTTTTTTGTTCGTTTTCGTGGATCATTCTTCTGGTTTTGTATGATTGGTATCTGAGGACAATGTTCTGTAGCATTTTGGACTTTGTCCCCACAGGTTGCACTTCTTTATTTACTCGCTCACTGTCTCTTCATTCTAATATCTGTGACCATGTGGCCAGTTTATGAAGGATATTTCAGGGAGAGCCTAGTTGATTCATGTTGCCTCTTTCACTCAGTCCTGATATCTCGATCTTTCTTTGATGTGAATGTCAAGTTGACACAAGGGATATGGTGACTCTTATCTCCCCAAAGCATAGTTTTCTTTGACTCCTAATCTCATTATGGCTTGTTTCCCTAGCGTAGCCATAAATCTTAACATCTCTTGTATGTGTCTGTTTCAGATTTTATTGTGGGTTTGCGTTTGTTTTTCTCTAAGGCTTTGCACCTCTGTTTTTTTCCAGGACATAACTACTGCACTGTGAATAATGGTGGTTGTACCCACCTCTGCTTGGCTACGCCAGGAGGCCGTACTTGCCGCTGCCCTGACAACACAGTTGGAGTAGATTGTATAGAAAGAAACTGAGCATTAAAGTAAGCTTTAGAGCAGCAGACACCTTTTGGAGATGTGCTGTAAACAATTCACTCCTATCAACACAATCAGGCCCTAAAGATAAGTGTTCCATGCTGCTGACAGCAAGCCACAACGCACACATGCAGACACACAGAGGCAGAGGCTCTCTTGTAGCAGTTAAGCAAGACAGAGCTGCCCAGGTTGGGTCCAACTTCACGTTATTCCTTGTAATGTTATATTTTTGCTTTTAAATGTAACTGTGGAGGCCTTAATTGCATCTGCCCCAGTGAAGGAGGATGTGTCTCTTGGCAAAATTGAAGTAACGAACACAGAACAGAGTAAAGAGAGTGGAACTACTCAAATCCTGATACCGAATTGTACCTTGGAATATGCAGCAGTCATCTGCAGAAGTGGTGTGCTTAGCCCATCGTATGTATGGCTGGGCTTATCTCTAGCTGAGAAACAATCAAGAGGTCCCAAGGATGAACAGATGAGAGGGAATACCCTGTAACAGCACATATTTAATGCCCAACCACACTCCTTCTCACTACCAGTCCTTTCACTTCAAAAACTTGAATCTCAGCTTTTGACTTTTGTATTACAGAAGTTCTTTGTCCATGTGTTGTAAGGATTATCATTCTTACCCTGGCTCATGGGATCCTTTCCTACAGCACATGATTTGTTATAGATAATCAACACTGCTTAGTGGATATATTTGAAGTTTTTGTTAGGTTTTAAGAGATTTGTTTTTCTTCTGTTTGAGGTGGATTCCTGAGTAGTTCCTTAAAGTCCACTAAACAAAATTTAGGTATTTTGAACAATTGCTGATAGTTCATCAAAGGATGGACATTGATTCATTGGGAGACAAATGGTTTTAAAGAGCTAGACAGTCACATTTGTTTCCCGAGACATTTTAAAATACTATTTTTACATTTGATTCTATAAGCCTCAAAGTGATCTCTGAATTCTATCTTAGCAAACTTTCTTCTTTAGTAAAACATGCCATGCCTTTTCGTAGACCATAAGAAACTATGGCAGTTAAAAATGTGATTTTCAGAAAGCTCACCTCAGTTTGGTGCTTAAAAGAAAAAACAATAGCAATGCCCCATTTATGTGACAGTGTTCAGTAACAGCAAAAAGGTATTCTGAAAATCAAAGTGAAGTTGATGTTTTCATCTTTACCAGGAAGTTTGGAGAGGGAAAATCTAAACATGTACTCATATGTCAAATTAGCAGTACAAATCTGGGAGTGAAGTTTGGTTTCCCCACTGTGTGTTGGGAAGGAAGCTTGCCTGAAAACCAACCTGTGGCAGAGCAAAACAGGGCTTGTGAGGCTCCTGCCAGAGCACATTTCACTGTGTCATGATCAGAGCAGTAAGCTACACCCCCATTTCCTCACTCTCTCTTCAGACACAACAGTGACAGTTTTAAACAGAGCCAGTTCTGAGTCTTAAATGTGTGACATTTTCCTCTTAAATTGTATATTTATCATAAAATAACAAAACATATAAACATTTTAAAGATCTTTTTGTATAACTTTTTATAACTTTTAATTCATTCTATTCATACACTTAATCAGGTATGTCTTACTGTAAATATCAAAAATGTGTTGAAATGAAGGTGCTTGGTAACTCTTTCTCCAGAAGTATTCACATATCTGGTGAAATATTAAAGTTTACACTCTGTACAGGTATCTACAGTACAGTCAATAAAAATGGTTGGTTTTTATTTTCTATAAAAAAGAATGTCATGCCTACAGAAGGAAGTGATATGTGGTGTCTCAAATATGTTTTCCTGTTGAGTTCTGGGTTTTAGCTAACTCTCATATCTAGTGATGGTACTTTTCTTCAAAGATGGAGAATCATAGAGGAAAAAACTGCTCTTGGGGCTTTTGTATTCTGGAAACAATAGGATCCTTCAGAACAAATACATGAGAATGCTTGAAGAACACAGAGCTTTATCTGTTTTGATGCAATCTTTTTGCTGGTTGTAAATTCTTGTTTACCTTTGTCAAGTAAGCATAGTTCGCTTATCTCATACCTCAAACTTCTTCCTTAGTGAAAATATAGGACAAGGACAAGATTTAAAGGGGGTAGAATTTACCCTTATCCTTAAAAATGCCCTCATACTGGGTTTCTGGGTGACAGGGTGCTTTGCAAGGAGAACTACTGGGATCTAAAGGGTGCCATTTGGAATTACAGCAGGACATTGAGGGTGATCTGTGCTGGGGACTGCACATGGAACAGGATTGTATGTGCTGATTTATGTTTTTTTAGATTTGAATCAACACAATCAACTCTTCATGCATTACGATGGTTATTAATTAACAAAACACTAGTCAGCTAATGCAAGGCAAATCAATGAGCAATGACAAAGATGTCAAGGAAAATACACCTCGGCAGATCTTCTAGTGTTGATGTGTGAACTTCTGAGTAGTTTGTAGCAGAAAGAGAGAAACAATATTACTGCGGACTGAGCTTTTAGACTGAAGAACTCAGGTACCATATCTGGGAGTAGGCAGCACAAAACAATGAGAAGCTTCAGCAGCTCTGTGTCAGTGGTGTAGATGTGGCAGTTCGCATAACCTCAAAGTTTGCACAACTTCAGCATTCCAGTCCCTAAAAATGAGGAACTTTTAAAATGCTCTAGCATCATGTTTTGTTTCTCAGCTAATGCTTGTTGCTAACTTCAACTGTTGTAGCTCAATGCCGAAGTGCAGCAAGGGCAAAGCTGTTCCCCCAGGGAAGGGAGGCCAGCAGAAGCCGTGGCTTTTCCAGCAATGGACCAGTCCCACTGTACCCCAAGTGAGGCAGACAGTGCCAGTGAGGGTAGCTGGGTTCAGCCCAGGGACCAGACCACCAAGCAAGTCTGTAGTGAAAAGAGTAGGTCTGATGTCAAGCTGGGAAACTGAGTCAGGATCGTAGATCATAATCAGGTTTGGACATAGTGACCAGGATCAGCGATTGCCAGCCAAGTGCACAGTGGTGAGGCAGGCCTACAGCCATGCTGGGAAGTTGGCCGGGACCTGAATCAATGGGATGCCTGGCTATGGCACAGCTCAGGCAAGGACCAGGGTGCGAGCCCCAGCTTTAAATCAGCCGTTAACAGCAGAGAAAAAGGGTTGCCTTCACTGAGAACCCCCAACAGAGGGGTTTTGAGTATGTTGTTTGAGTTGTTTGAGTATGGGCCTCTGCTGAAGTTCCTTCAAGTTCTCTTCATACCTTCTGTTAACTGGCTGGCCTTGAACAGCCAGCTAAGCTGCCAGTGCTTGGGTGGTCTCCGGGTGCTGGCACTCCAGAGTTCTTTATTCCTATATATGTTTGCTTTGTCATTGAATCTTGCTAGATCTTTGGCCTCTAAAATGATCTGCGGTGTTGAGTTCCTTATTTTAATCACGGTTTGGCCAGGAATCTCAACCTTTGAAGACATTTAGCATTAGCCATTTGAGGATATTCTTCCCACGTCTATCATGTTTTTTCAGTTCAAAGTTTACAAGTATTTTGAATTCTGAAAATGTGAATTTTCAGTTTCCTTCTTCTAACCCAAGAGAGTTAATGGTATCTTTCTATAAGTCAGGGTTTTTTCCTGCTGACCTGGCTCTAATTCACCTACTCTGTCCTTTTTCTGACTGTTGCTTGTTTGACTGTTCTAGCCTTGCCTCAGGAGCAAGTAAATTTCAGACATACTTTTACATTACATTTGAGGTTAAAGAGATAATGGAAACTATGATGTGTTTTATTTAATTATTAGTATTAATTTAATATTATTATAAGAGGCTGGGACTGGTAGTCGTACCAGTCTCTGGTCAAAGAAAAGATTCTGTGTAACAGCAGTTCATGGGTTTTTTGCCACAAAAATCTGTAAATTCCCAGGTTTTCCAGGAAAGAAGAGCAATTGCTTCAGTGTTTAAACAAAAGACAAAATACTTCTTAGAGCTATTCCAGAGGTAAGTTAAATCTTTTCTTAAATGCTTCCATTCAGATCTTCCAGCACACACAAAAATACTCAATGGTAAGATTACTAATGATGTGTACCAATGTTGTAAGTAGCAAAACTACTGGAACTACTGAAAGTAGTAGTGGCTTCCTCATGGCTTAATGGGATGGTTTGGTTACCTTTCCATCTGAAGGGTGTTTGAAAACCCCAACTTTACTCACTTTTAACTTGCAAATAACCCTGCTCACAGTGAAAATCCAATGTGGTTTTCTGAAGCTCAGCATCCTGACCAGTGTGTTGTTTCAGGTTGACAAATGGCTTACTCTGCAGTTATCCACTTGCACAGTTTTGTCACAACATATTAGATTTTTAACTTGCCAGCATATAATCAAGAATGACAGATGATTACTAGAGGATAATGGCCCCTCCATGGCAGTGTCACAATGCATCAGTTTAACCTATGGTTAAATGCAAACTGCGTTTTTTTGTGTAGTATTTCACAATGTATTCCTTGGAGAATTTGCTGGGGGAGAAAAAAACCCAAACAAACCAGGATGTGAAACACATATGGCTATAGGGAACAGAGTTGTGAGAAGACCCCTGTTTGGCCTGTCTGTAAGAATGAAATATTACCTCCAGAACCTGAGTCGCTGGCTGGGGATCTGGCAGGAGATTGTTCATGAACTGATTGAATAATTTTCTTGTTTAAATTATACTCTAATTGAAGTCTGTCCTTTATCTTATAAGTAAGAGTAGGACAGCATGGCAGTAAAACAGGTGAAAGGTCAGTATATTGCATCCTGCAAATGTACATATTGATGAGTCTGGAGCTTTGCTTGACAAACAAAAGGCTCGGCTGGCAGTGGAATGCAGTGAATGACCTTCCCTGCTGCTTTGTGGCAAAGCAGATGGAACTGCAGTAACTTTATGGGGTTTTTGTCCAGAAGGATTCTGGAGCTGATGAATGGGGACAAACTGCCATTCCTACAAATAACCAGGATGCCGTGTTTCAGCTTTTGACTTCTTAGTCTTCACTATTCACCAGAATCCATTTGATTTGTGGTGGTGGTGCTTGCTCCAAGCAGGCAGTGTTTCCTACTCAGCAAGTGTCTGGAAGCACAGGAAGCACACAGAGGAGCTGTGTAGTGCAGGGCCTTTAACATGAGGAAAATGATTGGCTGTGCAGATGTTAGCAGGTCATGGCACATGGTGCCTCTGGATCTCATCTAGTAACTTGCACAACAGTGTTGGAGAAGTCTCCCCAGGAGCTTCCCAGGGTTATAGTGAAAGGGAAAATATTGTGGAAGGCAAGTGAAGAAGAAGGTTTTATGGCAGTGATGAAGAAGTGTGTGATGTTTGGGAGGTGGGGGAGGCAATTAGCAAGATGATGGTTGTACCGTGTATTTGGGGTCTCCAGTCGGTTCAGCAGTGTGCTGCTGGGTGAGGGAGACTGAGATGCAGAGTAACCGTGTTACACTGGATTTCAGAAACCTTTCCAGTCTCTTCATTTCCCACTAGAACCACACTATCCCAGGCACTTCAGGCACTGTTAATTCCAGATCCTCTTCTGTTTGAGGGCAAAACCCAAGAGCAGAAGGTTTTGTTTTCCCCAAGTCTCTTCCCTGCTTTATGTGGATAAGACACCTAACCAGCTAAGCCAGAAGACAGTAATAGTCCATCCAGAGGGAGAGCATGCTGCCAAGTACAACTCCCCTCATTTCTGACACAGCCCCAGATACCCTGGTGAGCCACTGCTGGCATTTCATGGTGCATCTGCTCCCCCAAGTTGGTACTCCCAACTGATACCCACCTGCACCACCTTCTCCCAGACAAGATCCTCTAGCTATGGCTTTCTGTGCACATTAACTGGGTACTGCAAGTGTGTTACGGGGATCTCCTTTAATACTAAACAGTAACAAAGCACTAGTGCACAAACAAGCTGCTAAAACTATCCAGCAGCTTCAATCCAGAGGTCCCTGGTGATGCATTTGTAAACATGACATTTTTTCCCTTGCATTGTATTACAGGCTGTCTTATTAGTGATTAACATTTGAGAAGATGTATCTCATATATTTTTAAGTGATTGCACTCTAATTAATCATTTATCCTTAGTGATCTGTTGTAATTTCAAACATACACGTATGGGAGATGGCAAACCACACATTTCATCCTCTTCTAGGCGGAGTATCCTTCTAGGCTTTTGCTTCCCAAGTGATAGTGCACAACCATGGCACTGATTTCTTCGAAACAGTAGAAGGCTGATGTACTGTAATCAATTTCTGTGCTTATATGGCTTGTTACTAGATTTCTGTGCTGACAGGCCACACTGGCATTTTTATCTGACTTTAACCTGAAGAACCAATAGGTTTTGCTTTATAGGTGTTTCAGCCTAAACCCTGGCATGTCTGCTAGATTCTGTACTGTTACACCCAACTAATAAGTCGGAGTATGACGTCTGATACGGTCTCTTGTATTTATTAAATAAAGCGTATTTGGTTCTGGGCCAAAAACATTTGGCATGATGTATCTCCTCCAGACAGATGTGTCTGTTCTCTGTCACGGCAGGAAAACTTTCAGTAATGACAGATGTCTGTGGTCTGAATGTGCTTTACCCTGGCTGTCTGTGACACCTGTCTCTCTGCTAGGTTTTACTGATGAATTTTATGGACCTGAGAACCTGGACTTTTCCAGTAAAGATGTTTCTCATGTTACCCGTTGATTAAGACAGAAAGGAGGAAATTGTTTCTCTCCGGGGATTTATGTGCCCCCTGTGAAAGCTCAGTCCTCACTCGATGTTCCTTGGAATCCAAACTTTTCAAGGATAAGTTGGTAGTACTCATATTTGTCTGTCCGTTTCTTAGTTTGTCTGCTAGATTGACTGCCTGTGAGAAATGACGTTCAGGTCTGAAAACTTCTGCAAACCGTACATTTGTTCTGAAGCAGTATTTTATTACTAGTAGAGCAAGAAAATTTAGCTTCATTTTTCATTCTGTGGTGCTGTGAAAAATTTATGTTCCTGCAGTTATGCAATTTTTATTTCTTTCATTTTGAGCTTGACTTTTACTTTAATGAAGAATCACAAAAGGAGAATAAGCATGCTCTTATGCAAAAAACCTCTCCTTCAGACATTGTTTTAATAAGCAACAAATGTACAACAGTTAAGAAACACACAGTAAGAGTTTCTTTCACAGATTTTTATTCAGAATAATTTTTTTCTTCTAGAACCACAGCTTTTATACACATGACCCTCAATAACCTTGGCTCCAAAAGGCAAATAAAATGACCAACACACATGATACTATTTCTCAAGTTTACATTAACTATATGCCTTCTTAGAAAATTCCTGGAGAAATTGGAATTGTAAGGAAGCTCTGGAGCATGTCAAGTCCTCATCTCAAAGCTGGTACAACTTTCATGTAAGAGCAGATGGCTCAGGGCCTTGTCCAGCCAGCTTCTGAAATCCCCAAAGATGGAGATGCAACAGCCTCTCTGGACAACATCTCAACACTGAACCACTTCAGTGTTGAAGTCCAAGTCCAGTGGGAATTTCCATTAATGTAACTAGTGGCCATTGCTGCTTGTCATTTCCCAGTGCACCTATGCAAAGGGTTTGGCTCTAGGCCCTTTCTTTACCAGTAGAAGACTTATACTAAGCTTGCCTTTAGGGAATACGCGTGTGGGAAGCTGGAATAGTTGGTGTCTATTCTTTTCCTGGTCATTCTGAAAGTATGTTATTCTTCATGGCTTTTGGCATTTCTGTCTTGTAGGAGCCCTATTACAACACACAAAATAGGTATTCGTGCATTCGCTGGTCCTGGTTTGAATTCTTAGAGCTACTGAATTCTCAGAGCTACTGTATTCTCAGAACTACAGCCCCTCTCCCCTGAAAGCCCTAGGACTGAGAGAAGTCCTGGAAAAGGAGAGCTGTATTCATACTCCATGTGTGAGGGGAATAATTCCACCGGACTGCAGCTTTAGGAGGACTGACATGAACACAGGAGTCTTCCTACTGTCAAAGTGCAGCTGAAAGGCTTTTGGATACAGGAAGGCAGGAATATTTAGAGGGAGCTTCACTGGGAAGGGTGGTGTGAGACACATAAAGAAAGGTTTCCTTTGAAGTTCTGCTTCAGAGCTCTAGACAAGGTCAAACTATTAAGCTGGGTATGCACTTACAAGGGCAGCATACCTTCAGGCTAGTCTCAGAATTTATTCCTTACTGCCAATCTATACCATCAAGTTGCAAAACACAAATAATGTTTTAAACTTCAGGTACTGTATTAATGTAATCAGCTTAATAGCCATCTAACTACAGTTTATCATCCTCAAATTTGCCATAATATTGCACATGGCTTGGGCATAATTTTCTTAATGCAAAATTGCACAGTATCACTTAAATTATAGTAATTTCTGATTCAGCACTTCAGGTGGTTAGGCAAGTTACTAATTCTAAATGGAGAGCCTTCACATACAGTTTTCTCTGTTTGTTTTCATGATTTGAGAATCTTCCCAGAGTTGTGCAAGAGAACAATGTTTTATTCTTTGTATCTTGGATCAGTGTGCTGCCTTGAACTCCCAAGATGCATCCAGCTGCAGCTGCCTCAAATGGAAAATAGATTGGACATCAGAGAAGGTTTGGGGTTTTTTAGGCTGCTTGTAATTGGATCCCACAACCCTATTACTTTGCTGTGCAGTCTCCTTACAGTGCTCAAATTGCTGTAATTCTAGTGTTTTAGAGAAGAAAAAGAAAGTAAAATTGAAGTTATTCTGTGGAAAATGTTACTTTGAATTAATCTTATTGCCAGGCAGCTGTTGAATGGTTTCAAGTGTGCTAAGTTACAAGCTCCAGATGTGTAGGAGAGACTACATGCAACCTGACTGACATCAGTGAAAACAGCTTGTGGTGGGTGCACTGATTTGTAATACTCTTATACAATAAGAGTCTGCTTTGTCCTGGTACGTGCAGTATCACTGAGGAAAAGCTCAAGGAGGGCTCTCTTAAATTACAGCTAAACAATCCTGAACTCATGAGTTTCATCACTGACTTAGCTTCCTTCACACATGGCATAGGTAGCTCTAAACACCTCTCAACACTAGAGCTGATCAAAGGGTCTCAAGTGCACTTTCTAAAAATTCAGTTTTAAATCACTCCATTTTGACAGTAGTAAGAGGGACTTTTTATTTTTCCACCATGAAACCATACACTGAGACTTTCCACGCAAACAGTACAACTGAGTTCAGGTCTCTAGTAATTTTACTGTAATTTTCTACATAGCTGAATTATAATGCTCCTTTTCTACTGCTTCTCTCTTTTGCCTCCCTTGCTTAAATAGAGTCTTTGAAGTGCATTAATTCAGCAAGTAAAGAGTTAATGTGCCGTGGGTTTTTTTGCTAGTGAATGACTGAGGACCCCTGGTGCCTTATTTATTAGCAGATCTGGGAACAGAGCGAGGCATTTCAGTTTTCCATTTGGCCTTGTTTTATTATACGGGTAAAAGAGATAATGCTCTTTGCCACTACACATTCAAGCCTGGACCCCACATTTCTTCAGCACTCCCATGCCCTTTCTTTTTCTTGCAGCTTTCCTCTCAACAGTATGGCTCTGCAGTAGCTCTCAAATGAGAGGTAAATGCCACAATACCAAGCTGCACAATGCACACAGGAAGGGCTTCATTTTTCTTCAGACTGAATTTTATGCTTGCTAAATTGGACAGTGGTGCTGGGTTTTGTCCTCTGGACTTTGCATTACTCTCCTTTTTGTTCTCCCCCTTACTTCTAGAAAATATATTTTGCACTGCTTCAAGCCTGGGTCACATTTCCTTGGTTGCAGTTAAGGTGCTCTGAAGTTTGTTGTTTCTGTTTATGCAAGAATCCTCATCAAAGACTTCATCTTTTCCCATTTAAAAGACCGTACAGAGATCAAAAGTAAGACTTGAAAAGCCAAATCTCCCTTGAAAATAGCTTACCCAAAACATCAGCAAAAGCTGTAAGAGCCAGAATTCAGCAAGTCTGAAAGTTGTTTTTTGATTAATGCAGCTGTGGTTACAGCTCAGGTAACCGGACACCATCTAGCGGCAGAAGATCAAAAGTAATCTGATTACAATCATGTTGATCCCTTCTCTGGGGGTTATTCAAAATATCACGGTGCTCAGGTTCTTACTGAAGACAAAAAATTTACTTCTTGTACTGATTCACAAACTCAGGAAATTGAATGTCAGCTTCTTGTCAAATAAGCTATTAGTAATTTTCAGCCCTCAAGAGGGTATTTACAATTTGAAATTATTTTCTAATGCATGTGATCAATCAGTATCTTGATTAGGAGTAGTCTGATGTGTAGAATTCAGTAATGCATTTAAAATCAGTTGGCTCCTAAGTCTGCATGAGATTTTTGTCTGCGTTGTGAGTTGGGGTTTGGGTTTGGTAGTTTTTTATTTTGTCTGCTCTGATTTAAAAGCATGAACTATTTGAGTGCAGTATTTAGAACAGCTTGGCAAGGAAAGTACTGCTTGGTATTTGCAACACATGTTTTGCCTAATATTTGCTTAAAACTTTGTGTATTAGTTGTTCTGAGGTTATTGGAGAGTGCAGTGTCTTAAACAAGTAAAAGACAATTTAGTGTTTGCTTTGGATATACTTATGCAAACAAACATTTGTTAAGGCTTTAGTGTCATTTTCCCATATTTTGTAAACAAGAGATTGCTTTTTTTTTTTTACTTGCTTGTACACTGCAAATAAGATATTGAGTAACTAATTTTCTGTTGGCTAGCACAGCATGATGGATGAGATGTGGAGGTTCTTGGCTAATAGTGTAGATTCCTTATCTTGCTCTCTTCTTAGCATAATAAAGCCTAATTTAAAAATAAAGAACAAATCTCAGCCTTCCTTATTCAGAGTTGTTATGTACTGCTAGTAGTTACTAAAGCTGAGAGCAGTACTTGGTACTTTTTTTTCTTGAGGTCTGCAAGGTCTCAGGGATGAATATTTGTCAAAATATGGTAAAACTGAAGAATAGTAAAATTGAAACTCATCCCTTTCCTCTCTAAAATACATATTTCTTGCAAGCACAGGAAGCTGATGCAAAGTCTATGCCTTTCTCAGTGGGCCTGTCTCCTAACACAAATAGATGTCACCTGTTAGCAGTGTGTTTCAATTCCTTTACCTCATCGTATGACAAACCTTTACTCTTCAAGACCTAAATGAAACACNATTTTAATTTTCCTATTAAATTATAATTCTGACTTGCGTTCTCCCACTGGTTTGTTTTCAAACTAGTACAGCAAGGTCACTGCTTGGAAGCCCAAATGAATTGGCATTTAAGAGCAGAGCTGATGAGAACAAAAAAGAGCTGTCTCAAAGAACAGACCAGCTAATTTACAGCATCCAAACAGGGAAGTGCAATTTAGGAACTGTGAACTCCAGTCAAAATTCCATGTTTGAAGAGGGGCTGAAATTTGAAACTTCACAGCTGGATCTCATTCTCTTTTGTGAAAAGACCCTTATCTTTTACCAGAGCTTTAGGCTATACACAGAAAACATGAGACATTAACCTCTGTCTTGAAGTAAGTGTGTTAGGCAGGTTATGCACATAAAAGCAGAAGAAATGAGAGATCTAGCATCAACAATCATATATGAGAAATCCCAGTAGACGTAGTCCTGCTTTATTCAGGGTCTCTAAAGAACCATATGTAAAGTTGAGATCCATGTAACTAGTGAAGTAAATTTAAAACCTTTATTTAGCATAGCTCAAGCATAACTTTGTTTTAAAAAACCCAAGCCTTAAAATATATCTTTGCATTCCTTTACACACATAGGGAACACAAATGGTTTAATCAGTTCCATTAGCACTAGGAAAAAAATATCTGCAGCATCGAGTATTAAACATCCCAGTGCTGCTACTGTGCTCCCTTGCTTTCTCCTGAGAGGCACCTGTGAAAGCCCACCCTCAGCCAGTCCTTGTGGGACCACATCAACTCTGCATCCAGGCTGGCTGCCAGCACTTCGAATGGCCTTTTCTATGTTCTTAGGAAGTGAGTATCCATACACCAGCAGTCTTACACAGCTGCAGGTTTTCACACACTCAGCAACCACCAGCTGGGTGGTTTCTCTCTCTTTCCAGCCCAACATCAGGAAGCTTGCCCCAAACCCATCCTCCCTTCATAATCTTGCTGGCAGCTGCCTGGTTTTGTGCAGCTCTAACAAGTTGTCTTTGATGCTGCTTTTGGCTGAGAAGCTTAATGAGCAGACTGATCTGACACAGAGATTAAATTGCTGGCAATCCCTGTTACTTGAAAGAACTCAGATTTGTGGGAAGCTGTGATTTATTAGAGCAAACAGCTCTGGGGAAACAATTTTAAGGCACAGGTGTGAAATACAAGTAAGATACTTCAATTATGGATTAAAAGTAGCCACTTTGAATTTAAGAGTATTTAGCACCTACTGAGCAGAAGTTGTTAGAGAGGGGAAAGGTTTTCTGGTTAGTGCTTGTTAGAATGAGAGGTCGGGGGTCATCACAAGGGTTAAAGTTTTGTAGCATTTGTTGGGGGTTGGATAAGGATCTGTCTGATTCCTCTGCTTTGCTCTGGGGTCTCCTGTGGGTGCATTTTCTGTTTGAATGGTGTGCAGAATTGCAAGCTGTGCTTGGTAAATCTTTTGCAGGCCTGACAAGAAATAATTGGCAGTTTCAGAAATATTATGTGTCTTAGTTCATGTGCAAGTCAAATGTGGAAGAGAGTGCTCAGCATCCCATGCTCTAAGCTTGAACATAAAGCTCTCATTCAAACCTTTTCTGTTGGTAGTTTTGTGACAGACAAGGGTGACTTGCTCATTTATTTTGCTCTAAAAATGAGAAAATAAAAGCTTCTCACCCCATGGGTTTGCTGCCAGGATCAACTCTAGACCATGAGTAGGAGAAGGGTTCCAGAATTGCCATTTGTCAGAACCAGGGTAGATGCAGCCTTGGTCTAACGTGAGGAGGTGCAGGAGGAGAAAGGCTGCCTAGATCTCCCCACAATGGCTGCTCCACTGGGAGTGACAGTCACGGGCCATAGCTCTGCTGCCTGCTCCGTAAGTCTGTCTGTTCCTCACTGAGACCCAAGAGACTCCTGAATGAACAGGCTCCCACACAGGTTGTGGGGCTAAGTCCAGATTTATGAAGATGGAGGAGCAGGCGATGGGAAAATTTTGGGCCCCTGTGCATTTTAAACAGGTGGAACTCTTCACAGCACATCTCTAAACCAATGACTGGGAAAAGGTTTTGCCAGAATACCTTTGCTGCCTAGAAAAAGGTTATCAAACTAAAGGCAATGAGGAGCTTTGTCTGATGTGGTTTGATTTAAATTCCAGCCCGTGTGTATATGCATGTGACACAAATACATCAGAAGAATTACAGCACCATCCATGGACGGTTACAGGCTTAAACAAGACGTGTGATAGGTTGGTGAGCCTGAGCAGCAGGCAGGAGCTGGGCCAGATGAACAGAAGCCGGGTGAAAATCGTGCCCATTGCCTTCAGTGCTTACCTCTGTTATTGGGCTGGAGTTACCAGGAGGTGCTAGGGAATGGCACACTTTTAAAATGTACCAGTAGTGGGTTTAGTGACTTGCAAGAGGAAGGTTTTTCTGAGGTAACATGGGAGGCAGTGTGAATGTACAGGAAGAGAAGTAGAAAACCAGCCTTTTTCTAGAATAGAACTAGCCTGTGACAATTTTTGAAGCAAGAACAAGAAATACATAGTAGAAACAACAGGAAGTTTTAGAAATAGATTACATAAAGAACTGCTAAACAATATTCATCCATGTTTCACTACAATCCCCAACTAGTGGGCTGTAATCCTTGGTTGATGGAAAACTGCTAAGTTGCAAAATCAGCTGAAACAAAATGTCAAGAGCCTTTGTAAAGAATTGTCTACTTTTCTTCCAAAGAATATTGAGGTTACAGTTCTGCGCTATTGCATGTTTTCACCACATATTTTAGCTGGTGGGATAATTAACATTTCTTTTGTACTTTCAACTCTAAGATCTGCTAACTAGCAAACAAAAAACAAAGAGGGTGAATTTTAGTCAGAGAGGAAATATTTAAAGTCAATACTCACATACCTCATCTCAGCATCAAATATGAGTGCTCTGCAATGGCATATTCACATCGATAAATCAGGGAACAGAATCTGATCTAATATTTTGTCCTACTGCAACACTTGTTTTTTGTGGGATGTTCTTCATGTCTGTATTTTAAGGAGTGTTTTTAAGCACCCACTCTTGTCTGGTTTCTCAGGGCCAGCCTAGGATGAGAGTAAAACACACCATTCTCAAATCTTCACAAATGTGTAATGGTTAAAATATTACAGTGTCTTTAGCTTAATATGTTTTCCATACCTTCTAGTGCAGGGCTTGAAAATAAGAGTAGAGGTAGAATTTCTCTGACAGAGCTGTGTTAGGTAAGGAGCCCTTCTTCAGCTGAAGGCATTCCCTAGAGCCTGCTTTTTTCCTTCTTGCTTTTCTTTCCCCAAATTGGGTTGTGTTGGTTTCGTAGCCAGCGGCTGAAGGGTCCTGCTCCTGAGGGCAGGCACGGGGTGTCTGCCTAGGAAGCTGGTGGCCACAGCTGTAGTTTGCCCAAAAGGACCAGAGTCACTTTGAAAAGCTGGATCCGTCCTGCAGATCAACAGCCCAGCTTGGCTACTTAACCCCGGGAAGGGGGAGCTGAGCTCCAGAGAGCAACAGGCTCTGCTGAGGCAGTCCTTCCAGGTCTCTGCCCAGACGCAGATTTAGTCCTGTCTGCCGCAGGCGGGGACTGATGGTTTGGGCAGAGCTCTCCATGGGACGGACAGCCAATTTGGGATAAAAAGCAATGGTGAGAATCGGTGCTGCTGTTCATAGTGGCCTAGGGAAAGACCGCTGTCAGCAAGAAGGGAGCAGCCCGCAGGTGTTGCAGGAGCCATGCCCGGGTACAGCACGAGCAATGCCGTTCCTCCAGACTTCAACCAGAAACCGTGAGGTAAAGTTTGGGAGCCCGGGAAGCCAGCAAGCTGTGGGGAATACATCCCACGGCAGTCTGTGTGGGACTAGTGCGTACCGCTAGGTGGTAGCGTATGGACGCAAAATGCGTTTTCCACCGCTGGGAGCTGGTCAAGCCTGAGGCAGGGGCAGCCAGGGTGAGCTGGGAGCGGGGAGAAGCTGGGCGCGGTTTGGACCCGCAGAATTTCTGCTGTGATTCCTTTCCTACAAAGGAATGTAACTTTGCACATTCCCTGCAGAACCTGTGGAGGTTGTGAATTTGAATAGTAACATCAGCAAGTACAGAGGGTTCAGAAAGTAAAATGTTAGCAGAATATGCACCAAAAAAGGTGAACAACCATCTCTGAAAGTAGAACCCTATTCTTCCTATTAGTAATAAGAGAGTAGCAGAACAAACAGAGATGACCCATAATCTGGCCAAAGATGCAGATGAGGTACCCCGGGGGTGGCACTGTCCCAAACAGACTTCGTGGGTGTCTGAGAAACAGCTGTTCTGAGGAACCTGCTATCATTTTATCAATCTGTCTTAGAGCTCTTAGCAGCAATCGCGCTACTGAGATGACTCTGCATTAAGGCACCTAGGCTCTATGCAGTCTCTAGTTTATGGGTCCCTGGACAGTGCTGTGCTTCACAACAAATCTCCTGAAAAGCTGAACTGAAATGGAGTTTAGTTCATTTCTATCAGTAATACATATTGCAGAAATTGCTATCAGTTTCCTTGAACAAAGCCCTTATGAACGAATCTTACATTGGCAGTCTGAGAGACTCAAACAGGCAGAGAGGAGTTAAGACCTGTGAAAAAACTTTGTTCTGCTCCGTATCAGCAACTGCCAGCAGTAATATTGGGACTAGTTAGTGATCCTCTCATTAACTAGCACACTCTCGTGCATGTCAGTCAGTCCATCTGCCTGGCAGCCCGTTGGGACCAGCTGCCATATCAGGCCACCAGTGTCCTGGGTTACCAACATGTCCCACAGCCTTGGTAGAGCATGAAGTACCTGCCCACTGGCCAGCCAGACCACAGTGGAGCCACTGGAATGGACTGGGGGAGAAGGGCCAGATCTGTGACTTATCTGATACTGAATCTTTGCAAAAGATATTTTTCACATGTTTATCCTCCTATTGTTTGTTCCAGTCATGGGGTAAAAAAAAATCAAAAATTTTCCTTAGAAGAGGAATTGTGGTGTCTTTTCAGAACTGACCAGTGTGCTTATGAGGAAGCTGTTGTAATGAAGGCTGTCCCACTTTTAGAGCACCTTCATCTTTCAAATACCCCAATATTTTCACCCACCTTTCTTTATCAAGTAGGGATTGTAAGGCTATTGATGTAGCTGAGCCAATTGAATGGCAATGTTAAAAAACCCAAAATATTTGAAAACATCTCCTTCTTCTGGAGGGTCATCACTGGTCTTTGAGCCAGGATTTTAATAACTCTGAGGTATCTGGCCTAGCTGTTTTTCCACTCCAGTGTTTCAGGAAGAGGTTCCAAATTATAAGTGTAGTGATTTAAAACATCTTTCTCATGGAGTAGTTCTGGGCATTACAACATGCTTTATTAATGAATGAATTAATTGACCGCTTTGTGTTTTGTATTATAGGCACAAAATAATGAGTGTGGGACTAGTACCTTGCAAAATGATGATGGAAGGTTTAACTACAATAATAGGAGCATCTAAGTATTTGGAAATAAGGAACGACACAAATTGAGAAAATCAGAGATTATTCTGTCTCAACATTATTATGCCATTAAATTTCCTTCTCTATGCAAAATGGTTTTTATATACGACACTTTGAAATAGCAATATTTTTAAGCCAAGAACTGAATTAGTATACATTTCTAGGCTAAATAATGCACAGAGTTTAGCAAATTTGATATAGCATTTAGCAGTTTTCTGGGAGCTTAGCATTTGAAGAAATCTTGTAAAACTGAATCCAGTTGTCTGCCATTGTAGACAGCCTTGTCCTATTATGCTTTTAAAGGATTTATCAAACTTCATCTTAACACTCATTAGGCCTTTTCCAGTCAGTGTTCCTGACTGGAAGTCTGCTCCAGGGCAGACTTTATTGATGGGTAGAAATAATCCCCAAGCTCCCGCCTAAGTTTGTATGTGGCTGGTTGGCAGCCATGTGTTCTTGTGCCACATTATGCCATTGTTTAAGCCTTTCTTTCCCCCTCCCTGTGTCCCTTTCCAGTGCTTTTACAAAAAGCTATCATATGCCCTCACAGACTGTTTTTAATGAAACAAGCTTGGCTGGTTTAGTCTCCTCTTATAAGCTAGTTTTAGATCTCCAGCATCCTTCTCTGCATTCCTTCCAAAATGAATTAGGTTTTTTCCAAACACAAGAGCCCATGATGCTCTGCTTTGTCCTGGAAAAGCTTCATCCAGGCAGTGCCTCACAGCGTGGCACTCACACACAGGGTTTTCTGTAAGAGTGCTGCACTGCGTACAAGCTTTTGGCAGCTAGTCCCATCATCCATCATCACAGGCATGCCCAGCTCGGCTGAGTGTCCTACGTCTTTACATTCCTTCTGCTGAGAAAGCAAACTGCAGGGGAAAAAAACTTTAAAAAAATTAAAATAACTGGGACAAAAGCAGAAATTCAGCTTCAGGCATCATTCCTTAAACAGGACACGTCAGACAATCCTTTCTGCAGTGTAGGTATAGACTTTGTAATTTCTGAATTGGTCAAGCCATAATAAGAGTGTGGTTTTTTCCCTGGTTAAATCTTTCCATATCCCAGTTCTATAAATACAGTGGTAAAATACTAGGTGTAGCCTGTGCTACATATTTGATAGGGCTTGGAGTTCTTCCCGTTTGGCCAGATAATGTCTGATGCCAATGTTTTCCCACATAATTTTGATGCACGTGGATTGGTAAGCAGTAAAAAATATAACAAAGGGTCCCAGTTACCTGCTACACAGTGCAGAACGATACTTTTGTTCCAGAATCTTTTTAAATTAGAACATTATAAGCCTATCTACTTTATTTAAAGGAGAAAGCCAGATCTGAGTTGTGCCCAAACCTGCTCTAACACAGCAACCTTCCTGGAACTGGGAAAATGCTTTTCTGTATTTGCTGCATTATCAGTTTGTGACAAAATGGAAGTAGAGTGGAATTCTCATCCGTGAACAGTGTTTGAGAGGACATCCTAAGTCCTTGTGTTAGAGATGCCCTAGGGGTAGATACAGCTACTGCTTTTTTAAACTTAAATATTATTTTTCCTATTCCAGTTAGTATCAGCTAATTTCTTTGGAGTAACTTCTGACTTGCACTGGTACATGGTCAGAATACAGGGATATGGAAAGGACTCCAGAGAGTGTTTGTACAAAACAAAAACCAAATAGTATGTTTTGTTCAGTTCCATGTTTTTCCAAGGTAATGTGGCTCAGTCCAAAGCAACCATCAGTAAAAGACGGCATCCGGAGCCATTTTAGTCCTTGAGTCTATTTTCTGTTCTATTTACGTATAATTTTGCAGATTTTCTGCTTTTTTCCTTGAATTGTCTTATTACCATGTAAAAGTCAATGAAGTGTTAAAAAGATAAAAAACTGTCCAGACACTGAAGCTCATGACAGCTAAATAGATCAGCTTGATTATTTTTTTAAATAGCTATTGAGCCAGTCAATCTGTTCTGCTGCCTCGCTCTGATGAGTAAGGACTACTTTGCTTGTGTGAGGCTACACTGCCTAAAAGGCAAGCTGTAGAGGGGACAGGTGTGTAGCTGCATCTTCCTCTGACAAATTATCGGGAAAGTGTGTATAAGGAAGGCCTTCATGGGACAACAGATGAACTAAGAGAAACATTGTCAGCCTGGAAAAAAATCACATAATCCCTATTCCCTTTCTTAATTTTTGCTAAATATTTATTATGAATTATAATTTTTATTTAACCCTCACTGTCTGGCACAAGATAATAAAGATGAGTGTAAGCTTTTATCACAACTCTATTTTTCAGTAGGCTGTACCTAGTGAGAGATGCTATTGCTTCAGTATGTTGCAAATCAAATGGAGAAAGTGTCGTGTGAAACTGCTTTACTCACTCACCAAGAAAAGACCCTCAGGAGAAGCGATTTCTTGAGTATGAGGCATATAAAGAACCACTAATCCATAAAGATTCTGCTGCAAATCCCAGAGTTTAGTTTCAGGATTAGGTGTTCTGCTTGAGATTTTTCCCTCATTTTCCATCTCCTTGATTTCTGAAGTCCTTTTCCTTTTTCCTGCCTGTAGCCTCTCATTCTTCCTCCTGGAATGAGAAAGTAAGAACAAACTTTGTATCTATCCTATGAGCTAAATGCTCAGGATTGCCAAAGAGCCTTTACAGTTGCTACTGCTGGGACAGACATCTCCATTGCCTTACATAAGGCTCATGTTCAGTACTTGATCAATAAAAGGATTTGATCACTTAAAGAGCTGGTCTAAATCACAAGCAACTCATGGTTTAAAGGTTTATAAATATAATATAGATAAGTCTTTGCAGACATGACAGGTTCTAGTCATAAATTTTTAGGCCATAAATTTTAGGCCAATAGACTTCTTTTTAATCTATGGAGGGCAGCACATAAGCATTGTCCTTAATAAAACCTCATTTCTGTTTTGCTGGATTTATTTTCAAATTGTTCATTTTAACATGCAAATTATATGTTCCTCACCTCATTGAGTTCTGCTGAACAATTAGCACTGGTGGAGTGTTGTTTTATGCCAGTCCAAGTGTAAGTCAGGGCTGGGGGGGGGGTGCTTTTTGTTGTCCCTTGAACATAAAGAGAGAGAAGAGGCTTTAACAACTGCCTGTTCCGATGGGGGACTGGAGATAAAATTAGCACACTTTTTAAAATACACATTTCACCTGAAAGTAACTTGAAAACTGAATGTGTTATCAGGACTTGCCCTTCACTGCTTTATTTTCAGAATTTGTGGAAAATACCAAACCATGTCATTTAGGCTGACAGTTGTTCTGTTTCCTCAACTGGAGATAATGAAACAGTGGCAGATGTTTATAAAGCCTCTTCTGCAAGCTCGTTATGATATATGCAATAATTAGCTCTCCTGGGAATGTATCTCCCAGCAGCCTGCACAAATGACTCACACTGACTTCAGTGGAAGCTCCATGCAGGGAGCCGGGTGCCTTTATATAATCTTGAGAAAGAAAAACACTGTCATCTCTACTTAGAGAAGACAAGTTAAATCTATAGATACAGCTGCCTATTTTTATGTCATCCTCCCATTTTACTCACTGCCACTGAACTCTGCCTAGCCTTATTGCTCTTTCAGAGATTCTTTCCTCCCACCTCTCCTGTGGTGTTTGATTTACTCAGGCACTGTGATCCATGCTTTTCCTTTTAGGCACATCATCCCCACTGATGACAGTATCATTCAAGATGCAGAACTGGTTCCTCTGGCTCTAAGAGAGTCCTCTTGTCTCCTGAAGTCCTCTCGGTAAAAGGCAGCAGTTCTGAGTTTTATCTTCCTCTTATGTACTCCTGCTATACACGGCTGCAGCTGCGATGGTTTTAGCAGACCAAATCCTGGCATACGTCGGTGTGAGAGAGCTGACTGCTGCTTTGTGTTTTGTTTAGGCTTTAGCTGTCGTGTTTGCACAGTGCAGTTTGTGAGTCTGACATTTTAGGCATTGTATAAGCTCCGGATGAGTCACAGAGGCAAAGATTCATGGGAATCATTCCAGTAACTTCAAGAGGCTTTGACTCGAGCCTCTAGCACCCTCGACTGAAACAGATGGTGAGTCTGCAGGAAAGCAGGCAGCCTGACGGACATCGTTTAGGGCTGTATGATGTCACTGACACCGATTTACATCAGTTGCTAGTGAAACCACAACTCACACGCATGCAAAGCCTCTCCTAAGTGTTGTCGTACTGAGTGCAGTCCTGTTGCCCTTTTATTCCATTGTTCTATCCCTGACAGTGGGGAGTAGCGATAGATAGATGTGGGTAACTCATTTCTATTACAATCTTCTCTCTTGAGCATTAGGAACTGGGACTGGCTTAGTTCCCAAAGCATGGGGAGTGGCTTTTGACTTTTTCCCCTTTTAGCATTTATTTTTTAAAAATTCAGCTCGGAGGGGATGAAACACTTTACCAGAAATTTGCTATCTGTTATTTTTACAGAGAAAAATGGAAATACTAACATTGACTTCAAAGCTAGTACATTAAAAATCTCTTAACCCATGACACAACCTTTCTGAAGTCATCCAGTGATAGAGGGAAGCAGCCAAAAATATATGCTTTGGGGTACTGGGAAACCTTTAACTGCTGTGGAAGTATCACCAGGTATTTGCTGTCTGTACAGAAACAAAATCACTCCTGTTACTGGGTTCCCATCCTAAGAGCTGACGGAAGGTAAATCATACAACACCCAGTTGTACCCCTGAAGCCTGTGCGAAGGATACATGCTGTAAAGACATTTATCTCTAGGCAGGCTACAGATACAGTCGCTGACTGTCTTTGAAGGAACTTGGAATGATCAATTCCTTTTTGCTGTCTTACTCTAAATGTGTTTTACTTTACAGTAAAACTCTGGAAAGCGTAAAAGATTTCACCACTTCTTAGTCCGGGTAATTGAGCATTTTCCTTGTTCTGGCTTTGTCAGAGCTACTGACCCTCAGGCCAACATGATAACAAAATCTCAGGAAGAAAAAAATTCCTACAAGCTGGGAGGGATCAAAAAGCTCTTCTGTTCTGCTTTCTAAACTTTAGTGGTGTTTTAGATAATATATTGAGCTTGTAATTTTCAGTAAGAATGAAACTGGGGAACTTACAGTACAAAACAGCCAAGCAGCTATTGATCAAGATGGAGAATGCAAGACTGAAAATTTAAATCTCTCTATTTCAAAAAATGAATGGAGGTGTCAAACTGAGCACTAAAAAGCAATTTCTAGATGAACAAAATGTCACAATCAGCCACTTTCACATGGTTTCATTTTTTCTTAAAACAACCATTTGCAAGAGGACCTCTGTCACTGCTCACGCTCCAACAGGCTCATTTTCAATTTTCCTCCTGAGGCAAAGGTTGGGGGAGAATCCTTCTCATGGAAAGTACAAACTTAATCTTCAAAACAACAAGACCTCCATGACTCATAAGTTTTCTCCTCAGGTCAGGTCAGCCACTGCCAACAGCTTCTTCTGTTTAAAGTCTGCTGCACTGCAGCAAGGAGTGTGGATTGTTCATACTGCTGCTCACTGTCAAGCTGCTGATGAGAAGAGAGTGGAAACTATGTCTGTCTCTAATAAACTCTGAGAAGTGATGAAAAAAATTCAGGAATGAAGTCACCACCGTCTTTAAAAGAGAAGTCTTCAGAGAATTGGATATGGTTCAAATATTTAAAAGAAAACAGATAACATTTACCTTGTACTGTCCCAAATATTAGTAGAACGCATATTATCTTTAGGGAGGAAAACTGTTAATGGTCTTTATTGGCTTTGGATGACTTTTACTAAAAAAATTACTCATAATTTGAGTTTGTAAAAGGTATCACATATTTTAGAGTTCATTTTTCTTAGAGAAAACAATGACATTGAACAGAAAACATGGGTTTTGAACAGTATATATAACATGTCTGTGCACATATGGTGTCAGACACACATGTAATAATGATGTACTGAATCACGAGGTTCTTTCCTTCATCTATGTATGCCGTTACAAATTTGGCTCAGTACCTTATGGAAAAACTTCTTTCTTGAGTAGTATCGTGTTTTGCCAGTAGCTGAAGTTTTGGGATTTTTCATACATTGCCTCAAATCCAGTTTATTGCTTTAGATCTAAAAATTTACATTTCCTATTATATTAATCTGAAACCCCAATTTTAAAAGTGCATGCAAATCTACTTGCAGATAGTGAGGAGATGTCGGTGGTGGTATACACAATTATGTGGCAAACAAAGAGAGGAAGAAGAGTTAAAATTTGTGAACTCATGTTTTTAAATAAAAAACTGGTCTTGGGGATTTCTTCAGCAATATGCTCTTACATCAAGGCACAAATTGCCTATAGTGGGTGGTAGAAGTTGGGTGCCTATATGTTCTCTGTTCCTGCTTTAGAGTATTAGACCATTTCTTCTGCTTCCTCTTGTGGCTGAAAACAAGCTGGCTCACAGATAGTCCAACTCTGTGTGCCCATTACTAGAGATAAAAAGTGAAAAACGAGAGGGCTGTTACCCCCTTCTTGCTGTTCAATGACACAAAACGAGTTCGTGGTCACCATGCAGATGTGCACACCACAGGAACTTCATGGCCAGAACAAAATTGCACAGTAAACTCTGCTGAGCTGGAGGGAGTTTGTTGCTCTGCATGAAAAAAACACAAAAGTGTTATATTTTCTTTGCTGGGAAGGATTTATTCAACATCTAAGCAGTAATTTAGATGCAGTAGTTAGATTAATCAGAACCAGATTACTGCTTCTCAATTTGGACACCCCTAAGACCAGATAAATAATGGTCTCTTTAGCCCTTGTGACCTGCCTGGAGCCACCAGACTTCCTCTCCAGTGTCACTGCACCTTCTCATAGAAGTCTGGCTAAGTACTGGGGGTTAGGTTTACAGGTATAACATGTGACACCTGCGAAAGCAGTCTTCCGAGCATTTCAAGGCTTTGTTTGTATTTTTTCAGCATTTGAAATTTTTTTTCTGTTTATGTTATAGTGTATGGTTGAGAGCTTGAAGAAGCTTTCCTTTTCGTGTGAGCCATAGTCTCTGTGTGCTTCCACCAGAAGAGAAGAACACTGATTTCTAGTGGCCTGACATTTGACTGGTTGAAAAGACACAGAAGACGAGTGCTAGGATCTGGTGGTGAATTTCATGTATATTGAGTCAGTCTGTGTCATGATTTAAGTGCTATTCACAGGAGTCATGCATAGAAGCTATTCATTTTAGATGCAGACCACGTTTTCCTAATGCATGTCAGGTTATATATGGTGCCATGGGTCATTCATCATGATACTTTCCTCTTCTGCGTCAATATGTATGACATTTTTAGCTTATCTTGCAAAGTGATTCTTTTATAAAGTAGGAGTATAAAGCTGCAGCATCTTCATACATTACAGAAATTGACTGATTAGCAGAATCAGGTTATTATTCTACTTCCTTAAATGTTCTGTGTAACTTCATTTGTAGTGATCAGTCCATGTCCAATTGTTTAATAGCATTACCTACTATGTGTATTTAACTATTATTTTTTTGTCTGAGGCCTTCGTCATTTCATTTAACAGTGCTCGGGCTGTTAGGCATAACACATTTAATAGGATCATCTGTTGTGCAATGTGTAAAACCTGAAGAGTTAGTAGTCCACAGTAAACAAAAATGGAGTCCAAAGCCAGTGAATAAAGCAAATATTTTTCACTGAATACAGGAAGACAAAGAGGAAATCTTATGCTTTAATGAAATAGGTGTGCTCCCCCCAATGTACTTCATGCTCAAGAAGGAGGGCTCAGTGAGAGCACTGCAGCACTTGCTTCCACTGCAGCACTAATCCGAATAAACAGCTATCCAAGAGAACTCATCTTGAGTTAGCTTGTCAAGTGTGAGTGTCAACACAGTAAGACTCCAGAGCTGCAAGGATTTTCACTGCAGAGCAGCTAAGTTTGTACCCTCATGTTACAAACATGTGGTGACAAATCTGCCTTAAAATATGCCTCTCTTTCTCCCTGCTGCAGCTGACTCAGTGGGTTGTGTGACTGGACTCTGAACTGCGTCTGAGAGAACTTGTACTGGTGACAGCATCACCTTCTGCAGGACAGGGAGGGATGACTGTCTGGGTGCAGGAAACCTCTTCAGCTGGATCTTTTGGTGATGGAGCAGTACCAGTGCCTGCTAGGTCAGTGAGGGCAAGCCTGGGAATTCATGGATAGTTGCAAGATGAGCTGCTATACTCTGTGCTGTTGGGCTGTTCCTGTACCAGTCAGAAGATCATTCCAAGCACATCTGTATCTCTGCTTATCACTGGCCCCTCTGGACTGTACTCTCTCTTCCACTGTCTTTTGTGAAATCTCAGAATAAGTTATACGTTCATCTCTAGGGCTGACCATTTTTTACCAACCATGGCTCTTCAGAAACTCCAGGAAGTTCAGTAGCTATGAGACTTTTTCTCTGACGGCAGCAGGCAAACACACTGACTCACATTTGATCAACTCCTGCTCTCTGCAGAGGCTGTCTAAATCAGTTAAGTGAAATGAAGTGAGTGACTTTCTGTTTAGCTGGTGTACAGGAGAGCAGAATTATGCACGTGCTGGGCTTAAAGGCACAATTCACAGTCTAAGGTCTTCCTATCTCATCAACAATTTTCTAGAAACTCGATTGACAAAATCTTGTGCTCACTCTTTCCTCCTTGTTTTCATTTTCCCTCTATCCAGTCAACAGCAATCTCAATGGGAGATTGCACCATTACAGGTTTGCATACCTGGAGTAGGTGCTTTTTTTTTGCCTCATTCATTGAAAACCGCTCTGTGGTTGTCTTTTTTTCCCCCTCCACTGAAATACTAGGGGATGTATTTATCCCTGCTAGGGGATATATTAAAATATTCACAGTAGTGAGTGTTTAAGGAACAGAAAAGTTCACACTTTGTCTCTCTTACTGACTGTGTTTCCTCTCAGTATCTTAGCAGGGTCTTTGTCTTCAGTTCTTCTTTATTCTTCCTCCTAAGGACCTCAGTTAATAGTTCACTCCAAGCCACTGTTGTTGGCCAGGTCTGGATTCAAACCTTCGGGGGTTTTGACTTGGATAACAAGATTAAATGCCTGCCTGAGCAACTTCTGTGGTCTCATTGGCTACCATGGCCTCAGATGACCCAGGCAGGGTTCACATATTATTAAACAGATAAACGGTGAAAGTTCAAATATTAAGGCACAGCATGACTTGTCAACACACCTGCCTCTGCATGTACATTTAACACTCCTAAGCCACATTCACTGGCAAGAAGTTACTGGGCACAATCAGGAGCCAATCTTGGAAAAATATGGTTAGTTCCTTCTCTTCAATGTCCCAAAGAATTTTAGCCTCTCTTGGGAACAGATGTTATTCTTTTTCACTTTGAACAACTAAATGTTTTTTAAAAGAGAAAATTTCTCACATGAGTTAATGCCTAACATTATTTGTTTGCTTGAGAGTAAAAGGCTATGTTTCCTTGCTTTCTTTGTAACTTGCACTTGTAGAATATCCTATTTCAGGGATTAGGCTGGCAACTGGAAGCAAATTTATTTGTAAAATAAATCCTAAAATCTGCAGAGTGTGTACACAGAACCAAGATAGCAACATAAGCTGTTCTATTAGAGCATGTGAAAAAACTGTAATAACCTCCAGTTCTTCACAACAGAGTAGCAACAGTTTATTATGCATTTTAGATTTGTTTCCCTTTTGAATAAAAAGTAGGTCTCCTTTCTTTTCATAATATTGACAGTGGGACTAGAGATAAGGCAGTTTTCCTAGACAGTCTCAGAATCAGGACAGGGATCTACATGGAGGTGGTGAGTTTTCCTTGTACAGAATAGGTGCATCACAAGGTGTTCGGTTCCAAGCAAATTTGAAAACTCAGAATTGAAAACTCAAGCAAATATGAAAGGCTGCAAAATCATAATTAGCTGCTTTCTGTTTTGCAAAAGCAAACTCAGAGATTTCATACAGAATTGGTAGAAAACCGGACATTCTTACCTGCAGAGCTACCTATAGAAGCTAGAAGAGATCAAAGCCAAATTTGCGTTATTAGACAGGGACCGGGAACAGAATGTATAATCATGCTCATGGGTATTTCTGTTCTCTGTTTACAAAGAAACCAAATAGTATACTCAGCTCTTATACTTTAATTCCAAAAATAAATAGGAACATTTTTATGTTAAAAATTACTACTTGAAAAATTTTCAGCCTGTAGGATGATGGAAAATTTAAAACTGGGTGTTCTTAAAAGCCACTGATTGACAAGCTCTCTAAGCCTCTGATGTTAGTATATAACAAATTAGGTAGTATCAGCAAACATCAGACTCTTTCACAAGCTTGCTTATAAAAGCTGGAGTTCATAACTTTGGGGACAAAACATTGGTCCTCTGAAGGCTGAAACAGTTCTTTCTGTCTACTCTGTGGTGAAGCGGGAACAAGTGGGCACATTTTCCCTGTGGAAGTTATCACAGAAGTTAGGTGACTTAGGACTGTGATTTTGGAATGTATTTTATTTTCAAATATGTTGACTGTATTCTAAACCTGCTCATTAGCAGTACTTGAAGAAAATGTGACTTGCCAGCTGCATGGTCTTGCCTGAAGAGAGGAGATTTCAGAGGCTTTCAGAGGTTGATCTCCAGTTACTACTAAGGGATGACACAAAAAGGATTTTCTGGAATTGTGATCATCTGCAGGGGGAGGAAGGAGAGACTTGGATTTTATTGTAGTGGTTCATGTTTCCTCTGGAACAGATATGAAAAAATCTATCCTCATCAATACATCCTGCATCAGCTAAGACAAGAATGCTAGGATGGCATGAGCAGACCACTTTTAAAATCACATTAAAAGCAGGATATAGCATGGACATTTTGTGATTTACACTAGCTGGCTAGTGGGTTTTGGCTGAAATTACCACTATTCAGTCACAGTGTGCAAAAGAATTGAATGAGTCAGCCTCTGCTCAAAGGAAAATGAAGGTCATTATCCTTCAAAGGACTTCATATTTGAAACCTTCTTGGTTCCAAAGTCCTGTCAACCTAGGCAGTAGTGCAGGGCCTATAACAGCACCTGGTTCTCTGTAGAGGTAGAAGCAGCATAAGACCTGGCGACTTAAGACAAAAAGGGAAATTGCAGTCAGCATTGTCACTGCCTGTCTTTGCTGGCAGCACAAAGAGTAGATAAAGATGCACTATTTTCTTGTACACTTAACTTTTAACTAAGTAACTGGAGCCCGAAGTGGCGTGTTCTTGCATGTGTGTAGTTGTTGTGGATGGAAAAGCTGCTGACACTTGGGTCTCCTTGAAATCAATAACACGGCTCCCATTGCTTTCAGGGGAAACAGAGGCCAGAGCTGCAAATCCTGTCGGATAATCACAAATCAAACAAAGAGTTGCAGTATGCAGTAAAGCCCCACATGGCTGTGATTCAGAAAAGCACTCCGTGTTCTTTGTTAGGGAAGTAAATCATGTAGCAGCAGTGTAGCGCTCTATTTCCCCACTCCTATTCTTACTAAAGGTCTGTCCTTCCCACATTGTTCTCCCTTCCCGCCCCTAGTCCTGGCCACTCCCTCGGATTTTCCCTGTTGGTTCTGGTACCCCAACTCCGCCCATGTACCGCCCCTGCGCCCTGAGACCATTAGCCCATGTGCTCTCTCCGCCCCTTCATCCCCATATAAAATTTCAGGCTCCCTGCCATTTTTGGGCTGTCTGCCTCTGGGAAGCTCTATGCTACCGTGTGAGTAAAGTCCTTCTGGGGTCCCCATGTGGCGACCCTTCTCGCCTCTTTTATCACCACCGTGTTGTGGAGCCGACAGCCGGAGCAGGAGCGTGGGGCCGCCCGGGAAGGCTACGGGAAGCGGAGCAGCCGCTCTCCCTGACGCAGCCCCGCAGCGCTCTCCAGGAAAGTTTGGGCAGCTTGCCGTGCCAACGCAGAAACTGCAGACCGCAACACAGCGGGAGATATTTGCGGTGTTCTAAGTGCTCCTCAGGAAAACTAAAAGCAATTTTGGCTGTGCAGGTTTATGTACTTGATGACTTCATGAAATTTTTCCACCTTTGAGGATTGTTTGAGAATGTTTCCTTCACAAAAAAAACCCAACCCCAAACCAACTTTCTCTTATTTTAATATGTTCCAGTGTGCATATTTTTCCACAGCTGATCACTGAAACCCCAAGGACGCAACAGCTGTTGTGAATGAACAATCAGATTGTCCAGCTAATTAATGGTTTTAAATGGACTTGGGTGGTTTTTTGCCTCTCCTTCTTGTGATTTCAGTGCTGATGAAACTGTTAATAAATTCTTAATGAGGAAAAATGTTACATAAATGTTGGGTAAACCAGGTCTTCTTTTACATTCAAAGTATAACATGTAATTCAAATGTACAATGTGTAGAATCAGAGCTTCATTAATCATCTCAATCTACCCACTCTGTGCTGAGATGAATACATCCTGCTCCTCATTTGATGTGTCCTGTTGTGTTAAATGTACCACAATGATCTAAAAATGGCTGATTCTGTGGGTGCCCAGGGTTGTTATCAGAACCAGACGCTGCACGCTTGCAAGACATGCTTCCACAGAGTGCTTCTACTTAGAAGAAAAAGAAATGTGTAAAATGATCTCACTTGTCCTTTCAAAACAGGTTTCTAATCCATTTAATCCATTCCTTGCAAATAATCCACTGAAAATACAATTTCCCCATTAAAATTGAAACATATTACTCTTTTTTTTTTTTTTCTGTAGCATTTCCTGGCTTCTTCATTGTATGATCATAATCAGGAAATAACAATACAATCTGTAAGGAATTTTAAAAAATAATTGAAAATCATTACTTTTAATAACTGCTAAACAGGATGCCTTCTTCACATTAATTTTTGAAGCACACTGATTTTTTTCAAGAGCTTTCCCAGAACTGCGTTTTCTTTTAGGAATGTGATTTTTAAAGATAGAGTATTCTATTTTAGAATCAATAACCAAAGTTTAAAACCTTACATGTGGAATTTTTAAGGAATCATATATTTATGGTAAACTCTCATTTTTCGTAAAATAGACATGTGTCATCAGCTATCTTTCTGGTGTAAAATTCTTCTGTGTTGTGTATCATATTAACTAACCTTAGAATACTGAGAATTATTTAGCTCCTGTTCACTGCCATGGGGAGAAGGCTATGTAAGCTTATGCTTATCACACCAGAAACCCAAAAGCCAGGAATCAGTCTTCCCATAAAAAATAATATTTGCTTAAAAATTCATAATATTTCTGAAAATACTGAATATTAATTTTTTTTAGCCTTCTGTTTTCTGAGACTTTAGCACTTTCATTTTCTGTGTTTTGATCTGCAACTCTGAGGATATGAGTAGCTTTTAAAGGGGAAGTGGAGTTTCTTCACTGACCACATAAATGCAAGAGTTGAGCTTTATGAAAGATAATTAAATATTATGAAACCAGGGGTGAACCCATCCAAATTGACATGGCTGAGACCACAGCCCTAGAGCATGAAAAGTACTGGGTGCTAATGAACAGAGTGAAGGAAGGATAAATAATTCTGAGCCATGGCATTGCATCTCAACAGCCACGTACCTGCTGTTGTATCCAGAGTTCAACTTAGTTGTTCCTTTTCCTTGCAGGCACCAGACAAAGGTTTTCTTACATGCACTTGTCTATATTGCTGGGCAGAGCTTTAGCTTACTTACCTAAGGTGAATCTATTTGATGATTTCTACCCATTTACCATGTGTGCCCTTCTCACAACTTTACTTTTTATTGTTTTTTTAAGACAAAGATTTGGTCCTTATGTGTCTCTAACTCTGAGGTTACATTTTTTTGAAATACGCTGTTGGCATTGCAATGTGCTGAGTCTATGCAATAACAAAGGTACACACGCTTCTGACCTATATTCAGGGGCCAGAGACGTGGATCAGAAAGGGAACGAGCTTTTCCTCTTTTTTGGCAGTGATATCCCAGCTGTTGTCATTGCAAATATCTGTGACTCAGTAGGTAAGCTCTGCCAACCTATTAGCTGAGCTGTTTAGCATGGACTTTGATTAACTTTGTTCAAATTTAACTTTCTCTTGGAAAACCTAGCTGTTTGTTTTCTGTCGTTGCTATAGTTGTGGCTATTAAAAGTGAACAAATATTATAAAAATGAACAAATAACTTATTGTACTGATACAGATTTTTGCTTGGCATCAGCAGGCTGCATTCACTACTACTGACAGCTGAAGCAGCCAGATGTGTGTGTACGTGCATAGTTCTTCAACCACATGGGCTTTTGCACAATAAATCCATTAGTGCTGATTGCTTCCCTTTCTCCAAAAGGCCCTGCTTTTTCACTTCATTTTGCTATCTCTATTTCTAAATCAGCAAATAGCTTTCAGTAAAATCCTAAAGGCCTGGACATTTGTGAATTATATAATTTAATGCATTAGTCACAAAATAACAGACGAATTTGTTAAGGGTGACTCACTACTTTATTGCCTGCATCTTCTAGATGTAAAATGGATCTTTATGATTTGGCTTTTCTTTTTTTGCCTTCAACCTTCTTTATTCTTTTCTGAACGACAGATGCCTCGTCTGTTTTATGGCTAGGAACACATACCATATGAAAAAGGCACCTGCTTTCCCTCTGAGAGAGAGACGGGGTCAGGAAACCTTTGTGGTACAGTCTCTTGGTGGCAGAACATCCTCCTAGCTTGATGGTAAATTATAAGTACATTTATGGAGGTTTATCCTCTTGGACTCGAAAAGTAGCTGCAACTTGAAAGTCAACATTCTTTCACAACAATTGGTATGCTACTTTGGAGTCTGGCAACTGAAGGTAGTTAGAGAGAGAAGTGATTTCCCTGTGACCCCAACTATTTGTTTCATACCAGTGTTTACCAAAGTGTTTGCACATTTCCCAGGACCCAAAGCTGCACATGGTGACAAAGCTGTTACAACACCTCCCTGCCAGCAGAAGGAGAGGTCTTCCTTCCTCTCCATGCCCCTCCCACTGCTCAGTCCCCAGTTCTCCATTCTGCCCTCTGCTACTTGTGTGACCGGTCAGGGAGCTGGGGCAGCCCTGATGGCAGCGCAAGGCCAGAAGAGGAGGGAGGAGGAGAAGGCTGGGGCAAGGAAGAAGATACCATCCCCTTTTGATGGTTCTAAGATCAGCTAGTGCCAAAGCCATAAAGCATGTAGCTTCTCCCAAAGTTTCACTTCTCCCCTCCCTGCGTGGTTAGTCCATCAGTCTCTCACATTGCCACACAATATAAAAGAACATTTTTTGAAGACTTGGGAAATGCATCTGGATGATAATGAGATATGAAAGTATGTGTTGGGTTCCTCCTCAGGGAGGAAGTTTTTTCTCAAAACAGTCTCCCCAAATACACCCTGAAGCAAGACAGAATGCGGCTTCTTCATGAGGTGGGTCCTCCAGACAAGGTCCATGAGTCAAGCTCTTACTCATTTCCATGTACATGCCAAGGAGTCTTCTTTAAGGCACGTACCTTCTAGGCAAATAGTGCCATCAGAAATAATTGTAGTGATGCAGCTCTTCCTTCCAAACAAGCCAACATTTGTTAGTCCACTGGACATAGTTGGCAGTGCCCTTTGATTAGAGGGTTAAGTGAAATTCAGATTATGTTTACAGATGCAGGACTGCCCATGCAACAGACTTTGCTTTTCCCAGAAAATATATTACTGCTTTCTCTCCCTCTACATGTCTCTTCTTTGTGCGTCTTTGCTTACTATGTTACATTTCTTTAAAATTTGGATTACTGAAATCACTTCTTAGTTATTGGACCTTCTGTTATCTCCACCATGGTGGTTTATCCTTAAAATAAAAAGCCCATTCACCTCTTGACAGATCACTTCATACCAGCCTGCCTGCCCTAGGTGCTGTTTGCTGACAATTTGCTTTCTACGGTGAAGGCTAGTGATCAACTGTTTTCTGACCTCTTCCCTGTCCAGCAGTACTCAGGAAGCTGGAGAAGCACAATTATAAAAATAATTCAAAAATATAATTCAGTTCCTAAAAATAATACCCAAAGCCCCTCTTTACCTACTGAGGGTTTATGTAGGGGTACAAAAATAGTTCCCTCAGGAGCCTGAAAATCTTGCATAAAGCAACGAGTTAAGTATTTCTAGTTCACATGTACAAATGGAACAACATTTCAGGAGGCTGCAACTCAACACCTGCATCTTTGAAAACCAGAACCTGGTGTGCTGAAGAGAAGAACATTGCACCTTGTGCTTACAGACACTTTATGGACTTTGTATAAAGGATGATTTTGTTAATGGTTAGCCAAGTCGGTAAGAAGACTGGGAAAACTGTTAATGATATATTTACCCAAGAGTGCAGCTAGAGCAATTTGCAAAATGATGTGTGATATCCACATGAATACACAGACATATCCGAGGGAAAAGTGGGCAGAGTGTCACGAGTGGAGTGCGAGCTTCCTGATGCACAGGACAAATAAAAGAATCAAGGGAGTATCACTTCGAATAATTCCTTCCAAAAAACTGCATTATATAAGGACAAAATTCACTCCAGTTGTGGTGGGTTTCATTTAATTTTTGACTGCTCACACTTGAGGTCACAGCAATAACTTGTGCCAAAGAGTCTTTGACTCAGGATCATCCAGGTTCCTGCATGTTGCTGTGTTGATTGAACACTTGTGTTACGCAAACACTAAATTATGTGGGGCACAGGCAAAAAAAGAGAACTGGTTTGCACTGGGATGTGGCCCTATGGCTCTCAGTCATTCCCTCTGTTTCAGCCCCACCTCTGAAGAAAATGGCGTCTTTGCTTATGGATGCTGCCTAAAGTGCCAGTGGCTGCATATTAATGCACTTTGTTTCCTGCCTTCGCATGAGATTAGCTTCTCAGGGACAATCCCACTCCCTGTGCCTCGTTTGTGCTAGCCCTGCCACAGCCTGTACATTACAGCACTGTTTCTGCTCGTTAGCAGGGCATGGTTTTGAGAGGCCTCTGAGCCACCCTGGGCATCCTCCTCTGCAGGCTGGGGAAGGGCTGCCACTCTCTCCCACCTTTCTCTGCCTCTCTGGGGGCCTCACTGATAGCAGCAGCTGAGGGTCTGTTCAAAGGGAAGGCTCACATCTGTCTGTAACTATGCATGCTGGTGACCAGTGACTTGGGCCCAGTGTTCTGGGGTTCCAGAAGCTAGAAATGCAAGTGCATGTGTAAAGTTTCTCTTCTTTGGCACCTTCTCTTTTCCCTGAAAATATCTGCATGTTCTCCTCATACTATAGCCCTGGAGTTCAGACTTGTGAAAAGTAGTTTCTCTTTTCATTTTTAAATACTTTTAGAGGCTGTTTTTTATTTCCAAAGGAGAAGCACTTGGCTTCAAAGAATATATTTAACACAACATAACTTCCATGATCATCCTTCATCCACTGGATGTACATAAGTATCTTCAGTCAGAAAAAATGCACAGAAGATTATTAATACAAGGCAAACCATATTAAAATATGATCTGTCCCTTCCTTTTGTATTACAAACTGTGTGTTTGCTGAGTAGTTTCTCTTGGCATTAAGAGGCTCAATATTGCTGCTTGGCTTTCTGCCACTTTTCATTGCTTAACTCCTTTTGATAATTAGCAGCTCTTCTGTTTAATAGGTTTGTATTAGTTTAGTAAGGCATCTCCACTGGGCGCTGTTAAATTTCTCTCTCTCTCTCTCACTCTCACGACACTCCTCGTACTTAGTGACTAGTTTCTCCTGTCTCTGCAACTCTGTTTAGTGAACTCCCAAGCTTCTCAGCCTGAAGTGTAGCACACAGTCAGTGTCACAGCATGCAGTAGTGCAGGGGAGAGGGGTGCCCAAGTCACAGGTTGGCCTCACAGCCCACTACTTCCATATAGGAGTCCAGATTCCCCAGTGGCTCCTACACAAGTAAATGGCCAGCCCGGACACTGGAGGCTTTGCACACCCCTGGAATTTCTAAGCAGGGCAGGACATGGGTGACCCCTAACCTAAGAGACACTGACATAAATCTTTCGAAGAGAAGCAACATAAAAGCACCAACATCTGTGTAATATGTTTGTATAGTGAAGTTAGAAAGTTACTGGGTATCAGAGTGACTAAAGGCGATGATGTATGTTCTGCTGAGGCCTGGTGAATTATTTTTGCTGCCTCTTGTGCTCTGTTTGGGCTTTTAAACTGAATTTACTTAGTCTATCATGTACACAGCTGCTATGGAAGCACATGCATGTAAATATTCACTAAGATAAATATACCAGCTTTAATAAATGCATCTCTTCTCTTTGAAACCTGTCCAGCTAGCATAAAGTAGTACAGATATTAAAAGTAGGGGTAACAAGTAGAAATTTCTCCTTTTGTGTGTCACAGTAGATGTCAGCAAACTTGTCTATCACCATGATACTGTTATCTATACCATAAGTGGTTTCTAGGCTCACACCCTGCCTGCACTGTGGAGATGGAGGAAAAGAGGGTTTTCCTCAGGACAGCTAAACTTAAAAATGGGAATTCTATCCTTAAGTAAGACAGAGATGACCTTGGGTTTTTTCAGGAATGCTTCAGAGTCAGGAGTGCCTGGGACCTCCATTTATCTGCCACAGAAAAACAACAGGCTGCAGGAGTGGCTGCCAGAGCCATGTCTACTGAGTGTGTAGCTGTCACATGGGCAAAGCTCCCACAGCCCGGGGGGCTCTGCAGCTCCTCACTCCCCTTGATCTCTAAGGCTCAGTACTACAAAGTGACAGACCTACTCTGCCCATGCTGAAATCGCTCAGCCTCCATGGAAACTACCTGAAGTGGAAAGTTCTAAACACTTTCCAAGAGCTACTTGACACTTGCAAGCTGAAGCTGCAGCAGTTTGTCATTTATTTATCTTCCATTTGCATGTTGGTCATCTTGCTGAACAGTGCCTGGTGCATACTTACACTAAGGCTTCCCTGGATCACTACAGCATTAAGGTGTGGTGATGACACTCAGCCTGTGTGAAGGTGCACCTGTAGGGTGAGTATATGGTCTGCAACGCCCAAATTGCTCTCTCTCTCTCTTTCTCTTTATTTCTCACTCTCTCTCTCTCTTTCTGAAAGGCTGAGGCCAAACTGTCAAATGCTGTTTCTCTGCTGCGGGCTGTCAAATAAAGGTGCTTGTGAAGACACAAGCTAGAAGTTACAATAAAATCTGATAAATGGAGGAAGGAAGCAAAAAAGAACAAGAAAACCTAACTGCCTGCATACTGTAATTTGTCACTGGTATTCTTATGTTACCTTCAGACCACTGAACCCTTTTAAAAGAATAGAGGTACAGTTTATGACATCTGATGCTAGCCACAAACTGGAAAGTTTGGAAACTGAATCTCAGGACCTGTGCCTGCTGAAGTCTGACTAATGTTTTGTGTCTTTGTTACATTGACTTGATCTCCAGTTCAAATTACAGCTCAGAAACTGAGACCATAAAGAGATAAAAGAGAAGTTTATCTGTATCAGACATAAGCTTTGCATCCCTTGTGCCTAGTCTCTCTCTGGGTGAATTGGCATAGCTTGACAGGATGTGAGTTAAAAAGGAAATAAAATATTTCCAGATATTTTACCTATACAAGAACTTTCCTTGCTCAACTTACCCTACTTTTATTTCTCTTTTATTTTCTGCCAACATTTGCAAAAGGTGTTTCTTTTTGCTGACATTTCAGGGAGACTTTTCTTAATAGACCAGTTTTAGATAAACTCACTACATAGCAGAAATAATGCATATGATTTAACTGACAAGTCACGTGCAACAAGTAATGAGTTATGGATAGTAGAAGTCAAAAGAGAGGTCACAAGCCTAATACAGCATTCATTTAAATCCTGTTTGCAACATCAAATGAATGTGCTTAGATTCGGTTCTTTGCATATTTGCCAAAAAACTGGCAACCTTTCTAGTTTCCGTGACCCAGAAAGGAATGTCACTGATTTCCCTTTGCTAGTTCTTGCTTTCCATACCTTACTTTCCAATCTATTAAAATAAAAGGAAAAAAAAAAAGAAAGATAAATAGGAAAACATAAGAAACAAAGAATCAATAAATGTCCTTCAGGTGAAACTTTTAAAAGGGCAGCCATTGGCCAATGCACAGACACGACCAGCTGCCAGGAATTGCCAGCGTTGCTCAAAGACGGAATCCAGAGAGGAAGGAACAGGTGCCTGTGAGAGGCAAACTGCTGCAGCCCCTCTGCCCTCGTCTCTGTGGCCCCTGTACCTCAATGAGGGACGTTAAAGGCCCTGCTTATGCTGTGTTTGTTACGTTTGTGTTTGTTGTCTTGTGGTTAAAGGTACAGTTTTACTCGCCAAAATCCTCGTTCTGGCATTTCTCACAGGTGTTGCAATCACACATATTAAATTCACTTGTGGGCATGGGTAGAAGAAACACAAAGCACATATTGATTAGTTGCAGTAGAGTCTAAGGCTTGGAATAAAAGTGTCACTGCAAAATTCGTTATGCCCCTACTCTGGGACCAAGATTGTATCTTTTATGTATAAAGCAGTCAGCCAAAATTGTTGCTTGCTTTTGCACCTTCTGACACAGAAATTGGTATGATATTGATCTAACACAATCTTTCTCTTCAGGGTCACACAGCTCAGCATCTGCTCTACACATACCAGCCCCTGTCTCTCTCACCCCAGAGGCAGAGCTGGCTGATGCAGGGAGTGCTTTTAAAGCAAAAGCAGGGAGGCAAAGCTGGCTGGCATTGCTCCTGGACTGTACTGTGTCCCTGATTAGCTCCTCTCCAGATTGGCCATCAAGCCAAATCCTTTGCCATCCGTTTTTCCCACTTCCTTCCCTTCCAGCCAGTTTCACTGCCTGTTCTTTCTCTTGTACTTTGTCCATGGTTTACCCCCTTCAGCTTCAATTTTCTTTCCCCCCCAGATAAAACTGTGATGGTCTGTTTTCTCCTCTCTCCTTCTAATTTTTACTAGTGAACCAATCTGCAGTGCAAGCCCCTTGCAGCAAACGCTGCCTTACTGTGAGTTTGTGCAGTGCCCACCACACAAATATCCCAATGCAGTCTGAGCCCTCATGGTGTTACTCAGCCAGCCCATCCACTGTATGAGGGGAGCACTGCCCTCTCTCCTGTGGATGTAACAAGGTCATTTTGGTCCCTACTGTCTTGGAAGGCCCAGCTGAAATCATGTCTCTTATGGGAGCTGCCTGATGATGAGCATCTTCTTCAAGGAGTAATTAATTCTGTGACAAACTCCCTTAAGTCTTCACTTCTCTCTGTTACCCTCTCACTCTTCTGCAGCTCCATGGCTTTTTCACACTATAGCTCCAACAGCCAGTGCAAGCAAGGTACTGTGGATTTTCTTGTCCATGCCTTTACAGGCTTGGTGGAAGCCGCAGATGTAATTTCCTCACACTCCTAGGAGTGGTGATGCTCAAGTGGCATAGGTGGAGCAGGGCAGAGACAACTTATTTCTCACAAGTGAGCAGAGCTGTCCCAGGCTGGCAGCCTCTTTCTGTTCTGGCTTGTGAGGTTGTTGCCTGCTGCCTCCTCCCCTGCCTGAGGTGAGGGAGCTGCCTGCCTCTTCCAACAGCCCCAGCCGGCCCAGCTTGCCAGAGCAGCACTGGGAGATGGGCTGGCAGTGCCTTCCCCGTACCTGCGAGCTGCGGGGCCACCGCTGCCTCTCACCACCCAGCACCATGTGCTGGTGTGGGCTGCTGCTCATCCCCTGTCTGCAGGCTTCTGGGCAAGACATGGGTTGAGACTTCCCAGGCTTGCTTGGGAGCCTGATGTCAGCCGGTGCTGAGGAGATTTGGAGGCTGCCCCAGGGCTGAAGAGGCATCTGGCCACATTGTAGGGAGCTGAGCAGGGTCTCACCCACTCAAGCTCAGGAAGACAAGCAGAGCGCTTGAAATTCCCATGTGTTCCATGTCCATTAATTCAACCTAGATAATGTTTTCCTGCTAATACTCTACTAATGTGGTGGGATTTGGGGAGGTCTTATGGTAAAGAAGAATGCTGGGAATGGGTCTGTGAGAAATGGTCCCAGAGAGCTGATGCTCGTGTAGAAAAGGCAGAGGGATGTCCCTTCCCTTAGGACCTTTACAAAGTGCCTTCTGGTCCTTTGAAGGGACCTTGCTCCAGCTCACCCTCCTGCCCCTGCAAGCAGCTGCCTGGCTCTTGCTGTTACCCAGGAATTGCTGTCACTTGAGGAGACGGGAGTTTTGAAAGGTTTCTGGAACCTCTGTTTGCAAAAGCAGTTCCTCCTACCCTCTGCTTCAGTCTAGCCAGCAATCAGAGGTTGCCATAGGAAGTCGTGTGGCCACATGGTTGATCTTAGTGATTCTGTACCTTTGCAGGGCAGAGAGTTTCATCCCAGAGCTGCTTGTGCAACCTGCTTTGAGCCCTGGCTTACAGCAGTCAGCAGCACATGAAGATGCCTGCTAACAGAAAAGCCATGGGGAAGTGAGTCTGGGTACTATTTATAAGGATAGGCATTATTGTCAGGGAACCACACTTCGTGTGCAGCATTTGCTCTCATTCATGACATGATGTCACTCAGCCTGTGGCCTTATTCCGTAGTGTAAGAAAATGAGTACTTTTGGTCGGTACTAGCCAGCTGATCCATCCCTATTTGGAGGCAAATTTCATGCTGAAAAGTGAGTGTGTGGTTAGCTGACAGAAATGAAACAAAGGCAAAACTTTTCTCTACTACACTGGATGTTTTTGTTGTTGGAAATTATGCAATTACAATGAGCCTGATTCATTAGCTCTCTTTTAAAAGTCACACATCTTCAGAGCTAACAATCTACATTTTAATTCAATTTCTAAGTGACTTGGTTTGACCTGTTTTGCTAGAAATAGTAATCCTGCTCATGAATACCATCTGCCCATTCAGACTGCTCGTGTACCAAATAATATCTTCAAGGCTGGAGCTTACGGCTTTAACTATCACATGATACACAGTCCCATGCCTCTTAATCAGAGCATCAAGTGATTTATTCAATGTGCTTTTTTATTTCCTGCCACAGCCTGCCCTCAGAAGTTTCCAACAGCTCGAGGCAGCCAGAATTCATTCTTGGGGCTGTCTACTTTCTGACCGGCAATGCTGTTATAAGCAGCAGCATTTTCTGCTTTATCTTACTGTATTTGCTTCTCTCCCAGTAAACTTCTCCTTGTAGAGCTGGTCTGGTGAAAGCCCGTGGTAGGGGGGTGGAACAAGATGATCTTTCAGGTCCATTCCAACCTGAGCTGTTCTCTGATTCTATGATTCTATGATTCCTACACTGTCAGATGAAGCACGTAATTCTGCAGTGAGTGCAGCAAGATCTTCTCTGGTCTCAAAGCCTGCTTGAAGAAAGAAGGTGATTTAATTGTACCCCACCTGGCCCAGTGGGACCCTGAACCAAGGCCGCACTTCAGGCGGTACTGCACTGTAAATGTAAGACATAGATTGACAAGACTGCATGGGTAACACTACATGATGTTTCCATGTCACATTGCTACAGAAAAGCTCAGCCTGTAATGTATTTGGCAACTGGCTTTTCTGTGTTTATGTGGCCATGACCTGAAAACAGCATCTCGTAGGTGAGCTGTGGGTCAATCAGTATAGCACTGAATGCTTACTCCAAGCTTGCTTTTAAGACAAGCAGCCACACAGAGCATTCATTTAGCCAGATTTTCTTCTAGAAGTGTAACTAGCCCTAGTTAACCAAAATTTGATCTGATCACCAGACTTTAAATCCAGCATTTCTGGGTTTTATTCTTAAAAGTTCTTACAATCCTGTAAGCTAAGGAAGCACGTCATTCACTCTTTCCTGGGGCAAACAGAGACCAAAACTACTGAGAAAAATTTTGAAAAGCTTAGTGTTGATCTCCTGACTTGTAGCCTGTGATTATAATCACAAGACCATCATTTCTTCTGTTTTAGTAATAAAAAGCAACAACAAAAACCAGACTGAAATGAGACAAAAATGTCTCTCTTTTGTTGGAAAGTGTTTAAATATTAAGGATGTGTGATGCTGTTTGTTTTTATTTTAGGTCACAGTAAGTTAAGGAAGGGAACTTTCTTAGCATCTCCTTTCAAAATCTCCCTGAATGTAGGTGCATGATTTGTTTCTGGCCATTTTATTGCAGTGGCAGCCTCCATCTGTGACTGAGTTGTACTGTTTCTCTCACAGCTGTACAAGCAGAATGTAGGAGCTGTTACACTGTACACAGGGTCGGGAGGGAGGCTGTTGTGAGAGCAGTGGAGCACAGAGCCAAAGATACCATTGCCAGCCTTTCTTGACTCTTAAATTACATTCTGCAATTTTGTGTTTTAGGTGGAACATTACACTGGAGCTGAAGAAGCAGAACCCCCTGGGATGAGTCATTTGTATATCCTGTGACTGTGGTTTTGTTTTACCATCCTGCCAAGATATAGATTAGAATCCTCTGAAGGATGACTAAAAATTGTTGTCTGTTGCTGCTAAAAGAGCATCAGCTGTCTACGTTAGTATTATCTTCTAATTTTGGTAATCTTTCTCATTCATCTCCTAGAGATTTTGTGTTAACAGGAACAGACATCTAGCTTTCTTAAAGGGCCTAGCATTGCTATCACTGGCTGGGACAGCACTAGTGCTACGGAGGTGACGCTTCTGGTGACATCCAAAGTATTAGAGCAGGATTTCCTGAGCATATTCAGTACAAGTAGGATGTGTTAAAGCAGCTGGTATGTAGAGTGCATGCCACAGGGGAGAGCCTCCAGTCTCCAACATCACCTTGTGAAAAATACGTATTCAAGAACTGACCTGTTAAGTGGGCACCAATGTAAGCAAAACTGATCTCATTTATGCACTGTAGAGACCTTATTCTAGATTCAAGGGTCTTTCTTCTGTCTCCATGGTGCCCATATCAGTTCTGTCTATAGTCATGGTGACTTGGACATCTGTCCCAGATGCCTGAAGCAGTAGTTTTTTTCTAGATTTTCAAACAGGGGCCTTGTTGTACAGTGGGAGAGGATGGAGTATATTGTCTGCTGGGCTACTCCACTCAGTCCCTTAGTGTTGACACCAGTATAAAGTTCTTTTCTTAGAAAAGAAGGTGATGACCAGCTTTCATTTCCTACTAGTCATGAATAGCTGAGAGATGTCTGAATTGATTTCAGGACATGACAGGACTGTGTAGGAAGAGCCAGAGTCTCAAAGACAGCTCCCAAATTTCATGATGTTGTCATCAGACACTTCCTAGCAGCAGCCTGCCAGGATGGCTCCATGCTGCACCTGAAACAATTCTTCGTGACCTCTTTTAGATCCAGGCTCCAACCAAAAACTGATATCCTTGGGTCACAAAATGAAGACTAGCAACTACAGAACTGCTAGAGGGGGAATTGAGTGTATCTGTGTCTTCATCAGGAGTTTGGCACCACTGCACTTCAGATCTGCCAGTTGGAAAAGGATCACAGTGGTGGCCATCTGGAAACCTCTATTTTATCTTAGGCAGTATAGCCCGGAGAGTGGCTTGTGGCTGGGAGATCTGCAGTGGGCACTGCTGCAATGTTTGGAAGCAGAGGTGAATGGTACAGCAGCACTCCTGGAAATGCTGGTAGATGAGCTCCCCAAGAAACCTCAACAGGAACTTAGTCTGATCCTCTTCCCCAACAAGTCCTGAAGAACCACAACTTAACCTGATCTGTGGTAAAGCAGATGTTAGAGAGCTATTGTGGATAGGGCTGGGGCATGAATATCACATGAGAGGACACACTGCATGCAATAATGGTCCATATATTCTCTTTCCACTGGACTACACTGGAGCTATTGTTGCTGTCTTGGTGAGCATCTGACTGAACATCTACAGCAAATATTGGTGAGAATTGCTTTGGGCCACTTGTGTAACCACATGTAGTATTACTTGTGTTTTCAATTAACTCTCTTATCAGGATGAAAGTTAGTAGAAATTGCTGAAGAAAATGCTTGAATAAATTTCTGTAACCAATAACTAACATCTGATACCAGGTTTTCCTCAGGAAAGGAGCTGGAATGCATGAAATAAGTTATTTAGAGATATAATCACAAAAAGTGTAATGCCCCAGTCAGGAAACTAGTACAGAGAGAATCCAATAGCTGGTCAGGTAATGGTAATTTTTTAATGTACTATTTGCAATGAGTATCTTTTAAAGGCAAATCTTAACAGACTTCTCTGATTAATTTTATTTTTCAGCCAAAGCATGTATAAACAGTATAGTTTTTAAGTGTAATTAATATACTTGTGGGAAAACCAAGTGTTTTCTGTAATAGAGAGAGCCAACCAAATACCTAGTGCAGTAAAAACTGGTGAGCTATGTGGTGTTTTACACCTCAATAATGTTTTGGTATATAGTCACAACTTCATTCAAAATTAGTATTATGTACTTTTTTTTCTCTTCGTTGCCAATATAAAATGCTTCAAAAGAAAATCCCAAATACTCTGGACTGTGAAGGATGCACAGTGCTAAGCTAAGCTAAAAAGAACATCTTGCAACTAAAAAAAGAAAGAACAGTCTTCTGTGCATCAGAAATAACAAAAGAAGCAAGAGCTATGATCATTATATTAAGCTGTGCAGCCAGTTACTAAGTGCTAATCAATAGACACCGATTTAGAAACAAACGTAAGTCCTTTCCAGTAACAGAAGTATGCAGGGGGCTCGGAAATAGCATAGCAACAAACCTGCTCTGCCTGGAGAAAGCCATTTCCATCACCCAGGCTCCACTGCCGTCAGCTGTGACACACACGGGCCCTGGAAATGGTACTGCTTCAGCACTGCATGTGTGCAGCACTGAGGCTTTTCTGCTCCCAAATTTCACACTCTTGCCTTCTTGTCTGAGCAGAAATGTCTGTTTGAAGTTGTACTCACGGTAAGATTTATTTTCTACCTGGACTGGAGCCAGCAAGTGACAAATTGACTTTGTCCGAGATGCATAAAGACTTGTAAGCCTGACACTCTCTGCCAGAAGAGCATTTCCAGACTTTCAAGAGCTGCAGACTTCTGGACCTTCATCAAGTGCTTGTGCTTGTCTTCCAGTGTGGTGGGTACATGCTCAGAGTGAGCAGGATCTAAACTCTGCCCTGGCTTTGGGCCTCTGCACTCCTCAGCGTGTGCTTCCTCTGCCCACAGCAGTCACCTACCTGAGAAAAGAGACCCCTCTCCCCATGCCCATACAACTGCACTGGCCCTGGTGCTTCCCAGCAGCCTGAGTTCCAAAAGTTAATCATAGCTCAAGAAGTTAGACTAAAACAGGCTTGCACAAGTTTCTGACACACCTGTGCCTTGCTTAGACAGCACCTGACACACACAGCTCTAGATTATTCTGACAGTCCACTTCATCCTCATGAATCTGGGTTTTTTTTGGTTCAGATCCATCCTTTAGTGAGTCCAGAGGAGTTATTTTCCTTCTTCAGTTTAAGACCTTGGCCTCTTTTACCTTCAGTCGTGAGGAAGGGAGAGGGACATTTTCAGAGTTCAGTTCACCCCACATATGCATATCTACTGGATGGACTGAGTTGCCTTCTGGAGGTTACTGACTCTCCCCACTTATCATATAAGAAATTTTGTTTCGACTCCAAGTCAAATTTATTGTAAGGAGAAGTTAGGTAAGACAAACATCAAGATCCATTTACCTACTGCAGATGTCTGACTTCCAAGCAAAATTCTAAATGCCACCAAAATATTTAGAAATGCCCAGAGAGATGTGCAAACAGATTTCCTGGTCATCTTATGGCATGAAGGTACTACAGCACCAGTGCAGGGATTGTTTTAGGTCTCTCTGTCAGACAGAAATTTTTGCTATAGTATTTCATAGCATCCTGTGCTGCATTTTGTCTCCTCAAAATTCAGAAGCTTCCTCTTGGTATAAGAAAAGAAAGGACTTTTACATCTGGAAAATTTCCAAAAGCTTAGCAAAGCTGAGAAGTCAAAGTAAATAGTGATTAAATGTTTTCAACAACATGGCAGTGGTGGTGATCTGTATCTTCTTCCTTAAAACCAGCTGCTCCTTGTACAGAGATTGCCTGAGTTACCCTTCAGACAACTATAGTTTTGGAGTAAATCCTCTGAAGTTAAGGTGGTGTAGGTCTGGTGACTATAAATACAGGCTCAAGCATGATAGAGCTGCGCTTAGCCAGGATCTGTGCTGTTCGAGTGTCTGGTGAACTTTGCCTTCATGGTGAGGCTTAAGAGATATTCATGCACACTGAAATCAAAATGGATGGCACTGTCCTTCATCTTGCATATCCCTCTCCTCCCTTGTGTTGGCAACGTACTCATGACGATGCCATCAAAGAGATCAGCAAGCTGATCCAGTTGGAAACTTGCCCTAGAAAAACAGCAGATGGGCTTTCAGCTGGGTCAGTGGGCTGCTCCAGCTGACTGCAAGATCAGACAGGCATGAGCACCCCTGCTCCAGCACCCGGGCTTAGTGAAACTGTGCCCTGAGACTGAGCTGTGACTATGCAGAAAGTAAAAAACTTATACACATAGAAAATACTTGAGGCAAATCCCAAATCCATATTATACTGATAGGAGAAGCCATAAAGGTAATTCAGTGTATTAAGACTAGAAAGTAGATTGGCATGGTGATACCTGTTAGAAAAGCTAAAAGAAGCAGTCTCAACCAACAAACCCTTCATAAAATCCACAAATATTACCCTGACAGTTTCAGGGCGGTGCATCAAGATTTAGTGACTTTAGTGTTTTTGAAACCATAACACACTCACAGTGCTAGGGCAGATCATTGTATTAAAGGGTTTGTGGCTCTGGATGTCTTATGCAGTTGGGATCACTCACATTTAGATCAAGTAATTTGGTGTTTTAGAACAAATATAATTTCTTTAGTGTGACTAGAATAAGGGGATCCTGGCCTTGCTGTCCTTCCAGTTGGAAATTCAAAAGGAGACATCTAAAACTGCAGGCTCTGAAAAGTATACATAGACTTTGAATTGTGTGGTTTGATCACCCTTTTCCCTTTTTTTTTTTTTTTTAATTTTGTTAGTGTTGTGCTTGGAGAAATGACATCAGTTGGAGAGCAGAAACAATTTTTGCAGATCAGCTCAGATTGCTTTTTGAGAGTCTTCTTGGCAGAACAGGACAGAGTTCACTCAGCCATCTCTGTTCATGAATATGGCCTTAAGGCCAAACTGTTCCCTCTTTATATGCCTATATACAATACTCAAGCAAGCACAGTGGAATGGCACATTGGAAAGCTTTTAGACTCTTGCACCACTTAGCACAATCTTTTCAGCTGTCTGCACTGTTTACTCATCCTCCTGCACCACTGACAGTAAAAGCCTGCAGGAGTCCTTTTTCTTTCCTTCCTTTCCTATATGTTGTTTTCTCCAGCAGCACTGCAGACACAGCAGCATAACCAACTCAAAGGAAAACAGACCAAAGCGACTTTTGAATTCCAAGCCTCTGCAGGACAGGCTGCTTGTGTGAAGCTGAAAAGGAGCCAGAGCACACCAGCAAGGAAGCTGTGATTTCAGCCAGCAGTCTGACAGAAGATCCAAGGTTCCACTGCAGCAGTTTGTGCAGATGCAGCAGCCTCCCTCTGGCTGGGTCCATGTCAAATGCTAACAGAGGAGTGCCCAGGAGGAGGATGCCCATGTAATTCTGTGTCGCTTCCCCTTTGCTTTTTAGTAGCAACTCTCTGAGGAAACCAGGTACGCTCTACAGGTTTTTAAACAGTTTTTATTCCTTATGATGATGTCTAATTTGTAAGGGAAAGGGAAGCTGCAAGGAAATGGGAAAGGTTGTTGAGAGGAAGAAAGCTCCCCAGGGAGGGTCATTCCTCTTGCCATGGAGTGGTAATACTGGTGTGTGAGGATGTGCAGGAAAATTAACCTGAGTGGAGGTGGCTGGGGCATTTGCCTGCGGTGCAGGTTAGCAGGGAAGTCTCTGGTGACGTCTGGCATGAGGACTCAGGGATGATTAGCACCTGAGTCACACATGTTTTGGTGTTTGTCCAGGGACTGATATTTGTGTTTTGGCATCTATGCATCAGGTTGTATGCCAGGTCTGCAGGCAGGGGAGAAACACTGATCAGGTGGGGCAGAAGGTTTAGGGTGGTGTGTGCTGGGTTGGGGAAACACTAAAGATTGTATCAAACCCATTTGCACCAGTGTGACTCTGGAATGACTCTGCTGACAGCAGTAGAGTAATGCTGACAAAACTGTGAACAGAATTTTGCCTTATACTGTGAAAACGAGAAGATTTGGCAGAGGGCCTGGATGGGTGCTGGGAGCTAGTCTCTGAATGTGTAAGTGCATGTATTTCTGAAGAAGTCTGTGCCGATTGCTGGATAGATGTCTGAAGCCCTACAAGCATGCGTCATCCTTCCCTTCATAGGAAACAAAGAGGCTGCTGCACTTCAGACAGCCTACCCGCTGAATTATTCAATGCAACTAAATAACTACAGAGCTCCAATGAGTTACATAAAGCTGCAAAACTGGCTCACTTCCTTGACTTGAATCAATGGTATTTTCTCTTTCTGATCGCTACATTATAGCAGTAAATCCATGGCTTGGAGCAATGCTCAACACACTTGGAGAAAAAACAGAAAACATAGTAAGAGGAGCATGGGTGAACTGGCAGAACACTGTAAGAAAGGTTCTGGCTAAGGAACAGACTCCTGCTCCTTGTGGGAAAGTGACAGTGTCTGAAATGATCATGTTTTGTGCTCTGTTGTGTCTTCAGAGCTAGTGCCTGCCCAAAAATGCTAATTTGGAGACAGAAAAGCAGAAAAGCACAATGGCCGAGTGTTGTTACAGAGACTACTTCATGTACTGGGTTTATTCCAAAGCAGGTGATGCAAACCCTGCATACCATCCATGCTGGCTCTTTTGCATCCTTTTGCTTGCCCAGGATCATCATTCTTCTTGTCAGATTCCCCCACTGTGCCAGAGCTGAAGCTGTGTCATGGTTTTAAGTCCAGCTGGAGATAAAACACCACACAGCCTCTCTCTCAATACCCAGTGGAATGGGGAGGAGAATCCAAGTAAAACTTTATCTTGAGATAAGAACATCTTAATAATTGAAACTATAATAGTAATAACAACAACAACAACAACAACAACAACAATAATAATAATATGAAAACGCAAAATGATGCACAATGTAATCTCTCACCCTCTGCTGACCGATGCCAGACACCCCTTCCTGAACCCAGATTGGGTGTCCTTCCAGGTAACTCCCCCAGTTTAAATACTGAGCATGACATTCTGTGGTGTGGAATATACCTTTGGTCAGTTCGGATCAACTGCCCCAGCTGTGTTCTCTCCCAGTTTCTTTTACATACCTCCTCATTGGCAGAGCAGGAGACAAGGAAAAAACAGAAGTCCTTGACTAGGAGTAAACGACTTAGCAAAAAACCAAAACATTAGTGTGTTTTCAACACCATTCTCATTACAAATCCAAAGCACAGCACTGTAACAGCTTCTGAGAAGAAATTACCTTAACTGAAACCAGGACAATATCCACCCCTTATTCCATGTCATTATATCATGCCAAGCTTCACACTCCCCAGTATCTCATCACCTTCCCTATTTATCTGTTTCAATAGATATACATACAAACATCATTCCTTTAGTCTATGCAACACCTCTGTCAAATGTTCATAAAACGTCCACACACACACATACACACTTAAACACACACACACAAGAAAGTGTCTTGAATTAGTTTACTCCATGACTTTGGCTTTCACCCTTGATAACAGTCCTTCAAGCAGGAAAGATGGTGTGAGGTGTTGGATTGTTGCACAATGCACAATTGAGTCAGTTCTTATTGCAGCACTGCTGCGCTTGTTCAGTTTTATCAAAGTTCATTCTTCATTGTTGTGAGTGTGACTATCAGAGGGAAGTCAGGCTGCGATCCTTAGGATACTTGTGGTTAAAACTGATGCCATGACATGCTCAGAGAGGTGATGCACACGTAGCCACCATAGAAGTGGTAATATTACGACTGGGTAGTTATTAACACAACACACTGCAATTACTTGTTTATTTTCACCCGAAGTCAAATCCCTTTGAGGCATACTAGACTTATGCATCCTGCCACATCACCCACCAACTGCACCCAGGTCTTTGAGCAAAAGCAATCCCATGGATGGGTTTGCCTTTGTCTGAGGCAGGAATAACCCAGGTTTTCCCCAGCATGTTTTCAATGTGTACTACAGGAACTTTATCCCCCTCTACAGTATGTAAAAGTTTTGATTGGGCAGGGCCATCCCAACTGGCCCTCTGGTGTTGACTACCCAGGTGGCTTTTGCTAAATGTGTACCCCAATGTTTGAACCTCCCATCACCCATTGCTGTCAGTGTAGTCTTTAACAGCCCATTACATCGTTGGATCTTTCCAAAGGCTGATGCATGATAGGGAATGTGATACAACCACTTAATGTCATGTTCTTTGGCCCAAGTGTCTATAAGGTTTTCTTGGAAATCCATTGTCTGATTCAGTTCTTTCTGGAGTACCACGTCGCCATAAGACTTGCTTTTCAAGGCCCAGGATAGTGTTCTGGGTGGTGGCATGGGGCACATGCTGTGTTTGCAACCCTCCTTTGGTTGCTTCCACCATCATAAGCACCTGGCATTTGCCCTCATGGGTTTGGATGAGTGTGGTACAGACAATCTACCAGGCCTCCCTGTACTTAAATTTCAGCCATTGTCCACCACACCAAAGAGGCTTTAACCACTTGTGTGGCTTGATTGCAGCACTGTTTCACATTCGTGGATAACCTGAAGCTGGCATACATACCAACAGGGAACCAAACATCTCTAAATATCTGGAGTGGCTGGCCTGAGGGAAGAAGTTTGTCCCCATTAGAGCAGCTCTAGGTAAACGTCGTGTTTGCAATGCTGACACAAGCACCCACAAACTCTGTGACTGGTGGGGAACAGGCACTGAACCAGCCCCTCACCTCCTCCCGACACCACGCCTCTACCTCCTGCATGGGGGAACAGGCAGCCATGAGCCGTCCCAGCACCAGAGAATTATTTGAAAGCACCCTTGTGATTGCTCTGTGTCTGCTTTACCAGCAGATAAAGAGCACCCTGAATGCTGCTTAGCATTCCATGCATGGAGGTGGGTTACTGCTTCTGAAGATGGAGATACCCAATGCTCAGAAAAAAAAAGTTTGCTAATATTGAACATTTATCTTTGCTGAATTACCTTTTCTTTTCTAGCAAAGGTAAGTCACTAAGAAATTAATTGCTGGACTGGAAACAGAAGTATTAGATTGATAATCAGAAATCACAGGGAGAAATCCAGTATCAGTCTTATGCAGAAGCAGAAATATTTTAAACAGCTTTCTTAGTTTGTTTTTATGTCGCATTAATACATTGGTAAAAGTCATAGTTAGTTTGCTAGAAAATTGTAATGTTTGCCTCATAATTTATTCATAGTCTTGTGATTAATAGGTTTATGTGGTTGACCTGCATTATCTATTTTTCTTTTTTAAAAAATCAACAAAAACTAATCAATATAGAGTGACTATTTTTGTGAAAGGTAAAGTTTTGCTGCTGAGTCTTTCTAATGTCACACTGGCTGTACTGAAACTCATGAAATTTAGAGAGGTCAAGCCTTAAAAAAAAGGTTGCAGAAATATTGAACAAATTGGTAGAAAATACAATATGTAATGTAATTAGAAGGTGTATAAATATATGTGATATTATGAAGAAAAATTGATATAACTTTTATAGAAAAAAGTATCTCACAGCTCAATGGAGTTTTTTGGGCAGAGGAAGGAGATGGAAGTCCCCAGTGAAGCCTCAGAAATCTGCCCCTGGCATTGTGTTGTTTGACATAGAAGTTATCTGAAAAAAGAAGCATCATCTGAGGTGAGAGAGTTTCCTGATGGCAAGTTCCTCTAGGTAGCAAAAATGAAAGTCAGCCAGAAAAAAAAAATTATTTCATGCTATGAGTTACTGGGTTAAAATGGCAGGAAAAAAAATAAATGTTGTCAAAAGAATCCTAACATTGTGTGCAGAGAGAGAAGTGCTAAAGTGAGAAGTCCTATTACTCAAGCAGAAGAGATACCTGAGTTATGACACACAGTTTTATAAAGGGCAAGAAAGCTGAGCAAATGGTACACAGCAAATGATTAAATAGCCAGGGACTCTTCAGGGTGCAGCAAAAGAAGCAGATGGGAGATTTGACAAGGAGTCTTAAAAACATGAGCAGTGTAGAGAGAGGAACTGAGAGTCGTTATTCCCTCCTTCACCAAGCAGAAGAACTAGAGGAAACTAAGAGAAATGGGCAGGTAAAAAGTCCAAAACAAATTAAAAGAGGTGCTTTTTCACCAGACATGTAATTCAGCTCTAGAACACTGCAGGACTTAGTGGGTGCCAGAGGCTTCTGGGGGCTCACACAGCTACTGGACAAATCAATGCAAGAAAAATGAATCGAAGTCTGTAAACCATGAAGACACGACATCTGTCCCAGGATGTTACTGAACTGCAGACCGCTGATAACTGGAACAGGTACTGTGTCACCATATACTTGTCCTGATCATGTAGCCTCCTGCAGGCAACTGATGCTGGGCTGAACAGGTCTGCTGTGACCCAGACTGGCCATTTTGCAGGTGGGACTGGAATCCATCAGGAAACTGAAACAGTGAAAAAGACATGGAGGTATTTGCATTGAAACAAAACCAGAAACTGTCCCCATGTGACAAACTAAACAGCAATGAAGAAAGTTTAGCTGTCACTAGAATAGTGAGCAGTATCAGATGGTTCCAACTGCGTCCAGGCAAAATAAATAGGGTTTTCTTTCTTGCAAGTGGGAAAAGGAAAGATACACTGTGAGTGTGAGAAACAGGGTGAAAGGATTCAACATGAAAGCTTATCTAAGCTTTATCCAAGCAAATATATACTCCTATCGCCCCACCATACAGTTGATGGGGTTTGGACCTGCAGTTCCCAGATCTACCACTCTGATGATATGCTCCTTTGAGAGACAGATTGTTATCCTGACAAATTCTTGGAAATAACCTTTATTAGGATATGAATGGATAAGCAAATTATGACAGAAATGCACTTATGGCAGCAAGGTGACTTTCAGGGGCCTCTGCATGCTATTGTGAATTACCTCTTTCTGTACTGTTTGCCCTTTATAAAATATCTACTCACTCTAAATTTGAAAGTATAACCTTAAATTTTCAAGAAGAGCAGTGCAAAAATTCAGAAATGGTGCATAACAGGTAAAAATGAAAATCTGCTAGGACTTTTCCTCTGATCCAGAACTAAAAAGAAGTTTAAAAAAAATAATACTTCTTTCTATGAATTAGGCAATTTCGTAGAGTTGGTTGGGAAAAGATAAGTATAAAGCATGTCTGGTATTTAGAACTGCAGATACGCTTTTTTCAGTGGATTAGGATGATAGTATTTTTGCATGGGTTATAGGTTCAGCTAAAGACAATGGTGGGTCTAATAAGGACATGTGAAAACTGCAGCCTGACATGCTTTTACTGAGGTTTCATCTCAGTTTCACCTCTTGAACTGACTCACTTCAAGAACACATCCTTTGCCTGACTGCTCCCTGCAGAACAGGTATGAGTCTTCAGACACATGAGTATGTGTAACTGTAAGAGACTATGATCTGGTGTAATTCATGCATTTACAAGCCATGAGAAGGTGAAAATTGAGACTCAAAGTCCTGTATATGTGTTTTTAAACAATTTGCATTTCTCATTAGGCTTCTTTAATTCTTTGTAGTGGGAATTGTTCTAGCTTCAATAATTTCTGCATAAAGCAAGTTTTCTTACATCATCCAAACTCACTGCACTACAGGCAATTTAATTCTAGTTCAACATACATTGCGACTACTGATTTACCTCAGCTGAGTAAACTTTAAACTGGATTAGCTCCTTCTAAATGGAAAAACCAAGGCTGGTCAAAATAGACTGATTCAAAACTGATAATACAAGTAGTTTTTAATTCTTTCATCTAGATTAGACATTGGACAGATTTAGGGGTCATTCAATGTCTTTCCACCGGGCTATCTGGCTACCACCTCTTCTGTTCTGGAGATGGGCCCTATGGAAATGAACCATCAGTAAAACATCCTGATGTCAGAGTGGGCTGACCAGGAACAACTGCAATGAAAAATCAAGCTTCACTGGAAATCAAGTCCTGTTTGCAGTATGCAAACCTAAACAAGGCTTATAAACTCAAAATAGGGAGAATTTTTACAACTACTGTGCTTTAAGCCACTTTTGGAAGCATTTAATTTCGCCTTTGCTTTCTACCTACTAGACCATGTTTTTCTTTTGTCTCTGCTGGAGTCAAACATGAAGAATGCAGACATGAAGAGAGTTCAGCCTGCATTTCTTTGTCCTTGAATTCATTCAACAGCTAACTCCTCCAACATTGATCTGGAAGTAAGTAGATACTCACAGACTGTTTCTCCTCATGATATAGACAGACCCACACCTAGACAGGTTTTGTTAATAAATCACTAGGACCATTCCTTGATTCCCTAAGTGCAAAACTCTTTTTCTATTTTATTCACTCTTTTGACTTTTAAAAGTAGTACAGGGATAAAGGAGTGATGTTCTTCCTTGGGAAAACAGACCGCTATTCATTCCTTGCTGAAAGGTTGCTCATCTCAGCTGACAAAAAATGGCCTTTCCACAAAGCACTCTGATTTAAATCGTGGCCTCAAGACAGCTCACATATTATATTAATTACCCCACAGTTTTAAATATTGTTTTTATTATATCATTAAAACATAGGTAAATTTTCCTAGATGGGTACATACGTATTGGGAAGGAGAGAAAATGAGACTCTCAAAGTAGCTGACAAAATCTAGGCCTTACATTACTTTTGCAAGGCTTTCAGCTGAAATCTTTATGATGAGAGTAGATGGAGCTTTATGAAAAATGTCTAGTGGGTACTTATGAAGTTCCAGGAATGGACAGTGGCTCACTGAACAATAAAATTTTGAAACCATTGACCTAAATCCACTCTCTCTGAACATTAATACCACACACAGAAGAATTTGAGTGCCAGTGTGATCTGTGCAGGTCTCAGTGCTGTGGGTTTGTTCTATTCTTCAGGAGAACAGTAGGGAAATACCACTTGTATTCTTACTCCTTGCTTGTTTTCCATCTTATCTTCTCCATCTATGCAGAAGAGAAAGAATTATAGTAGAAACCCAGGAAGAATTATGCTGAATAACTTCATAGATTTCAAGTGAGGTTCAAGTACTGTTAGCAGGATAGAGGGAGCCATCAACGAACCAATGATGATAAGAACAGCCAGACTTGATTTAAAGTTATTCGGGTATGAACTGGTGTCATTCTACTCACTTTGATGGAGGTGCTGCCAATTTATATTTATATAAATTAATCCAGAATGCTTAGTACCTTGCTGAAAAACTTTGATTTGAAATTGAAAAGCAGGCAAAGTGTTGTATCTGAGCAGGATCTTTAATTATTGTAATTAAGAAAAAAATCTGCACGGCTAAAAGACAGGTTGTACTTTGAAGCATTCAAGTGAGAAAAACATTATCATTCTGATAAAATCCTTAATTTCCCCTGCTTATCTTTCTCAACAATATTTTTAGTCCAAATAGTTTATATTTCTTTTTTTTTAGCACTACTCAGTGCGCTTCAATTTAGGCTATGGCATACTTCCCTTCCAAAGATTTTCGTAAATGCCTTATGAAGATTCACTCAGAAGTTTTTATGTGATGGCCAATTCTCTTCTGAAAACTCTTATTTTCAGTAAAATTTATGTTACCAATCTGAAATGCTCATAATATTCCAAGGGTGAGTTGATGTACTGTTGGCCATTGACTTCATTTTCATTGCTGCTGTTACAGCTTTGCTGTACAGTCACACAAGGCAATGTACAGCCTGCTTAGCCTCACTGGTATCCTTGAGAAACCAGAGATAATGTGCAAATGTCAAGCGCTGTGTTTGCTCTGTCCTACATCTGCTGCTGAGGAAAACTGGGCAGCAGCAGAGGGAACAGCAAAGAGCCTTAGAGGTATTGGCAGGCAGGAGTTTCACAGGAGAGGCCATTAGAAACCTCTGTCTTCAGGATGCTATCAGCAGCAAGAAGGGACACACGCACGCATTCATCCTTTGGCAACTGTAAGATTTGAAAGAAAGATAAAGTAGTGGTATATCTTTTTTTCAGTAAACAGGAAGTCCTGGTTCTGAGGTAGAAGAGACTTCTCTTTCTTCTTGGCTGCAGGAAGTAGAGAAGATTTGTGCGAGCATTATTAGGGCAAGGACTTCCTGAGCCTGGGTTTGGGAATCTTGGCTCACTTTCCTCTCCAGTAGCTGCAGTGCCAGATGGGATGGGCTGGACTGAATCCTACCACGTTCTCCAGGAGTTTAAAATAAACTGACTTAAAAGTAGGATTTAGTCTGCCTGAATTAGCAGCTAACTGGCATCTAAACTCCAGGGCATTGATTGAACCAATTTTCCCTAAGTCCTCTGTGGCCGCTGAAGAGGCCTGGGTGCCTTTGAAAGCCACTTGTCTCTCTGAGCTTCTCAAGGGTGGGCACCTAAGTGGGAACTTGGGGTGTCACTGGGGCTCCCAACCTGCAGATCTGTGACTGTGCTGTGTAACCCTGCTTAGCAGCAAAGCGGTGTGTCAGGCTCCTTGCCCTTCCTAGTTTATTGAAATACTGGTAGCACTTGCTTAGGACTGATTCTCTCAAGAGATTTAAGCCATTTTTGAGTGTAGAAATGTTGCCTAGGTGCTTAATTCCCAGAAAAAGGCACTGTCTTGGGGTCTGCACAGCTGGGCTTTGCAGGGAAGTTACTCTCGGCTTGGACTTGAGGTCTGTTTAGCCTAGTACCCATCTGACAGGGATAGGTTGCTCCCCGTCAATAAGGTGAGGACAAACATGAACAACAGCCAAAAGTAGGTGCCAAGGGAAATAAATGAGAAATGTGGCCATAAGTAGATGCCATGGGAAAGGGTATGAGAAGCAGTGTGTATAGGCAGATTGAAGTTTATATTTGCAAGACGTAACTGCTGTTACCTCGTGTGAATCTAAACTCACTTTGGCAGGTGGATCCTGGGATCCTGCTGTTTGAAGTCTTCCCAAGATCTGGCTCTGTCCATCCGTGTAATCCTTGCAGTCAGCCTGGTTTAAGTTTTACAAAGCCAATATGCTACCAAGGTAGCCAGCAGGCCATGGGATGGATAAGTGAAATGCCATTACACAGTCTTCACCAGAAAAGGCGGCAAAGGTCAGGGAGTAGGAGGCCAGTGCACCGGGGGGAGGCATAAGGATGTGAGAAGGATGCACTTGTGCACCCTCTGTATGTACATTTTTCTGATTTCAAGAATCCAAATGGTGGTGCCAAACCTAGGAGTGCATGAATATATGAAGTACATTCTTATTAACATCGCCTGTAACATATTGCTGTCACTTTCAGAAAATTACTAAGTTCCCTGGCGGTGCAAGATGAAGCAGGCGAGAGCAGTGACATGCAACCGAGGCTCACTATTTATTTATTTGCCTACGCGAACCAATTCTCACAGGGAGTTGATCGAACATCATTCAGGGCAACCCTTTCTTCTGGGCATTCCAGCCAAGTGCCAAAGCCCAGCTCCGTAGCCGTAAACCTGCTCCAAGAGTTTACTCTGACCAAACACCAAAGGGGAGTGCCAACCCTCCGGAGCCCTTCGTGAGGCAACGCAGCGCAGCGGTGACAGCAGCTCGCGGCAGCCCGGCAGCGCCAGACGCCAGCGGGCGGGATGGCCACAGAGACGTGACACGCATGTTAAGGGCGTTTTTAATGTTGACATTAAAGCCGGGCAGGCTGGTGGTGGTGGTGGAGTGAACCGGCTTAGGGGGAGACCTCCCGCCCGCTCGGCTCCCTAGCAGGAGCTGCGGGCCGGCCGGCTGCCCATGTGGCACTCGCCGGGCGCTGTCACGGCCCGACCACGGGAGCAGGGGGAGCCGGCAGTCCCAGGCTCGCCGCGACACTTCCAGGAGCGCCCTTGCGCCGCCAACCCGGCGGAGCCGCGGCGGCGGGCGCAGGGCGGGCGCGGAGGAGCGGGCGGGAGCAGGGCGGG
>VYXC01010732.1:24784-105977 GCA_013397175.1 Platysteira castanea | reverse complement strand
GGGAGGGGCGCCGCGGGCTCGGGGCCCGAGTGTTGCCGGCGCCGGGCGCTCGGCCGCCCGAAGCGATCCCTGCTGACGTGAGGCCTCGGCCTTTGCCGAAAGCCGACATTAAATACTCCGTGTGCGTGTCCAGGCGGTGCGTGCGGGTTCTCCTCCGCCCCCTCCCGTGTTACCGGGATGCTGTGCGGGTGACCGAGCACTGGAACTGATTGCCCAGAGAGGTTGTGGAGTCTCCCTCGTTGGAGATGTTCAAGAACCGTCTGGGCTCAAACCTGTGCCACGCGCTCTGGGGTGACCCTGCTTGAGCAGGGAGGCCGGAGCAGATGCCCCGCTGTGGTCCCTTCCCACGTTCTGTGCGAGGTGTTGGCGCAAAGCGGGAACACAAAGCCTTTGCTGTCAGCGAGGCGTGTGTTGCAGATAACGATTGAAGAAAAGGAAATGTTGGCTGTTCACGGAAACGCGATAACGCTGGCGGACGTGGAATATACAAGGGTCGCAGGGTTTCAGCACCTGAACTGCCTTTTTTAAAAAACATCCATCAAAATGAGTGGACAGAGGAGCAACGGGAACTCTTCTACATATTCTTTGAGTGTGGGGAGAATGTTCAAAGATGCTTTTCCGAGACAAAAACCAAAATCTAAGAATTGGATATTGCCTGATATCCCCTGGGGAACTAAAGATCTACCCTTTATTAATATCTGCAGTGAAGGGAGAAGGCAAGAAAAGCAGGTGCATCACTGGAAGTGAAAATAAGATTTCTTATATGAGAAAAAGCAGAGCAGTTGAAGAAATTCAGAAAGAAGATCAGATGACTGAATGTTGTGGCCTAGGAGTTAGAAAAGCATCTGATGTGGTTATAAATGGGACTGGCTAAAGAAGAAAATCTGGATGGCAAACTTTTTTTTTTTTTTTTCTTGTGGTGCCGTGTGAATCAGTAAGATTTCATTTTAAGGATCTACAGAAACTTGGAGCTAGTGACACAAGATTGTGTACTGTTGCTGATGAGGTGGTGGGACAACTATCTGTTTTAGTCATGTGTATCATAATCTTCTGCTAGGTAGCAGAAAAGATGTGTCTGGAACATTTAACATTTCCTGAAGGAAGGATCTGATTTTGCTTGCTTGGACAAGAGACCATGCCTGCATAGAGCTTTTATCATAATGGAACTACAGTGTGGTAAGGACTCAGGAAAATGTTCTTGAGTCTCCTTTTTGCCTTTATTGTAGGCTCACAGACCAATAGTGCAAAGAAGAAAGCATCCTCTCAGGTGCCTTAGAAAATCTGCGGTTTACTGGCTCTGAGAGTTCCTGGTGGATGTTTTGAATAGAGTGAATGAAAAATAATATTGTTTGCATAGATAATCATAGATAAGGAAAAAAACCTTCATCTTTTTCTACAGTGTTTTAATTTTGTTTTTCTTCCTTGTTGTCCTTTGCAAGTTAAAAGCGTATAATTTTCAATGCTTTATTTCTAAAGCCAAAGTTAATGAGAGACCTCAGGAAGTCAGTTGTCACTTACTTTGTTAGACTATACAGATTTCTTAAGAGGATTTTTTTTTGATGTCACTCCCTTCCTACCTTCCTTTTCTCCTTGCCCTGTGAATTTTTTTAACCATACTCAAAGACAGCTTTCCCTCAAAAATGTTTGATTGTAAGAATTTTTTCTGTTAGGTTAATAACCATTTAATTAAGATTCTCCTTTGATGCTTCTTTTGCTTCCTTCTTCCTCGTAGTCCCTGGTAGGTTGTTCATGTGTCACCACATCACTTCTTAGTGCAGCTTAAGACAGTAAGGAAAGAGCACTTTGTGAGCACTTTGAACAATAGTGTAGGATCTGTTGGAAAGTGAGACACTGGATATGTAAACATTGGAAAAGAGAAACTGCATTCTTAACACATACTGAAAGTAAGTTGCTGTTTCCATATAGTTCTCTTTACAGCTGATATGCTATACAGCTTGTGCTCCAAGAGCATAAACAAATACTGTGATTCTATGAACGAGCACTTCAGGAAGCTCAGCTCTGTATTTCTATTGTCAGTGATTTTTGTAATAGGCCATGGTGCTTCCTTATTAGTATAAAATTGTACACACTTGCAGCTGGTCATTTAATATTTCCTTCATATTTGCAGAATTTCACTGTTGCCATGGTGGTTTCTTTTCAAATATGATAATGTTGCCCGTGGAGGAAATCTGAAACAAAACTAGTTTTGATGCTTGTCTTTTGAGGGCAGAAAGGAGTAGAGGGAATTAGGGTGAAATGATTATTTTGTAAGAGGATTCTGCTGCACCCGGAAGTGCTGTGCAGAAAGCGCTTGCTTGTCCTCTGTGGGTACATTTCAGTTCTTTGCAGTGAACAGCTGTCATTGACAAGACAACACTAATACCTGTTTTATTCCTTTTTGAGGAGTTGTCAGGCTCTGTGGGCTTTCTTAGCTAGGAACTGTAGTAGCTGTTGCATGAGATGTCACGACTTCATCTTTTTTGCTGTGTTTGTTGGAAAATTGGATTATAATGTTAGAAAAGGATTGTACTATGCATAGGAGGGAGGCCTTTATGTATATATATGTCTGGGGTTACTTTGTCTCTTGTTTTCTTTTCCAGTTCAGAGATGGTTGTGAGAATATCAGGTACTTTGGGAAATTATTGATTGATGAAGGTTCATGAGCCTTTAGATAAGATCAAGTAGTTGAGCTGGTGTCATCACAGCTATTGGCTCCTGTGACAGCACTGATCTGAGGATGGTATACCTGGGACAAGATCAGGTAGAAGAGACTTGAGGTTCTTCCTGTTGTGTGACTTGGACTGATTTGTCTGAGCTTGCTAAGCTGATCGAGCAGCTTGTTACTGCTGAAGGGGGAAATCTCCCTGCTGCAGCCTTCCCTTCACTGACAGTGACAACTGTCTGATCCCTCAATATGGCAATTCAACAGCAACAAGAAATCCAGCTGAAAAAGCTAGTTTTCTGCAAACCTGTTGGGGTGGGTCACATCAGGAGGGAGCTGGATGAGTGCAGTGCTGGAGATAATAGGAAGAGTTGCTGGGGAAGAACAGAAGCACCTTCTTGCTAGTCATGAGCCGTTCAGTGGGCTGAGTTCTACAACTCTACCCTAGCTGCATTTTGAGAGGTAGGGGCTTTTACTGAGGTTCAACAGGGTTTCTGATTCAGCTGTCCTGGTCTGTTGAGAACTAATAAAGCAGCATGGTATGCACCAAATCAGGTTTTCTTTTCCTCTGTTTAGATTCATGTTTTGCATTTGAACATGGCTCTCAGGGACTTAAAAATTAGTGCAAGGTAAAATCTTGCTTCCAGATAGTCTTTCTCCTTTCCCGTCACACATTCCAGTATCACTTCTGTATAGAGTGCTCTATGTGTAGTTTTTTCTTTCTGTAAGCTGTTAGCTCTTTGATTCACGTTTGTAGCCTGGGGTCTGATTAAAATCTCTTTTTCTGGGAAGCTGGGGTTTTTGTACCAATTTTTTAAGGAGAGGTGTGAATCTTCTTAGTGTGTCTTTTAGGTAACTTTGTGTGAAGATGCAGATTAAATCTGATGCTGGGTGAGAGAGCAAGATGGAAAAAACCCCTGTGAAATCCTTAGCTTATGTATGTGTAAGAAGGGATAGGTATGTAATACTGTGATCCATGTAGTGAAGTCCTGGAATAGTGCTGTATCTTGGTACCTGTACCTGCTGGAACTTCAACTGTATCTTTGTTTTGGATATTTCTCTGAAGTTCCCCTAGCTTTTTTTTTTTTTTTTTAGCCACTACTGCACATTTAATCTTCCTTCATATTCTATACCTCATGGATTTTGTGATTTTGGTGTGTTACAAAGGAGCCAGGGCTTCCACCCTTCTGCACCTCTGTCTTCTTTTTCTTAGTCCTCTTCTCCCCCATAACTCCCTACTTCCAGCTCTTAAGGTGAGATTTTGCAGTGCCCACACAGTGGGAAGCACTGAAAGGGTTGTCTTCTGCACTTCTGATCTTGTGTAGCTCCCCACAGGTGTCTGGGGCTTGCCCTGTGACACTTGTGTTTGTGTGGGGTTGTTGAGCCATGTGGTGCTGAGGCACTGTGGGAATTATTCTTACTTACATTATGAGTGTTTCTGCACTTCCTGGATAATTTAAAAAGGTGGGAAGTGGAAGGCAAGTCATGAATGGTGGTTTGCGAAAGATGGTGGAAGACTAGTGCTTGTTAGACTGTGTTTGTCAGATGCTTGCTCAACCACTCTGACAATCTCAGCTAATTCGCATGTTTATGAATTCTTTGCTCTTTTCCTGCACCCAGGAAGTTGAGCTCCTTGGCTTCAGTTAGAAGTTATCACCACAGTCCATGGAAAAATATGGGAGCTTGAAGTACTAACTGTGAGCTGGGAGGAGGGAGCATCTGATTTTTCCAGCTTTTGACAGTAAAGAAAAACCTTTCTGCTTTCCCAAGAGAAAATTGGGAAGATGAAATATTAGAAGGAATCACTGTCAGGTAGAGCCAAATGCAAGGGTTTGTTGGAAGTATTAAAACTGATGTTAACTTCTCTGCAGTTTTATTTCAGCTAACACTTGACATCATCTATTTCTCTTTAGCATTGTGGAGGCATTTACCAAAGATTTATGTTCTTTGGGGGAATAAATGTCAAAAAGTATGTAACTAGATCTGTTAACTTAAGTAAGATACTGATTTGATAGACTTTAGTGTATTAATTAAAAGATGGGGAAGGAGTAACAGAAATGGCTATCTGAAGGGATGAATAGCTCTCAATGCCTTCTGGGAAAATGTGAATTAGTAAGGAAAATATTTAACATATAAAGCAAGAAATCTTCCTGATAGTATATTGCTGGATTTTTATCAGCTCCTGCAACAAAATTATAAACTAATTGTTACAGGATTTCCAAAGTTTACATCTGTCCAGTTTTGATTCACTGGTTTAAAGAGACACTGAAATAGTCTTAAAATTAAACAAAAAAGTGCTAGTCTTCGACCTTCCTGTTCTCTTTCTATTGGAAGGCAAGAGAGTTTAACAATCCTAATTTCCAAGAACTGAGATCAAATGTTCTTATGATTTGCTGTAGAGAAAACAAAGCAAAAGCCCTCAACTGTAAAACTGTGTGCTACATGATTGTTATAACTTTTCTTTGTTTTACTTGCATCTTTCAATGATATGGGGAGATTTGAGTCAGTGAGGTTTGTGTAGTTTCTTCTTTTACTTGCATGTTTCAATTAAGAAGAGATCGAAGGAAAGTGGAGAACTTCCTTTATGTGTCTGAATATATAGAGAAAATGCTGGGGGGTGATGTGGGGGTGTATTTTCCACTCCAGAAGGTACTCCTCGTTACTCTAGAACTATTTTTAGAAGCCTAAATTACATCAGTTACAAAGTCAATTTGATTACTGGAGTCTCACTAAGTCCTTAGCATTTGCAGCAAAAATTAACATATTATGTTTGCTTACTGAAAATGCTACTTGGCTATATATGTACCTTCATCTGGCATACTTCATGCATCTCCCCACTATTTTTAAGAGTGTAAAATCTTTTTTTTGTGTGTTCATGTGTGATACACATCTATAATTGGGGACTTCCTATTTTGGAGCTTTTTTTTTCTTTGCACTGTGGATAGATTAAAGGTTTTTCTGGTGATTCAACCTTTTGTTGAATGTTTGTCTATCTAGTAATAGGTACACTGGGAACCTTCATATTTTTGGTCATTATTATAGGTAGTGAGGTGTAATTATTGGTTGTAATTTTTCTGTTGGAGTCTGTACTCCTTGACTAATTTGGAGTGCTGTTTAAACTTCAAAAAGAAGTTAAAAATCTTAGCTGTTCCTTATTTGCATTTCCACTGGAGAAAAGCTACTTGAAATGAGATGATGTGAGTTATTTTGCCTGTAGTTATCTGGAATGTTGACTGGGTCGTCTGAGTCAAGTTCAGTGCAAGAGGGGCAGCTGAAACAAGTGCCTCTTTGCTGGGAGAAATACAGGGTCTGTTTCCCTAGCACCACCAAAGCTGTTTTCTCTTTGTAAAGAAGCTGGCATACTGAGCTTAACAGGAATAGCAGTCTATGTAACTGTCAGATATTCAGGTAACTTTTTAAATTGCCACCTGCTGTTTTGTCTGCATCTGATTGCTAATAGAAAATACCAACTTCATTGACCAGTAGATTTGGAAGTGGAATTAGTTTTCTGCGCTTTAATGACTATTTAAAAAAAAAAAAAAATTATGACATTGATCTTCCCCTCTCATTTAACTGTTCTTAGTGGGTAGTTTAGTCATAATGCCAAAACTTATCTTAAGCACTTTGCAGTTTTAATCCTCTAACTACTAAGCTTTCATGTAGGATAGCCTTTACTCATTCACATCTCTTCAACAAGAGTGCCTCAAGATACTGCTCAAATTTTTACTTCTTCTCTTTCTCCGAGTATTGGTACAATCAAAGTGTATAATCTTAATCCTATAAGTTACAAAAAGTTTTGTATGATCCTCTAGACCATGACTTGAGTGGACATTTGTTGTTCAAAATGCAGTGTGGTCTGCATACTTGTAGTGTGGCCCCTACTACAGTCACAGAGTGCACTATCTCCAGTACTGTGGATTAATGTGAGAAGGTGTCACAAAGTCTGCCTGGTCGTGCAGGGCTGATCTCTGGGCTCAGGACTGGAGGCAGAGGCTCTGAACTTCTGACTTACCTGCCGTACTAGACTGCTGCTTTCCTTTCACTTTGCAGAGTCTGTGCAGGTTAGTCTAGATCTTTAGATTTAATTGTTAACTGTGCAGCCATGACTGTTAAGGCTTGCCTGTAGTCTGTTCTGTGGTTAAAGTATCAAACCTAAAGTATGGAAGAAGGTATTCAGGAATATTACTTGTATGTTTTTATTTAGGGAAGAACTTTTTAGCACTCCGAATAGTGTTCAGAACAAGGCTCACTTCAGAGGATTGCCTTCCTACTTCCAAATGTTTTACAGATGATCTTCATCTTTCATTTTTCTTTTGTAAGAACTTACTGGTCTTTCACAGATTCCACCTTGTGGTGGAATATTTGTCAGTTCCTTCCTTTAGTACCATATGTTTGCAGAGGTATTGGCCTCTGACACTTTGGATAAAATGTGGAAGAAATCCTAGTCTTGAACTCTGCTAGCAAAGCTTGTTGCCAGCATTTTCATGGTATTGGTAACAGCATTGTATTCTTCAGTGCATTTTAGCTGATGTCCATGATAGCAAGCATATTTGTTTTTGACACAGTTAGTGCTGCAATGATTATCTTTGAAGGCTCCCAGCTTTCCCCATGTCTCTTGTAAGGAATGCTTGTTCTCTGTGCCTGTATGCAGTGGTCTGAAATATGAAAATTTTAAATGAACTGGAATGGACTTAATTTGGCTAACAGCTATGTTACAGTTACTGACTTTGAATAGTATAAGACCACAACCTTAGCATAAACTTGGGTATAGCATATGTACAGGGCTAATGTATAACTTGAGTGTAGGTGGTTGTTTGAGAGCCTGTCTTTCATTAATGTACTTTTTATCTTGTTAGATGAATCATCTCTCATTTTTTTGCTTGATTTCAGGCTTGACAAGAATGTATTCACAGGTGTTTCATATTGTTTGATGACTAAATAAAATTCCACATGAAGCCGAGAAGCTGTCTCAAAGCACTTGTGTAATATGCAGCTAGCTTGTGGGATTCTTTGCAATTAGCTCTGTCTCAATGGTATTTCCCCCAGACTCAAAAGGAGGAAATTATTGATCATCTGTTAACTTGTAAAGGGAATATCGATCTTCATAGCTCAAGGCAGAACCTGAGAACCTGCTGAATTTTAACAAGAAAAAATGGATGATGACACTTTAGAAATTGTTGAACAGAGAAACATGAACTTGTGGGGGTGGGGGGGGTGGGGTGTATTGTTGAATATAAGCAAGAATGATGTGTACGTGTTAATCTGAGATACCTCTGAGTGATGGTTCTATAATTTAGAGCTGGTTTCACCAATAGTTACGCTAGACAAGTGAGAGTCTAGAAACAGTCATGTTGGGGAGAGCAGACATAAACTTTCAGAGGGCAGAATATATCACAGGAAGCTGATTAAACCCCAGCAAATACATTATAGGTTACCTTTTGAAAGAATATGCTGACCAAGTTTTGGAAGTGTGGTCTGCAACAAGTTTTGTGCCCAAACACATTACCCATGAGTTTTATTTCAAACTGTCAAAAAAACCTGAGGCCTGAAAATCCATGGGAAATTATAATTTGGGAGTAAGCAAGTGTTTCGTTTTTTCTTTCTTCTTATTTCACTATATGGTACACCACAGGTCTGAGTCTAGATCAGAAGGATGACAGGTCTGAAATAGTTTCTGAGAAGGTGACCTGCCTGCACCTGCTGTAATGCCTCTGTGTATCTCAAAGTGTCTGTAGCCTTGGATGTGTTTGCTGACTTGATTTTATATATATATATGATAGGTATTTTGGAAAGCACCTGTTTCTTTTATTTGAACAAACCTGGCATATTATGTGTCTGATGTCATTTGGTTTTTCCCCTTGGCATTCCTATTCTACATCAGGAATGGCTAGTTTAGCCATCCATGTCAGTGTTCCCCAACCATGCACAATATGAAAAGGAGTATTTTTAGTTCATTAAGGACTATTTTTTCAGTAAGCACAGATAATTCCTTTAATTTTTTTTTTCTCTGTAAGATACAATTCTTTCACATCCACTTAGAGGTAGAAATTTTCAAATTATCTGGTTGTACAAGCACTGAGCTTCATGGGTTAAATTTTTAATACCATGGCAATAGAACATAAGTAAACAACATACCTATGGAAGCCTTACGATACTTGTAGAAGCAGGACTCTCAAACTTCAGGTCTTGCAAGACAAGCATCCCTCTTAAGTGAGATGGGAGTTAACACATAAAAGTGGCAATATTAAAATTATACAGACATAAACACACTTGTGTGTACTGAAACATCAGTGCTCTGATGGTCTCACCATACTTCTGAGGGTTCATTAAAATAATACTTGTTTACTGTCTTGTGCACTTGACACACTTCTCTGGCTTGTTAAAAGGACAGCACGTGTTATTTATCCAAACATACCAAGCATTATAGGTTTTCACTTTTTTCTGTATTCTGGGGAGAGATACTGAATAACTTGTTCAGAAATAATATTGATCTAGTGGATTACATGTAAGGCTAAAAGCTGGTTACTGAACTCCTTGATGACATCAATGACTTGGTCAGAAATAGCACTGTGCCAAAAAATTGAACCCTACCTGCAGTCTTATAATAAATTCTGTTTGTTAAGAGGTTGGTTTTTCATGTGTAATGTCATGGTTGGAGCAGCACTGCCTTAGTATGTAATAGGTTTTCTGCTTCTGTAACCCCAAATAGTTAATAAATAATAGCAGAGGACAGAGCAGAAATTGCTTGATAATATTAAGTAGGAGGTCTTCTGTGGAGCTGGAGTGTTGTCTGGTATATCTATTTTGAGAATGAACCAAACTTGAAAGCTCTTGGTTTTGCTCTTGTTTGCTCATATTTTTGGCTGAGTTGTTGAATGGTTAGCAAATGTTCACTGTGTTTTGTAAGCTGTGCTCTTGGCTGATTGCCCTGCATCAGTAATGCAGAGCATCAAAGTGTCTCAAGCTTTCTCAGATGCATTGCTTAAACTCCAGGTTCCTGTTTTCTTTAGGTCTGAGTGTTGCTCCTGCTGTGTAACCCATTTTGGCAATGTCAGCTGGGTATTTCTTTCCAGCTTGTGTAAAGTTTTGAATCATATCAAAAGAACAGGAAAGGAAGAATGCTAATATCAGTAATGCATTACTTTCAGGCTTTACTTTCATTCTCCCACCACATACAAACTTCAAGACACTGCTGTCCTTCCCATTTCGTTCCAGGCCACACTAGATATGTATTTCTCTGTTGCATGCTCTCATGCACTTTCTTTTCCTCCCCAGTTTGCACAGAGAATTTAATTCTTAGTCTAATTGTTAGTGAATTTCTTTAACCAGACAATCAAAATTGCTGTCTGCCACTAACAAGCTACGCTTAGTTTCTGCAATAACCCTGACAATCTTTGCTACAATAGCAAAAGCCTCTTATGGAGTGTCTTAATGTTAATAAGAGCTGATGCTCTTCATTATGTATGTGTCCTCTGCTAACAGAAGCTTGAGCTTAAATTGCAAGTTTAACCCCAGGGTAAATCTGATTAAATAATGATTGATATATTAATGTAAAAATCCTTCAAAAGGTAACAAGCATGCTCTCCAGAACATAAACATTAAGTACAAGCAATGAGGCTGGGATAAGAATTTGCTAATTGAAATGAATACTGTATAAACTAAATGTAGTGTTTGTTGGCCAAAGGTGAACTTGTATTCCCATATACTTTATTCTACAGAATGGGTGAAAAGTCTACAAGTTTTGAACTTGAGGCCAGAACAAACTTGATTGTACAATGTCTTATGGAAACTAAGTTTTTTCAAAGCATTAATTTTAATGCCTACTGAAAATGCAACTTCATTGCAGTCTGTACTTATAAGTATGTGTACTTATAACCATGCCATGCCTGGTCAGTGTTTATCTCCTACCTGAAACAGAAAACTAGGGAAGATAAATAAATTAACAACTTCATGTAGCTGTATGTTATCTAATACTCTTCTATTCCTGCTGCAGCTGTTAGGCCACAGTTACTGGAAGTAATAAACTAGTATTGTGGGCTTTTGACTTAGTACTGTATTTTGTTATGACGGTGCTGTATGGTGTTATGATGGTAGTAATTTAGTAGTTACTATTTTTTACTGTTTACTGGACATTCCAGGCCTTTCTGGGCAATACATTGCTGAAAACATAACTAAGGAAAAGGCCCAGTTCACTCTAGTGTAGAGTACTAGTTCTGACTATGCTTTTGTTGCATTTTCTTCTTTCCACAAATACTACTGTTGTTAAAGATAACATCTAATCATTAGCACTATATAAATTTTGTATATTAATGATTCGGTATTCAAGATTGCTAAAGTGGTCTTATTTTTGAGTTCCATCCTTTTATGAACAATTTTTATATTTTCTTTTAAAGTCCACTGAAGCAAGTACAAAGCAGTCCTACACTTCAAGATGCTCAGTTGATTAGCAGCTTCATAAAAATGGAAATAAGTTCAGAGAAAATACAGTTTTCAGGTGCAAAAAATCGATTTCTACCACAACAGTAAATAGGAAATAACTCCCTTGAGAGCTGCTGCAGAAGCGGGCCAGAGGGTAGACATGATACAGGTTGAATTATGAGCATGATGCAAAGATGGACATGAAAAGGGCAGATTATAGGAGAATATCAGAGTATTCACAGTTAAGTGATTTTTTTTTTTTTTAACTTGTGGGTTTTCCCTTTTATAAATAAATGCTATGTAGTAGAGGTGATTTTTATGATAGTCGTTTTCTTCTAGCAAATGAAATGGCTTTTTTTTTTTTTTTTAGAGCTGACTGTATGAAGCCTTGATGCATAGTGTATTTCAGAACTGTAAAGGTCTCATTGGAACTGTGTACAACATTCTAGTAAGTTTTATTTCTGCTCTCATACAGCTTAGTTCATAAGTGATGTTCTAGATTTTGGAGGTTTTTCCTTGTTAAGGTGACATCTCTGAAGTTTAAAGTACAGGGATTTTGTGTAGCGTCTGCTTCTGTATTACCAGGCAGTTAAAGTTCTGTAGTAACAGCAGGTAAAGATGTGTCGCTTGAAACAAAAGACAAATGCTGCAGTAGAGTAGATCCTACTTGAAACAAGTTGCCTGGCATACTTTCTTGGAGCAGAAATTCTATGCTGTGTAGGGTGTAGTAGCAGCATACCACAATCTACAAGGGAAGGGTGGCAAGCAAGCTGAAACATTAGAGTGGGGGTGAGTAAAAAAAAAATATCAAAACACAATCAAATAAAAAACCCAAAACAGCAAAAACACCCCCATGAACACACCCACCTCTGCAGAGTGTTTACTATGCTATAATGTCAGCAGGGCAAGTGGTTCACTGAGTTCTTTGAAAAGTCACATTCTTAAAGTGCTCAAATCACTTGTCAGGAAGCAAATACAAAAGGGAAGAAGATTCTGTCCATAGGCAGCTTTTTTTGGAGGCTTTCTAATTAGTTCTCAATTCTCCTTGTATGTTCTTTGTCTCTAGCCTTAAGATAAGTTGAATAATGAGGTTATATCACAAACTGTTTCCAAAGACATGTTTGTGCTGTCAGTCTGTTTCAGAACTTAATTGCAGAAAAAGAAATAGGTACAACTAAGAACTAGCTAGGATTTGTTGAAACAAATCCTAAAAGAAGTGCTCCATTATCCAGCATGGTATCTCTTTACAATTTTTTTTTCTGCACTGTAGGATGAAAGCATCTTAACTCCTTACCCATTCTATATTAAATTATTGTATTAAGAATATATACTTAATGTCTTTTTGTGTTAATGGCAACAAAATCGTACTTTATCGAGCTACTGTTATTGGGAATCCACCCTTTTGATAGAGTATGGCAATGTATGTTAAATCCATGTAACAGTGCAAGCAGTGCAGGAAACCTGGAGATTGAAGATTCAACTGAAAGGACACTAAAACAGAATAGACAGCTTATCTCTACATCTGTGTCTGGTGCAACTGCAAAACCTCTAGCTGCCTAAACTATTCTATATCAATAAATTGTGAATATTAGCTGAATAGGTAAGTTAGGTTTTTTGTGAGGCTGTGGATGAAACATGTTTCCTAGCACTCAAAGGGAAGCCAATTATTAGGTGCTTGTCTGGGTAACCTGTAGTGTTTGTCTCCTTCCTTAGAGAAGTCTGTCATGTAATGTTCATGCTCATCATAACTAACTTAAAGCTGAAATTTTTACTTACTGGCCATCTGAGAATACTAAAATAATGAATGTAGTGTTTTTCTTTCCTTTTTTCTGTCCCCATTTGGTTTGGTGTTTTTTTTTTTCCCACCATTAACTGTGGATATAATAAATGGCTTCTGAGTACTCACCTAGAGACCTTAAGTAGCTTAATGTTTTTGAGATTTTCTTGGTTACTACCATTTGCATTTCCAGTGATAAATTATCAATTGATGAGTTTCCGATTGACAAATTTTCAATTTTTGTTAACTATATATTCCCGGTGCTTAGTGTGTAATAAAGAGTTGTAGTCTGCCAGGACAGACTAGGACAGATTTAAGATGCATTTACGTCAACAGCTGACTGCATAATGCAGTTCTCCTGCTATCCCTCACTTGTACCTGGAGCTGCAAGTTCTTCAAATATTATATATGCAGGTAATGATCACTAAAAATTCATACTGTTTCTAGAGGGAACTATTTAAACTTGTGTACCTAGCTCATTTTGCTTTTTAAAAACTAATGAATTTTATTATGTTAGCTTATCTCATATATGCCAATTATTTTCTCTGTAATAGGATTTCAGTTGTGCACAATCTTAAACTGAAGTGAAAACCAGGGCTTTGAAGCTCAAAAAACCCTCAAGGACTCTTCCTAAATTTCAAATTGCGATCATAAAATAACTTTCAAAAAAATAAATTTCATATTAACCATGATAATTTTCTGTTTTTAAAAACAGGTGAACCAAGAGTGATATTTCCAGAATATATTTGCTTTTTCTTCCAGATAGGATATAAATGTGTTGAGCTGTCAAAGGGATTCTGGTAAGAATTTTTTTATTACTTCTGCAATGAATGTCACATGTATAAGTGTTTGCAGTTTTGCTACTAGAAGGAGCTTTTTGTACCATTAGTGCAAACAAACTTGCTTTTACTTCCAAGGTCTAATTTTTTACTACTACTACTAATTACATATTAATCCATCTGTTGTACTTAAATGTTACATTGAAAGTTATTTGGCTTTTTTTTTTGCATATTCTATGCTTGGATATAATGAAAATATTTGACTTTTGAAGCTTTTACTTCAGCTGTTTATACAGAAATAGAAGGAGTTAAATGTGCTGTAGCACTTATTAAGTGGGGTTTATGTGGATTAAATGATCTTGTTTCCATAGTTGCAATCACTGGTTCTTGTTTTTGTTTTGCTTTCCTCAGTGATCCTCTTGAGAATTTTCTACAGCTGAGTCTTGCATTTCTTGTCTTGTTCAGTCCATGTACTAGTCCTGAGCATCCTAAGCAAAATTATTCCGTTTCGGAAGCAGAACCAATGTTTTTTGTATTTCCTCCTGAACGATGGCAGTAGAATTGTCTCTTGAATTAAACACACTCTAGTAGTGACTGCTACCCTCTCAGTTGTGCCAGAAGGAAAACACCTTCTGGTTTAGTTGTAAATCTAAAGCAGTGTACTTCTGCAACTCCCAAAATTATCTGAACTCAGTAATCTTTTTCTTTTCCACTTGAAACAATCTGCATACTGTTGGAATACATAATGTGATACTGTTCAAATAAACTATTAAAGAATATGTTTTCTGTACAATGCTGTGTAGGTGCTGTGTATTTTGCCCTTATGCTTCGGGTCAAATACCTTTTAGTAGCAGACAAATGTTGAGGCTTGCATAGAGGTTACAAAGAAAAGATGGAACAATGTCATTAACTTCCATTTATGCAGTGGGAGGGAATACTCTGTCACAGGCTTTTACCTGATAGATTTATAAAATCAGTGTTTAGGGGCCTGGGCTGTTAGTTAAAGTTTCACTGAAATTCTTTAAGTTTGTTCTTTTCTTTCCCTTCCACCCTACATGGGTGTATTGATTCCCTAGTTCAACAGACACTATCTTTTGGAGGGGGTGAGACATGGGGAAGAAACACTCACTTTTTCCCCCCAGTTTTTTGTCTATAAGGAATGTGTTTTCTGATGGAGTTAATTTCTGTCCTTTCCTCTGCTTACAGCTCAGACATGAGCAGTGCCAGTAACTCACTGGCACGGGAATTCTTGACTGATGTCAACAGACTGTGCAATGCAGTGGTACAGAGGACAGAAGCCAAGGAAGATGAAGAAGAAGAAACTCATATGGCAGCATTGGGACAATACTTAGTTCAAGGCCGTGGGTTTATTTTGCTTACCACTCTGAACTCAATTATTGATCAGGTAGTAGCTTTTCTTAACTGGTTATAATTTTTGTATTGAGCTTTTGCTGTGAGGATTTGTCTGGCTCATGTCATTCTTAGTGCTGGTTATCTTTCCTTTTTATGGGAGAGTGAATGAGTTATTTGGGAAGACTGGAAGTTCAAAAAGATATGTTGCAGTTGCAATCTGTCCTCCAGCAGGAGCAGAAAATGGAAAACTAGATAGTCATATATACCTGTTTGCCAGCTCATACTTGACTAAGGCGTGTGTGAGGCTCAAGTGCAGTAGCTGGGTGGAAAGAGACTTCAGTTGCATGACCCAGAATGATGTAAAGTGCCAAAATGCTTGAGTCAGCTTTTTGGATCTTAAGGACTGAAACAGTTCTGATAGTGCTGCAAAGCATCCCGTAAAGGAATTGTGTTTCAAATCTGTGCTTTCTACAGTTCCTCCCTGTGCTGAAATTCTTAGTATGTAAGTGTTAAGAGTCCCAGTAGGAGTGGAGGCTTTTTAGTGGTTATTTAGTGGTTTTGATTTTTTTGCTGTTACATTTTTGGGACAAAGTTTCAAATTTGTCTGGTGGTTCATGTTGACTTTTTAAAATCACTAAGTTTTATGCTTTTGGCTTTTCTGGTTTTCTTTTTTGAGTAATTCTTTCTACAAGGGGTTTTAGGAGAGCTTTGTATAGAAACAGTTGCAGAGGTGTAATAAATACCTTGGATGCTTTCTGATTGGCTCTAGTTAATGATTATAGCACTCTTTGCAGTTAGGTAATTTTTTTCAGTGCTTAAAGCAGCAGAAAGTCATAGGGAACAGAATGCTGAATAGCTTGGTAAAATAAAGAAGGTGAATCTATTTTTTAAAAGTACAAGATCTCTTGTATTTATTTTGTTCCTAACATAGGAGCTGACATGTCGAGAAGAACTTCTGACCCTCCTCCTCTCCCTTCTGCCATTGGTGTGGAAAATCCCTGTCCAGGAAGAAAAAGCAATAGGTATGTTTTATCACTTACAGTATTAAGCACGTAAAAGAAGTGATTTGTGGTTTATATAGAGCCTAGGACTCTGTGCTAAAAGTAGCTCATTGTAGTACATATCCTCTAACATGGAATGAAGGTGTGGATTCTGCAGAAAATTTAAATTAAAAAATGCCAATGTCCTGTGAGCATACAAGAAAGGTAAATATTGTGCAGAGAAGATAAAGGCTTTTGGTCAGTGTGAAAAGCAATGCTTGTGTTGCTGTGTAAAAACTGAACAAGGAAATGGCAGTGATCTTAGTGAGATTTTTTTTTGTTTCATTTTGGGCTCTTATATTTGTCTGATGCATTCTTTTCCCTCCCAGAGGGTAGAACAAAGAGAATGAAAGAAATTAAATTACCTGACTGTTTGAGAGAGTTTCTAAGGATTCATACCTGAAGCTCTTCCAGGATTTTTTTGCTATTTGAAACTCCTCCAAATTGAAGGCTTTTGTTAATGTTTGTAGACTTGGAGTCTTTAAAGGGCCAGTTTCATTGAGCTTTTATATAATAAGCTTTCCTGCTTGCTCAGTTCCATCATTCTTGCATGCTTCTGTAAGCATGATGGAATTAAAGAGATGTTTTGGTTATTCTGTGACAGCTTAGTGGCTTTTTCCAGGGTTAGTTTAAAAGGCTGTTGTGTAAATAGGTTTTAAGATGTTGGGGTTTATACACTACATAATGCACGTAATTTTTACTTCTACAAATTACCCTCTCTTAGTACTGATACAGTAAGCACAAGGTATCCAGATGTGCACTAAGCAGTCTGGTTTTTTTCTTGGACTCAAATAAGTTCCCCTGTTAGGCAGCTTTTTTCTTTCTGTGCAGGTAATATCCTTTGTTTGGTAAAGTACTCCTGCTTAATTTCCTGCCTTCAAAGCAGATGATGTTTCTTCCTTAAGTATCACAACTATGACTTTTGAAACAGCATGGCACGGTTGTACTTGTACATGGAAACATCTTTTCTTTCAGCTTTATTTAAGTTTGTAGCTATTATGTGGGCTTCTGGGGTTTTGTGGGGGTGGGGGCTGTTGTTGTCAACTGTGGCATTTTTCTGAATTATGAACTTCCTGGGTGAAGGATACTTGCAGCTGTTTTATGGTAGTTATTTTACTGCCCAAAGCATCCAGTTACAGTCCTGTCACTACTTAAAAATAACAATGGACTTAATCCAAGAACATGCAGAGTTGTTTCTCTGCTTGCTTTTTTGATAGTTTGATCTGAGTTTACTGATAGAAATGAACAAGCAGTACTTTTGTTTTATTCTTCAAAATGTTCTTGCCCATTGAATCAGATTTAAATTTTATATTTGCTGTTTTATACTGCCTACTTGAAAGCTGGGGTTTTTGTCTTGGCTTTTGTAGGAATATTCAGGACTCTAAACATTATTCCTTTCCTTCTCCTTTTTGTCCATGACTATTTTTTAATCCCCTGCTTTTACTTCTGCTGCTTGTATTTGGAACAATTAATACTGAAGTAAAGACTGAGGTCTGTATTCTTGAAGATTTGCACTGATAATAAGTAGAGAAATTTATTTTTTCAATTACCACTAGTACACTAGCAATGTCCTCATGCATTCTAAGAGGGCTGTGAGCTAACACACCCATTTCCTATAGCAGCTGAGTTGCAAAAAGTGGCAATGGAGCATCAAGTTAAAAAGACCTTTTTCCTCCTTTTAGTTTGCTTACCAAAAAGTCCTTTTGCCTAACTTGATGATATGTTTTTCTGAGAGTGGTTTTTTGAGAATAGTTGTGCCAACAAAAAGTTTTAGGAAACCTTTTAGCACACTTTTGTCCAACCCTAAATAGAAAATTAAATAATTTTTCTAGGCTTTAAAAAGCCACTGTGGCCCTTAAACATGAGTTGTTGCTGCCTGTTTTGTACTGAAAATGTCTGACATAGGTATATGCAAAACCATGACCTATTACGATACAAATTGGCTGCATATTTTAAATCTGGAAGTATTTAACTATGAAATTAGGAAAAATGTTTTACATATTATAATGTTCCTTTAATGTTCCTTTGTTATCTTGCTGTTTCAACAGATTTTAATATACCCTTTACAGTAGACATATGCTTGACCAAAGAGAATAATACAAGTTCCGTGAAATCTACTCAGGAAAAACTAAACTTGGATGGAAGCACTCATTCATCCCTTCAGACTTCTGTGAAACTCAGTCTTCGGTCTCGAAAAAGCGGCCGTCTGCGCAAAACCACCCACCGCTACTCTGTGCGAGATGCAAGAAGGTCCCAGCTGTCCACTTCAGATTCCGAAGGCAATTCAGATGAAAAGACTGCTGTAATAACAAAACACAGACGCTCCCAGGTACTGCAGCCCTTTTTAACACCTCCTGGTAGGGACAGCTACCCTGGAAGTAAAAGTGATTGCCGACCTGCCGAAGTGGTACCAGATTCTAATACGGATGCCTCTAATTTAGAAAGTTCCAGCAAAGTTAGGTCAGCACATGAGATTTTGAATGAACCAGCTGCAGGAACTTCTGAGAGCAGCATGGATAACTCTCCTTTTGACTTATGCCATGTCTTACTGTCTCTCCTAGAGAAAGTGTGCAAATTTGATATTACTTTGAATCACAGCTCTGCTCTTTTGGCGAGTGTCGTGCCCACATTGACAGAGTTCTTATCAGGATTTGGAGACTCCTGCAATGTTAGTAGTAACACAGAAAATGAAGTGGTTTCTGCAGGGTGGACAGAAGAACCCGTGGCTCTGATCCAAAGGATGCTCTTTCGAACAGTGCTGCATCTTATGTCTTTAGACATTAGCAATACGGAAACAATGCCTGACAATTTACGAAGAAATTTAACAGACTTACTTAAAGCAGCATTAAAAATCAGAATTTGCTTGGAAAAGCAACCTGGTCCTTTTGCTCCAGGACACGAGAAAACACTACAGCAGCTGGTTCAGGATGACTATATATTTTCTAGGTATCGTCACAGAGCCTTGCTTCTACCTGAGGTTATAGAAGGGGTCTTGCAGATTTTGATCTGCTGCCTACAAAGTGCGGCCGCCAATCCATTCTACTTTAGCCAAGCTATAGATCTGGTTCATGAGTTCATACAGCAGCAGGGATTTAAGCTGTTTGAAGTAACAGTGCTTCAAATGGAATGGCTGTGTATGAAGAATGAGGGAGTACCTGGGGAAGCCTCAGACCATCTGAAAGCCCTGATCAACAGCATCATGAAAATAATCAGCACTGTCAAAAAAGTGAAATCAGAGCAGCTCCATCAATCAATGTGTACAAGAAAGCGGCACAGACGATGTGAGTACTCTCACTTCATGAATCACCACAGAGATCTCTCTGGGCTCTCTGTATCTGCTTTTAAAAACCAAGCTTCCAAAAACCCTTTTGAAACTGCTGATGGAGAAGTTGATTATCCTGAGAGATGCTGTTGCATTGCTGTTTGTGCACACCAGTGTTTGTACTTGTTGCAGCGAGTTTCTTTGAGCAGTACCTGTGCTGAGATTCTCTCAGGCATACATAATGTAGGAATATGTTGTTGTATGGACCCAAAGTCTGTGATTGTCCCATTACTCCATGCTTCCAAGTTGCCAATATTAAAAAATTTTCAACAGCACATACTGAACATCCTTAACAAATTTATATTGGATCAACTAGGTGGAGCAGAAGTCTCTCCAAAAATTATACAGGCATCATGCAATATATGTACTGTTGACTGTGATCAGCTTGCTCAGCTGGAAGATGCCTTGCAGGGCAACTCTAGTGATGCCAGTCCTGTGGCTAGTTCCTCTTGCAGAGTTCAAGGAATTCTGCCTAGCACTGGATCTGAAGATATGTTGTTGAGATGGCATGCACTGGAGGCTTATCAGGACATTGTTTTTGAAGAAGACAAACTACGTGGCACCCAGATCGCAAGCCATATTTGCCACTTAATTCAAAAGGGAAATGTAGTGGTCCAGTGGAAACTGTATAACTGTATCTATAATCCCGTGCTTCAGAGAGGAGTTGAGCTAGCTTGCCATGCCCAGCAGCAACTTGGACTAAGTACAGCTGATAAACACATGAGCAGTTACCATAGCCAGGATTTGCCTTCTGAAGTGCTTGAGGTTTATTTGCAGATGCTCCCTGTGTTGCTGAAATCCAGGTTGGTTGATTTTCTGTTTATTATTGGAAAACATGCTAATTAGGTACAGAGCTTTGTATATTTGTTACTGATCAGAATATAAGTTTTATTTGGACTCTAGGCACTGTTTGGCTATTGCAGGTGGCAACAAGGTAAATGCTTAAGTAAAAGGATGCAAGCTTAGATTCATAAACCATAGGAAGTGAGGGCTCTCTACTCATGAGTTATGGTCTTTACGAAGCCAAACTGTATAGCAACAAATAAAGTCTTTATCCAGTGTGACATGCTCTCTGCTTCTTCATTCCTTGTTCTAAAATTTCTCAGGGATGCTAAACAGATTGATGTGTAATTCTTCTGTGGGAATTAGACTACCTAGTTTTCTGATCTGTTTCCTTTTCCCTTCTAGAATGGTCATTACAGAAACCACCTTTCAAAAATAAGGCTTGATGTTTACTTTTCCTGAAATAACTGTTTTCTAACTTACAAAATCCTGTTCATTTAAACATAATTTAAAAACAGAAACCAAAACAACCCCAAAACAAAAAAGGCACAAACATTCTCCCAAGGCATAAAAGAGATACTTTCTATTTATTGCCAAATTGATTAAAGAGTTGTTTAATAAATATATGGAAGTTTTTTTCAGAATATGAATGTGTCCTTTTGTCTAGGAGAGATTCTGATTTTATTTCTCGTGGAGTCCTGAAGTGAATTTAGTGAGGTTATCCAAGACAAAGAGTAGCCTAGTACTCCAATTTATGTAAAGGGATTATCTAATACAATTTTAACTTCTATCCTAAGCTAAACTGTATCAGAAGCTATTCATTTTTAAAAGTGTGCTTAGGCGCAAAGAGGCAAGAGAAATAAAGCTTAGATTAAGAAAAAAGTTTAAAATGTCGTGTTTTTTTACTGGCTTAAATGTGGGAATATACAAGTAAATGATTAATTTGATTCTAGAGTAACTTGGTTAGAGTAAAAGCTGATCCTGTGGGAAGGAGATGGGAGGTAAGCAAGGTGGATATCTACAAGCAAACATAGTGTGCTAAAAGACTTACAGATCCTTACCCCAAATTTTGTATGAACTTAACATAATACTTGGAGAGTAGAAGAAGGGTAGACTTGGAAGCAAGTATATGGAAAGTTTTTTTGACATTGGACATGCTGGCATAACAATTTCACAAAAACTTATGTTTGAAAGGTATTCCGGAATTTATCCGAAATTCATAATCCATGCAACTGGTAGACATAGCTAGGAATATGTCTTCAGGTTTCTTTGAGAAGCAATCTGCTTTCTGGCGAAATCACAGAACAGAGAGATAAAGATATTACTAGTTTCAATTGCTAATAAAAAATTGGGGGAAGGAAATACCACTGAAGAGCAAATGTCATAAATAAAATTAATAAACCACCTGTAATGTTTTGAACATCATATATTTTTGTGGTCTGCATTTTAGCAGGAGGTATTTCCTACATTATATCTCGCAAAAAAGTTGAATTTTCTTCTACCAGCTGGATGATGCTGACTTGGGATCCTACAGCACTGCAGACAAGTTCCTCTTCTCTTTAATTTACAGTAATTCATAGCAATTGCTGATCTTACATGAGTTTTTGGCTGATTTTATAAAGGTAACTTTCAGGTAACCTCGTTATGCTTTCTCTTGCAGGGTAATTAGAGACTTGTTTCTGAGTTGTAATGGAGTGAATCAAATGATTGAATTAAATTACTTAGATACATTAAGAAGCCATTCTTTGAAGGTGTTAGAGACTTTGATACTCTGCCTTGATGATCAGCAGGAAGACCAAGCAACACCAGAACTAGAAGTCCTGAACAGCGAACAAAAGGAATCTGTGTCTGACTTGCCCACTTCTTTTTGTAGCCAGCATGCTGTTTCAGAAGTTACTCAAAGCCTGAGCAAGTTTTATGCTGGCTTGAAAGAGGCTTACCCAAAAAAGAAAAAGTTTGTGAGCCAAGACATTCATGTCAACACAATAAACTTGTTCCTCTGTGTTGCTTTTTTATGTGTAAGTAAAGAAGCAGATGGTGATCTGGATTCAGCTAACGAGTGTGAAGATACATCAGGGTATGATAGTACGGCTAGTGAGCCATTAGGCCACAAATTACCGTATCTCTCCCTGGAAAGCCTTACTTTGCCCTCTCTGGAACATATCCATAGGGCTGCAGATATTTGGTCCATGTGTCGTTGCATCTATTTGTATAGTTCAGTTTTCCAGAGACAGTTCCACAGACTTGGAGGCTTTGAAGCGTGCCATAGATTACTAATCCTGATAATTCAGAAACTTGCAAAAAATAAGGAAAAGGAGCAAGAAAAGAGGGAGAGAGTATTGAGTGAAAGCAGCAGAAGTTCACATGAGAGTCCTCATACTGAGCTCCTCAACAAGGATGACTCTCTTCAGCTGGCTAAAAGCAGAGAGGTGACGCAATTGGAGCTTGATAGTTCTGGCAGTCTTGCTGGTGCTGAGCAGCTGGTGCTTGACTCTGTCTCCTGGGACAGCCCTGTGAGCATGGAACATGCTTCAGTTACTTCGGTTGCCAATCTTGAAGGGATAAGGACTTGTGTAAGAGAAGAGACTGAGTGGGCACTTCAGGGTATCAGACTTCTAGAAGCTCTGCTGACCATCTGTCTACACAGTGCAAGCACCATGCAGCAGAAGATGGAAGTGGAGATGTTTCATCAGGTACCGTGCAACTTTCCCTAGCTTCCTTTGCTCGTATGTTTCATACAATATTTTTGTAACAATAATTTAGTCAAAGGTCTAGAGAGGTAAAAACCTTATGCTGTTTTTATGGTACCATATTTCATATAGTACTGAAAGCATACAGCTAAATAATGAGCTTAGTAGTCAGAGTAGTGGTCTGCTTGAGTAGTACCCTTTTTAGAAAGTGTGTGAAAGGGATGCTGCAGGAAAGCTGTGTATTGCAAGGTGTCACCATTATACATAGTGACTCATGTTGTTTTTTGCTTGAGAAAGGACTACTGAAGGGCACAGGTACTGAAAGGACACCTGAAAAGATTATTCCTTAAGCCTTAGAGGTGGACTAATTCAGTGTTCCACAAGTAGTTGTTAATTCACAGAAGATACCTTCACTTTCCTTTAATGTTTTAATTGCTGTCTTGAATTTTACTTGGCAATTTGTTTCAAAGCAGGAGGCATTAAGTACAGGAAAGAACTGGAAACTGGAGTTCTTTCTTGAAGACTGTTTTTGTGATCTTGGACATGTCACCTTCTGTCTTGTTAACTTCTAGTAGTGTTGTGGTGTGGTTTGAATGCACAGCATACCTGAAAGTGTTTTCAAAGATGTTTATTTTTGCAACAACACTTTCACCTGCAAATTTTAGATAACCAGATTTTGCCAGATTTTTTCAGTGTGCAGGTTCCAATTAAATCTGTCATGACATAGGATGAATCTTTCTTATTTCAGAGACTGGATGAAGTCTGGTGATCTTGGATGAGAAGTTAGATTAGTGTAGGTAGAAGGGGAAGCTCTTAAATGAAAGAGCTAGACTATTTCTGTTAGCTAGAAATAGTAACATGAATCAAAATGTTTTTCTCCCCCAAAACACAGAATACCTGTGTGGATGATATCTTACTTGAAATAAGAGAGCAGCTTGCTCAGTCGAAAGTGGTAGAAACTGACTTGGCAAAGCCTCTGTTTGATTCATTGCTTCGTGTTGCCTTGGGCACTTTTTCTGCTGATCTGGATCATTCTGAAGAAAAAACTGAAAAGGTATGAAACACCAGCTAAGCAGTCTAATTCTGAATAATGCAAGATTTTCTCAGGTTTATTCTCTGGGTCTTTTTAAACTTGATTGGAAATGTTTAAATGTGTTTGATTATTGTGACAGCTGAAGATGAAATCTCTGCTTCTCACATGAAAGTGGAATGCTGTTTATTGATATGGTCCCCACGTTTACTGCTCAGAAATGAGTCATGCCTCAGAAAGTAGCAAGCTCAGTCAACTGGATGTTCTTTTTACTCTTTCATCTCACAACAATGTGATGAACTCTTAAAGGAAGAGCTTCAAACAGGGATGTTAAGTGCCTTTAGTGGCTGTAGACATCTTCACCTTCAAATGAATGTCAAGGTGCATGCTGATGGTGATAGTGATTTAGAAACAGTTACTTTTAATGCTGCTTACTGAAACTTTGATCAGGTAGTTAATAAAAAAAAATCACTCTTTGCAGATTCAGTTTTTTACAAAAGAATGAAGTATTTTTAATGTATCTCAAGTTTCTTGGAAGTGTATGATTAATTTGTTTCTTTTCCCAATGGGCCTGGAGAAAATAGGCATTTGGACAGTTCTAAATTATTTGCTTTTCTGATCCAAAGATTCTTTTTCTGGCCAGTGACTGTCTATTTGGTTGTATTGTACAGGCGCATTACACTGAGAAGGAGCCTGTGTCACAACCTGGAGAAATTTCTGAGGAAACTGAAGAATCACAAAGCTGTAGTCTTAAACTTTTTGCTGAAGAGGAAGGATATGAAGCAGATAGTGAAAGTAACCCTGATGATAGTGAAACCAAGAATGAAGGTAAATGGAACTTTCTGAATATACAAAGCCATCTTCATGATATAGCAAAGCTTGTTTGTCTTTTGATAGGTACCAAAACAGGGCTAGCATCAGATACGTTTAACAGCTAGAAGTAATTAACTTTATTTACTTTCAGTAGGATGGAGTTACAGATGGAGAGATAGATGATAAATAATCTTACTGAATGTTACAGAAATTGTTCTGTCTTGGTTGTTTATGTGACTCTTGCTCTAAAGTCATGTTGCTCAAATGTATTATTGTGGTCTAGGAATTCCAGAGATATTTATCAGTAGTTTGTTTGAAAATCAATGCTCAAATTTTTTTCTTTAGAATTAGAACTATCTGGTAAAAAATTAAATAGTCTAATTATGTTATAGCATACCAGATTGAAAGGGACCCCAAGGATCGTCTGGTTCAACCTTTTTTGACAAAAGTACAATCTAGACAAGATAGCCTGGCACCCTGTCCATCTGAATCTAAAGTGTCCGGTGTTGGGGAATCTACCACTTCCCTGGGGAGATTTATTCCAGTGACTGATTTCTCATTAGGGAAAACTTTACTGTTGCATCTGTATGGAATTTCCCCAGAAGTAACATGTACCCATTACCCTCCGCTTTGTCCATGTGACTCCTTGGAAAAAAGGAGTCTCCCTTCTTCGTAGACCCCTTTTAAATGGTGATAAGATGTCCTCCAAGCTGCCTTTTGTCAAGGCTGAGCAAGCCTAGTTCTCTCAACCTTTCCTCCTGTCTTTTTTGCATAGTGGGGACAAAGACTGAACACAGTGTTCCAGGTGAGGCCTGATGAGTGCTGAGTAGAATGTGATAATAATTTCTTTCTTTCTGCTGGTGGTGTCCTTGTTGATGCAGCCCAGCATCCTGTTGGCCTTCTTTGCCACAGCAGCACATGTTGATGCATGCTGAGGTTGCTGTCCACTGGGACCCCAGCTCTCCAGATAGGTAGGTCCCAGCCCATGGTGCACTCCTGGATTCTATTTTCCCATGTGCAGGACATTACGTTTGTCCTTATTGCACTTCCTAAGGTTCTTGTAAGCCCACTCTTCCAGCTTATGCAGGTCTTCCTGCAGGGTGGCTCTCCCTTCCCGTGTCCACTTCCCCACTCAGTTTGGTATCATTGGCAAACTCCATCAGGGTAGATTGATCCCATCACCCAGCTCACTCATGAAGGTATTAAACAGCGTTGGGCCCAATATCAGTCCCTGGAGACCCCACTTGTGACAGTTTCTGGTTTGAAGGGGATTTACCACCCCCCTTTGGGTGTGGCCAGGCAGCCAGTGCCCACCCACTGCACAAACCCCTTGTCTCCACCCTAATGCATCAGTTTCTCTGGGAAGAGCCTGTGGGAAACTATGGAAAGGCTTTGAGAAATCCAGGTAGACCACATCCACTGCTCATTCCATGTCAACCCAGCAGGTTACTTTGCTTATGGAAAGCAAACAGGTTTGTCAAGCACTGTTTGGCTTGTCCCAATCACATGCTTCATTTCACTTGATAGCCCCCTTGTTATGCAGCATATCTTTTTATTCTAAACAGTTGATGTGCACATATCTTGCTGTATTCTGTTTGTGTAATTAATTTTAAATATGAATTTGCTTTAATTTTTTCCTTTGTGCTGAGCACATCTGGATGCTTATGTTCTGGTATGAGATCCGCATGAGCAGTAACAGCCCTTAATAGAACTGCATCAAACTGCTGCTGTTTACCTGCGTGACTAGGCTTTATCAATAGATTTATAGTATTTTTAAAGCATTTCTGAATGAAAAAAATTAATCTGAAACACTTCCACGATACATTTGCATGTAACATAGGTCTGTACCAAATAATTTTAATTAATGTATTTTAAAGTCTCTCCAAAATGTAACAGGGGAGGTTTACATGTTTGTTTTTTTTTCTTTGATTGTCATGCATATATTCTGTCATGTGTATTTTCTGAGTTAAATAACTAACTGCTTCCCCCAGACTTTTAATATGAAATGATTTAAATTTATTTCCTTTCTTGGCAGGCTCGAAGTTCTGTATAGAAGCTTGAGGCTCTGTTACAATAATTTTACTGTTGTGTTTCATGAACTGCATATTTTTCCATTACTGTGTGTGTCCAATTCCCAGGAAATGAAGCCACATAGTTTAAGAGCATGTAGTGGGAGAAACTGCATCCTTGCCCTTCTGTGTTAGCAGAAAAATAGGAAAATCTGAAGCATAATATAAAATTATGCTAACTTCTGAAAATTGCTTATAACCTAGTGACTATTTTTGGTTTGTACCTGTGAGAAGGTTGGAGATACGTCGGCGGATGTTCTGCTTAAATCATGCAAACTGTGTTCAGCTGAGTAAGTTTCAGTAAGACACATGTGGTTTCTTTTTAGGAGCAGACACGAAAGCAGAACCAGGATGTACTGGTGCTTCAAGTTATTTTAATGGCCTAGCTGAAAACATCAATCAAGGAGAATTAATGTATCCTGAAATCTGCATGTTAGAATTAAACTTGCTCTCAGCTAGTAATGCAAGTTTAGATGTGCTTGCTCATGTATTCCAAAGCTGCCTGAAAATCATCAACCAGAGGGAGAGAAATGCCACTGTACTTATAGAACAGGTAAAAATGTTATTAATAGAGGCAACAGTTTAACAGCTGTGTATCTTTTCTTTAATTTTATAGTACGTAATAGAGTGATCTTGAATATTCTTACTTGTTATGGGATGTGATAAGATGTGAAACAGTGTAAATGACTGATATTGTCAACTGCATTGCATTTAAGTTACCAGGAACTGAGTAATTTATTGAAAGGTTTTGTCCTACAAAGCTGTTAAGTTTTGCAGGTGTCTTTTTTTATCAAGACTGTTCAATCCGTGGAGATAGATAGATAGATTTGATGATTGTCAGAGCCTTAAGAAAAACAGGTAGAATATCTGCTTGTATATGTGTGTCTGTGTAAGCATTCTAAACTTCTATTTATTGAATATGTACTTTTAGAAACTGAGTCATGTACCTCAAAAATATTCCATGCTTTTTTTCTTCATAAGTTTATATTAGAAATTAGTTGTTCATGTCCTCATGATCCTTTGGAATTTCTGATAGTTAGGTTTTTTTAATAACTGAATTGAGTATTCCTCCTGCAAAAGATAATAGTTTGAATTTCAAAGTCTCTCTTCTGCAACTGAACTGTACAGAACATGAAAGAGTAGTCATCAAATATAAGAAAACGTCCATAATTTCAAGTAATTGGAATTATCATTAAAATCAATTGTAGGCAGGAACTGATTGGAAGAATTTCTTTCTTGGTTCTTTGGGCAGGTGTATGTTCTTCATTCATTTTACCAATTCATTTTAACAGGGAGCTGTTAAGCATCTTTTGGGAGGATTTCTGAATATATTGACACAAACAGAATCTAGTTTTCATGGTGAGTTAAAGGTCCAAATAACTTAAATATTGCTTTTTAAAATTTAATGTATACACAGTCAAACTTTTTAGTTCACAGTGAAAATGCAAAATTGACAAAGGAAATTCATTGGCATATGTGAATTTACCCAGCTGCTTTTTTAACTTGTAAGAAACTTGCACAACTCTAGTGTAAATATAGGGTTATTTCTGAGCTAGTGGAAATAAGTTAAACAAATACTGGCAGATCTGAAAATGATAGTTGAAATTTGAATTGCTTGGAAAAAACAGCAGCTGAGGAATTCTCATTCTATCACAACGTAAGACCTTATTTCCAATTTCTTTGTAACGCAGATCTTGATGATGCGTTGAGTTTTATTTTTAACTGGAAAGCAGCTAGCTAATCCAAGAATATGTAAGAAGAAATGCTTACCCTAAGATAGTTTCACATGATGAGGGTGCTTCACAACAGGAGATGATGTAAACCCATTCCAGGACTTGGATCCATGGTGGCTTTGTGTGGAGAGCCTTTGCAAGGCAGACACTTGATTCTCAGACTTTCAGACTCCATTTTGCAAACCTGGGATGAAATTTAGCATAGCATTGATTGATTCAATGAAATTTTGAATATCAGTGTCAGGAAGTACTGTTGGATCTCTCTAGAATTCATGTTGTAATCACTAGTGCTTCCTTAATTTGAAATGTTTTTGAAAAACACTCTGAATTCCAAGTTAATCTTTCCTAATAATAGTATAGAATATGAATTTTTAAAGCTTAAAAAAATTCATTTCAACAATACTATTGTCTCCTTATTTTTAGCATGCCAGATGGTGCTGGTAGATCTCCTAGTTTCCTTGATGAGTTCACGGACCTGTTCAGAAGAGCTAACTCTTCTTCTGAGGATATTTTTGGAGAAGAGACCTTGTACGGTATGTATGGAGTAGTACATAGGAAAATTCAGAGATTTAACGAGAAAAATGAAGCAAAAAGAAAATCCTTTTGTGACCAGGAATTTTGGGAAATAAGAGATGAACAGCAGTGTTTGAACTATCAGAGCAAATAGAATTTGGTTGTAGAAATAGTTCATTCTCAAAACTTGTAAAGGAAAGGGGAGATGAGAAGAGTTTTGAAGGGTATGTTGGTCCTGGGAACTCTCTTCAGCATGAGAAGTCAAGAATCCTTTTGAGAAGACTGACATTGTGGATATGGATGACAGAACAATAGTACTGTAAAATTTGAAGCAATTCCTTTAAAGTTATGAAGCATCTCACTATTTCAGGAATGTTTTAATAACAGGAATTACTTTCAAAATTATCCTAAGCTGGTTTGTGTAATGCCGGAATCTACTGCTTGTGTGGGATATCCTGCTGAAACAACTCTGCTGGTTTGTGTGAGTCTGTAGGTAAATACAAGTGGAAGAAAATAAAATTACTGTGCGGCGTGAATTAGTACTAAACCAGAGAGTCCCAAGTCAATTTTTCAATGGTAGCTTGTAATTATTAGCCAAATAACAAGAGAAACTTTATGGCATAAGGGCTCATCTAGTTTTGTTACTGGTTGTGCAATAATAAAGTGGTGGCCTATGTGTGCAGTCTTAACCAGCCTCAAAACATGGGGTAAAAGGTGCAGTCTTTTTTTTTGCATGTAACAGAAGTGAGATAAGATTGTGCAGACCACCTGCTGCATTTCAGCTGATTCTTAAGCATGGTAGCTTGAAGTCTGATCTGCCCAGACTGACTCTCCAAAGCTTTGTTGGGCCACAGTCTGTTGAAGTTGCTACCTGATGCTTTGCAAATATGTGGAGGTTGGGATATGTAAGTCCACCTCCCTTGGAAAAACATGAATCCAAGTTTAAATGAGGAGTAGGCCTCTATTTAGTTGCATGATACTTGACTACACGGTGTGAACAATTTCTTCTTTTTTTCTCACTTGTTTGGTTTATTTCTTCTAGGAGATACTACTCAAGGGTGTATTGAAGATTGTAGACACTAATATTTTAATGAGTCCATTACAATACCTTGCCTTCCCTTTGAATGGCACAAATTTGAGTAGCAGTTCCTCACAAAAATGTGCTGGCACTTCCAACAGTAAAACTGCTGGACTACTAAAAAGAGCAAAACTGTCACAGAGTAAGAAAGAGGCAGATGGTGAAAACTTGAGTCACCAGCTACTTTCTTCTTGGCATGTAGCCCCAGTTCACTTGCCTTTAGTTGGACAAAACTGTTGGCCACACATGTCTGATGGCTTCAGTGTCTCACTGTGGTTTCGTCTGGAGTATGCTCATGAAACAGAAAATTCAGCAGAAAAGGGGAGAAAAGTCAAGAGAAGAAGCAGACTCATAGCTGTAAGAGAGAACAGTTTTGACAGCACAGGTGAGGATGTAGTACTTTGTTTGTATTTAGGTAGCACTGAAGGACTCTGGCTACAAGTATTACTAATTACTAATCTATGTACCATATACAGAAATTTGAAATTTTGATTGATATTAAACAACAGTGGTAGTATTTCTATCTTTTTATGACTACTGAACCATATACTTACAAATACAACATTTCCAACCCTAGTCCTTAAATTAGATTAATGCCTGCTTTCTTAGAAATTTAGTATTCCCATTGAATTTGTAACTTCAGTAACGTTTATGCTACTTCATGTTATGATGAAAATAGTAAATGCTGCAGATGTGGTTATGGAAAAAACCGCTCAAGTTTATTTGATTTCATGTATTGATGATCAAGTCTCAGACTGACTCAGTATAAATCCTCTTAACTGTCTGTGTGTGTGCACCATGTAAATGCCAATAGCTGTGCAATACTTTTGTTTATACTTTTGTAGAGACTCACTTGCTCCCAAACTGTTCTGAGCAGAATCTTTTGGATTATAATTTGTAGGGAGAAAAATTCCTTATTTAAAATGTCTCCCATTCACAACACTTGGAATACCTTTACTCTTTTTTCCTTCTTACTGTACTTAAATAGAAGGAGGGAAAACCCAACCCTGAACCTTGGAACTCACTAGAGTTGCTTTTGTTAGGTCTGTGTTTTTGCTTCGTAAAGTAAAAATACTGAATACAAGATCATGCTTTTTAAGGGTAGGATGATTTGTGAAGAAAAATCTGAAGATTTCTTGGTGCACACTGATAGTTCAGCATAGGAATGATATGACATGTCAAAAGCATCACTGGTGGAGTGTATTCAGATCAGTGGATTTACATATTACAAACAAAAACATGTGAAGTGCTGAGTTAATGTTAAGTTCCTCTGTTTGTTTGAGACCTAGGTTTCTAAGGAGAATCAAACATATTAGTTGGCCCACCTAAAAAAACCAGAACCGAACCACCTCAACCAAAAAAAACCCCAATTCTATGCAGTACCTGAACTGTTATTTTCTCACAGCATGTATCAAGTGTGAAAAAGCATTGTTGTATTATATTGTAATCGCAACATGTTTATATTTCTAGAAGAAACAAGATCTATAGGAACGGAATATCCAAGTCTGGGAGATAAACTTGTTGAAGATGGCTGTATTCATATAATTTCCCTGGGTTCCAAAGCTCTGATGATACAAATTTGGGCAGACTTGAACACTGGAGCATTCATATTTCGGTATGGTGTATTAGTCCAGAAGCAGTCCTGTGGGTGTATTGTATTGTTACTTCTAGTAGCAGCTTGCAGAGAATACTGATGGAGAGTAGAGAACTAATTTCTATAGTAGAGACATCTTGCACTCTGATGGGGCAACATCAAGTAAGTGTATTGGATACAAATCTACGGGTTTATCAGCTTCAGCTGTTAAGCTCTGGTCTTGCATGTTTCATGTAGTCATTATAAATAGCTGCCCACAAGGTAGCAATTCAAGTTTGAGTGAAATGACACAGTAAATGTGTGAAGATGGAAAAGGTTTTTGCAACTGTAGATTTTCACACCTCAGCTGTGAAAATTGCTGTTACGTAATACTTACTGGGACAGTCTTAGTTTTAATCTTCTGAGCACATTTTAGCCCTAATTTAGTTCTCATAAGTAATCCTTAAGTATCCTTGAAATGTGTCTAAAATGGCAATTTTAGAACACTTTATTTCAGTGTTCAAAGCACCTGCATGTTTTCAATAAATTGGATTTAACTTTTCTCTAAAAGAGAGATATCCTTATCTTAAATGTAAGCAGATTTATGCAGACAAGTTAAGTCACTAAGTTGAAAGTGCTGTGATGATTTCCCTAGTTGAGCACTCTAAAAACAGAACTGTGCTCAAAAAAATTACCTGTCAAAGTTAAGCAATGCAATCTTAAATTAACTGAGGCCAAAATGTGCAAATTTGGGGCTTAAAATGCAAATATGAAAACACACACCCTCATTTTTCCTTTTCTGTTGTTTTCAAAGTATGTGCATGGATCCAAATGATGAGATGAAGGCTGGTCTGCTGGCACAGGCTGAATCTCCAGAGAATGTTTTCCTTGTGGGCAGGTGGCAGCATTTGGCATTAAAATATCTTCAGAAGCCAGAAGGCAAGAAAAATTTCCGTGGAAAGCTGTTGCTGTGGGTTTCTGGTCAGAGGTAAAGGACACATTAGTTGTACCTAGATATTTTTCTTCTTTAAAAGATATTTTCTGGTAGAAAAACATCTGCAATATTTTGGTGCAAGCTGCAGTTACAGTTGGAGTAGTCTTCTAGGAGGATAGGAGAAGGGGGTGTGTTACACTGCTAGGAATTCTTTAGAGATATCCAGAATATTTATGGATTACTTTGAGAACTGTCAGTTTATACCATGGACCAGCACAGACATCTGTCTTTTTATTCATCACAAATAAGTGAAAGTGGCAAGTACTACAAGATTTTGAGTAAAATCCAAAATAAGCTATGGCATGAAGTTAGCAGTAGGCATAATGTATCTGGTTGAATCCAAATTAAGGAGGTGTAGGTCAAGTACTGGCAATACTGTTGAAAGTAGGAATTAAGAGGAGTCGGAGAAAAGGCAGTCGCTTTTTTCCACTGAGAGAAGTGAATAGGGAAGAAGTTAAAAAATATTTTAGACAAGAACTGACAGTGAGAAGTACTACTTCCACTGCAAAGTTAAGGTCCATGCTCCTGAGTAAAGTACTTGATACCTAGGTTGAGTGGGGCCTATACCTGCAGAAATTATTCACTGATTAGAGAAATGGGAATTAAACAGTCTTTACCCTTTCTTCCTAAAGTCCAAACTGTGAGGGCTGTGTTAAGTCTGTGCATGCTGGTATTCAATAAAGTCCAAATATGGAGATACAGGGGGAAGCTAAAAATACTACAATGTTCTCCCCATGTGTAGTTGTCGAGGCCTCTCTATATATAGATTTAGTTGCTATTTTGCTGATAGTTAGGCTCTTTCAGGAAGCTTTGAATGACCTTTACAGTCCAATCAGTCTGTTTATGTAAAGGCCCATGAAGTTAATTGGATGCTTTCTGAAAGCATCAGGCTTGTTGCCTGTGGCTGCGCAGCACACCAGTTCTGAGAATGTTTCCTGGTACACGCAAATCCTCAACATGGTGTTTTCCAGCATATGTGAACCACGGTTTTCATGATGTGCTAATTAGCATACTCAAAGGACTTTGACTTGTTGGGAATAGTAGAAATGCTTGAAAAATTGGGGTATTTTAAAAGTGTGTTTAGTGTTCATACCATTTCCTCTTTGAGGTGAGAGGAAAGAAGGAAGGTATTTCAGAGCTAGGAAAACTTAATTTCATGGCAACCCTAGGTGGGACTCTATTCATCTGTTCTGTGCAGTGTTTTGAATACATGTCATTATGTTGCTGAGTTTTAAGATGTCTGGAAGTTGAAGAGGACTTCAGTAATTTAGCGTTGATGGCAGCATGGCTTCTCATCTACTGAATATTAAAATGAGTTTTAAACCTAAGCTGGATATCTTAGATAGCAATTTTGATCAGTTCTTAATATTTGAACTTGTTTGTTTATATGTATTTTTAGACAATGTGAGATTAATTTAGATTTCGCACTGCCAAGGAAAACAAGCTTATCGTCTGACAGTAACAAAACATTTTGCATGATTGGCCATTGTACATCATCCCAAGAAGATTTGCTTCGATTGTCGGGTAGATGGGATCTTGGAAATCTGCTTCTATTTAATGGTACTTTTGTACTCTTTTTTTCTTGAATGAGTGTTCATTTCCTCTTTCTCCTCCAAAATCAAAGGCTTATTTTAATGTCTTTTTTAACGTGCCAAGTTCTTACAGTAAAAACAACAATATACCCTTTAGCAGCATAACATATCAGGGAGAATGTAGGCAAATGTTTCAGTATTGGATACTTCCTGATGTGTCGTCCTGCCATATTCTCTTGCTTTCTGTTTAGTGCCATAACTGGCAATATTTTTAGAATTTTTTAAAATAATACCTTGGGATAGGGGATAAAGAAAGCAAATATCACTATTTTTTTTCTTAAAGCACTCAGTCTCTTACCTGGAAAATTGATTTCAGTTACCTGCTGCTAACCTACTAGCTTCAAATCACTTAATACATATTAAAAAGTTAACAAAATCTGAACCACTGAATGCTCTGAGTTAAGCACGCTTATTTCTGGAACTTGCAGTGTTTTTGAGATTTCTTACATGTATGATTCTCCTACTTCCTTGGGAAGTTTTATCTAGTACTTCTGAGTGTTTGCTTAATGCTGAAGGCTGGAGCCCTGCTGCTTTGTCACCTGGCATTTCAGGTGGCCCAGTCAGGACTACTCCACAAGCAAGATCAGTTTGCCCAGGGTGTGTGGTGCATGCAGGTCCTGTGTGTGTAGCTGTGTATTTGTGTGGGCATAGGCAAAATTCTTGTCATAAATGTAACCTGTAGAATCTACATGGTCTGGTTTCCGTGTGCCTGCTGCCTGCATAACCGATGTATCCAGAGAGCCCAGGGTTGATGCTGTACAGTTGTCATGCACCCACACATCAGATCTGGGTGCTTCTGGATGCTTATTTTGAGCTTGTGTTTTCAAGTCGCAGATGACCCAAGATGTGCTGCCCAGAAAGGGGAGGAAGGTTCATTTGGTCTTCTACCTCCTATGGGATTTTTTTTCCTTCTGTCAGTTGTAGTTACCTGTTGTTGCATCCTGCTCAGTCACTACCCAAGTCTCCAAGACAATGCAGTGTGCTGTTTCTATCTGTAATCTTGCTATGCTTTGAAAGCCTTGAGGAGGCATGGATAGATTACTTTTCAATTTTAAAAAGTGAAATTATTCAGAGATGTTGATCTTCAGTCCATGCACCTCATTTTCCTGACTTGGTTTTAGTTGCCTTTGCCATTGAATTCATCTGGCCTGTGATGTGTCAGAAGTCACTGATGTACTGTGGCTAATAACAAGCATTAGGCTGCACTGATTGTTTTATCATCAGAGCCTGCAAAATCCAGCTGGTGATATTCCTTGTAGAGTCTCTGATCCTACTAGCCAATGTATGAATTTTGCCTAATTGTATAGTCAAGAGTTAACAGATTATTTTCTGGATTTTAGGTGCAAATATTGGACCAGAGGAAGCATTTTACTTGTACACATGTGGCCCAGACTTCACATCTATAATGCCTTGTAAATACGGCAAAACATTGACTGACTTCTCTAAGTACATAAGTAAAGAGATTCTACAATGTGAACAAATTAAGGAGCTCTTCATGACAAAAAAGGAAGTGGATGTTGGGCCTTTAATTGTAAGTTTCTACTTAAAAATGGTCCTTAATATTTTAGAATTGATTAAGAAAGTGGCAATATGTTTCCTGCTGTCTCCCAAAGTGCTTCATTTGATCAAAGCAGAGAGGATCAAATCCTCTTCTCATTAAAATCACTGCAGGGCTCTTCCTCCTTATTTTAATGGGAGCTGAACTCCACACAGGGTGACCATTTCATCTTGCTTTGGGTTTGGAAAATTTCTACATGTTCCAACATCTATAAATAATACTGCACATTAAATCATAGTGGATAAACAGTCACCTCCAAAAGCTCTAGGATGGATACATAGCTCTTCCCTCCCTTAGTACAGAGGTAGCCAAGGACTGCTAAGTTAACCTTTTAAGATTAAAACTGAGAGGAGAAATGAAGATTTATCTGGCTTTAAGGAAGCAGAAGAATTAATCCAAATTCCTTGAAGGTTTTGAAGGGAGTAAGTTTGCATCAAGTTTGGCTGAAAAGTCATTTTCCAGCTGGCAGATGCTGCTTTTCTCATCTTTCCCAACTGAAACAGCCCTGCCAGATTCAGGTGTAAATATACTTATGCTAGAGGAAGAATAAAATAAAACTTGCTTATCAGTGAAGCCTGCTATATTCTGGGAACTCATACACTAGTAATTCCTGCTGTATGAATTGTTCCCACTAGAGGGATTTTTCTGATTTCATTTTGTAGCTGTAGGCAAAGGATCATTCTGTCTGGATGTGATCTTTGTAAACAGTGGTTCTAAATTTTGATTAGGTTAAGAAGGAATGAATGGGATAAGAGCTTAACAAATCAATCATGCAACTTATAAGCTTATTTTGCCTTACAGAACACCAGATAGGCAGAGAGAAGAACCATGTGCTCAAGAGATAAATTAATCTTTGCACTTTTGCATAGAGTGCAAGCTCCTTAAATGAAATTATTTCTCTATTTTAAATAACCATCCAAATAGGATCATTTTACATTTCTGTGAAAATAAGTTAGTTCCTTTCCATAGGAGCTTTGGTTTAAGTCTTTTCATTAACAAAACTTACCTTGAGTTTCTCTTATGGCAAAGCTGAATAAAGAATAGAATTGAAACAAAAAAATGGTGGTGTTTTTAATAAACATCAGTATTTTGAACATGCCACTTTAGAAAATGAAACTATTTACTCATTGCCCCTATATGCTCATTTTATTTTAAATTTGTCAGTAACTTTTTTTTTAATGCAAAAAAGTTATGTAATTCTTCAGGTAATGAGAGGGGCATCCTTGGTGAAATTTCTTAGCATTTTCTTAGTTTTCTGTGCTTTAGCTATTGCATGAGTTTGCTAAGATTTGATAATCCTGTTGCATTTTACTCTGCATGCATCCACATGCAACCTCAGTGCATGTTAACGGTAAAGTAGAAATGAACTGCCAAAGTTGTCACTACTTGCCGTTAGGTGTGACTTTTGTCTTTGGCTTTTTTGTGTTCTTGGTGTGTGGGGTTTTTTGTATTAAATTTCTAGAAAAAAAATTTAAACTCTTTTTTTTCAGGAGAGTCTTGCTGTTGTTTATACCACCAGCTGCCCTGGTCAGTACACCATATACGAGCCTGTCATTAGACTGAAAGGTCAAGTGAAAACTGTACCTTCTCAGAGACCTTTCAGTTTGAAGGAAGTTCAGAGCAATGTATTGGACTCTCATCACCTAAAAGCACTTCAGCCGGTTGAATATAAAACTCTTCAGAGTATACTACATGAAATTGGAGGAACTGGTGCATTTGTTTTCCTCTTTGCTAGGGTAAGGGGGCAAGAGGAGGGGGGTGTGTGTGTATCTGTTTTCCCATATAAAATTTTCCTTGTATCTTGGGTAGAAAATCATTGTTCTAGCTGCCGTGCTCTAGTCCACGTGTGATGCTTTTGTGTTAAAGAATTCTTGTTGAAAATGTGGCATAAGACTGCATCATGCAGGTTGTCTTAAACTGGAAATGTAATTATAATTCTCTTGCGTTATGGTTTTTATAATATTGCCAGTATGTAAGATGGGGTTTTACATTCTGATTTAGAAATGAGGCTTTTAAATATCAAAAGAGATTGTATTTAGGGGTATGGTAGAACTGATTGTATTTTTGGTCTCTGATTTTGAGGTACCGAATTCATTGCATATCTTTAACCACTTTAACCACAGGATACTCAGAATGCAAGTATGAATAAATACGAAACTACATGGTGTGCAAAGCTTTATTCTTATCTAATGAATGATGAGAACTGTTTGGTGATAACTGTTCAGCCATGTTCAAAGGCTTATCCTAAGAAAAATTGTAATTTGAAAAATAGGAAGGCTGTAACTTAGTTACTGCTTAATGGAGAGGCTAATATCTGTGCTAGAAGTCTCTGAAGTACTACAGTTAATACAAAATACTAATGTAGGCCTAAGACTTGTCTGATTTGTGTGCCTCTGATACTGTTCTGAAAGATATGGTGAGAGTAGTAACAAATGCACATTGGATTATGGTTATAAAGACACTGCCTGTTGTACTTTTACCACTGATGGTAAAATCTGAAATCTGAGGAGAAAATTCTAATCCATGTTATTGTATTATGTAAATTTATGGTAAGTATCTACTACAGATCCTGCTGAAGACTGTTTGCTTCAGTAAGGCAAGCAAATAGGTCAGCTGTGAGACAATACAGGTCTTGTAATACAGGTGTATAAATGTGTAAGTGCAGCAGAATTAACAGGATCATGTCAAGGGAACATATAGGAACTGAAATTCCACTGATGTGAGATTTCATTCTTGTACATTTTTGGTAAAAATTCTAGTTGCTCTTGGGATTCAAGAATTGTAGAAAGCAAAGAGGGTGGAAAAGGGTTCATGTTCTTATCTATCAAATTACTTGTCTCTTTATGGATAAAATAAAATTTTAATGTTTGACGTTTACAGCTAGACTTAGTCTAGAACTTCAGGAGCTTTTTTTATAGCTTTCCTTAAACACTTAAGAAAAATACTTTTTTCAGGGCAAACAGTTTATTCTTATTAGTCGCTCATGTATTCCATGACCTTGTGACTTTGTAGTATGGCAAGTAACTTCTACTTAAAATTTATTTAGAACAGATTTTTTTCTTAGAAAGGGATTCTTGTAATGGGACTTGTATTTCCATAGCAGATCATAACTTAGCACAGTAGAAATTTTCACTTCAAATATAATATCTGAATGTACACACATAGACAAAAGAGATTTAATCCAGAAGTAGTTATTTAGGAGTGCAACAGAGCTTTTATCTAGATGTTTCTCACTTAAACTGTCTTATTAAATTTGCCTTTTCATCAGGTAGTAGAGATTAGCAGCTGCGAAGACACTCAAGCTTTAGCACTACAACTTATACTATCTTTAACAAAATACAATCAACAGAGAATACAGGAGATGGACAACTGTAATGGTTATTCTATGATTCGTCGGGTGTTGATCAAACCAAAATGCATTGTTGGATTTCGCATGCTGAAGGTAAAGTCCTCTTTTAAATCTGGTATTTTGTTCAGTATTAGGACAAATACAGAAACTTCCCTGGGATTTTAATTGGACATTTGAAGCTGCTTTTACAAAGGCAGAACAGTGATTTGAAGCAAGTTTGGTGTTGACCAGGTTAATATGTCTTCCCTATCAAGAGTACGCTGTCTCTTTAAAGGTTTTAATTTTTTTATAAATTGGATAGAACAAATGTACTGCTTTGTGTTTTGATACTCAAAAAGAAATCCCCCCCTCTTTAAGACTCTCCTTGAAGGATGCTGCAGTGATGAGATTCTCTATATAAATGAAAATGGGCAATTCCAGCTTGACCCAGATTCTACTGCAGTTATTCAAGATGTCCAGTTGTTAGAAAAGCTGCTGCTTGACTGGAAGATATGGTCTAAAGCAAAGGTAAATACTTTAATTTTGGAAATACTTCAGGTCTAAAAGTCAATATTAAAAAAAAATACAGTATTATCAGCTCTGAAATTAGTTTCTCCAGTTACATGTTAGTAACTGGAGGAGTAGAAGTGGTTAGTTAATTACTACAATTTTCTAAAATAAATGTTCCTTGTTTTTCTTTGAATAGCTGTTTGTAATATCTATCTCCCATTATCAATGATGGAGGTAGCCCTAGTGTATTAAATCTGTAAATGTGATGTATGCATATGACTTCTTAATTGAATTGATAAATTTTTTTGTGGAGAAACTAAGGAAGACCTGTTTTCTTTTGGAGTTACTGTTGAAAATAACCATTCAGGGTTAATATAGCTAAGAATGTACAAAACTAATTTTAGACAAGTAATTTTTTTTTTGTAGCTTAATCATTAAAACATGCTTAATTTTGTACGAGTATGACTTTTCTGATTAGTTTCTAACGTCTTCTGACCTGACCACTTGCATTGATTTAGTCATTATCTTAAGTGTAAAACTAACTTGACTTTTTTGTGTTTGTTGTTTTTTCTTGGGTTGTTTTTCCTTGGTGTGTAGACTCACAAATATATTTTTGAAGCTACGTTCCTGTTTTTTGTTTTTCAGCAAGGTGTTTGGGAAACCCTGTTAGCAGCTCTAGAACTTCTTATCAGAGCTAACCATCACCAACAGATGTTTAACATTAAACAGCTATTGAAAGCTCAAGTGGTACATCACTTCCTGTTAACTTGTCAGGTTCTGCAGGTACTTCCACTCTGAAATCCTACTTCGTGCTTGGCAAATACTCATTTTTATTTGGGGAGGGTGGCGTGGAAGGGACTAGATTTTGTAGCAAAAGTTGAGTAGACTGTCCTCTGTGCTTCCAGACTACTTCCATCTTCAGCAGGTGTTGTTGCTGTACACTGGTACAGTTCCCTACTGGGTGCTCTATATACTGCTGGACAGAAGGAGCAAGAGCTTGTAACCATCTGGTGTGCTTTGGAAACCTAGGCACTAGGTTACTTGTGCAGCCATACACCAGCAGGAGCTGAAATGAACTGTCCCTTTCAGATAGAAACACCTGAGATGTCTCTTGCTGGTTCTTGTCTTCGTTACTGAAAACCAGATACTGTGCAGGTAGCAAAGCTGTCTGTGCTGTATTTCATAGAGCTAATAGGGCAGCCCACCTGTAGTGCTTAGTCTGAGCACTCATCTCAAAATTTTGGTACAGTAGTAGCTTCTTCCCTGGCATGGAAATAGCTATGCCACAAAGGACTTTAGGGAAATACTTCAGTCCTCTGATAAACACTTCTTAAGAACATGATTTTGAAATAGTTTCCTGCTTATAGTACCTGTATCCATTTGTGAAAATATGTATCGTAATCCCTTTTTTCTACACTTATTTTCTACCTTACATTCCTTTTTATTCTGAGTTTCTCACTTCAGCACATGAAATGTATTTATTGCTTTTTTCTCTTTTAATGATTTTTTTAAAAAATATTTTCATCATTTTAATATCTGTAAGTTATTTGTTTCTTCATTTTTATGTGGTGTTCCCTACTTTTGGCACTTGTTAGTGGTATAGTTAACTTTTGAAATTGTATATTAATGCAAATGCCTAGATACAGAATGTTTCATAGTATTTCTCCTGTCTTTTTTGCATATTGGGGAAAAAATTAATTTCTTAATTAAAAAACTACTCAAATTGGTCAAAAATGACTTGGCAATTTTGTGATGGAATGAAGGTGAAACTACATAAGCCATTCTCTTTGGAAAAACTTACTTAAATGGACTTCATTTCATCTTTTCCTACAGCAGTCTTGGTTAAGGTGCCTGAGTATCAAAAAAAGGGGTGAATTTAGGGAAGTTGGAAAGAAACAAGATAATCAGCATGCTCACCTTTCAGTGAGGTTTCCCACAAGTTTCTTGAAGTTTTGTTCTAAAACCATATACTTTCAATAGATTTTTCAGCTAGCCATTGTCAAACTGTATAGAGTGCTTGATCAAGCTGAAGTTATAAATATAATTATCAATGAATCTCAAATGTGTATGTTTATAAAAGGGGCTGCTGAAATATGGAAGACTTAGTGTGGTACTGTTCAGAAAGTTATTAATATGTTTGAGTTACTGGTACTGGCAACTATTAATTTCTCTACAAATATGTAATCCAGTGACAATAAACTATACTTTCAGTGGTGATTCATGTCCCAAAGTTCCAGCATTTCTTGACAGAGCAGTGTAGTATGCAGATGTTCATTTTTCTAAAGATCAACTTGCATACCATCTGCAATATTTGATGCATGATGGACTTAGATAACATTCAGAAGGTACAATAGCTCCTCTCAAAATTAAAGAATACAGCTTTATTAGCTGAGCTTCTTTTCTTGTCTGTTCTACTACACCATGACAACTGAAAAGAAAAAAACAGTTTGTCAAATTAAAATTGCAAGTAGCTTACAGTTGTACTACTCTTTCTTTCTAGGAGCATAAAGAGGGACACCTTGCATCCCTGCCTCGGGAGGTTTGCAGGTCATTTGTGAAAATAATTGAAGAAGTACTTGGTTCTCCCCCAGACCTGGAGTTGCTGACACTGGTCTTCAATTTCCTATTAGCCGTTCACCCTCCCACTAATACATATGTTTGTCACAACCCTACCAACTTCTACTTTTCCCTGCACATAGGTAAATATGCCACGTTTAGCTAAAAAAAACCCAGTAAGATAAAAATCTGGTCATAAACTAATATCTAAAAAAAAAATATTTCCTGTATTTTGATGACTATATATTAAAAATTATTGAACTGTTGGGACTTAATACTATAAACTACGTTTACTTTTCTGAGACAGATAACAGTTAGACTTTGTTTGCTTGGTTTTACTTTGAGAGCTTTCTGCTGTTTACAGCCATAGATAATTTCTCTGGTGGTTATGCCTTTAACTTTCTTTAAATTTTGATACTGCTAAATAGAATGCTTAATCTTAGCTGCATTTCTGGACACATTTGTCTGTAGGCAAATTTAGAAAAAACATCTACCTTACCTATAAATGAAACTTCTTCAGAAATGTGTATTTGGTCCTTTTTGCACTTCTTTCTTGTTTCCTGTTACTGAATTCCTAGAAAAATAATCAGCCTAAGGAGCATTTTTAGCAGCTGATTAGTTGCACTACAAGATGTCATTGTCAGGCTCCATCAGTTCATTGCATCTAAGCTACTGGCAGTGCTTGTGGGCTCTGAGGGGTGCAGACCTAGAACAACAGCTGCCTTAATATATCTGTACTGGATAATTATGTCGGCAAAATTATGTGAGCTTTAAAAAATATTTCTTGCTCTTCTTAAAAATGTGAAACAATATATAATTCATGCTTTAATATTAGCATTGTACAACCTAAGCTATAATTTATGTAAACATGGAAAGCATCATCCAAGTTTGAAATATTTTCTCCTTTTGTGAATACCTGTGTACCTCCAGTTTTAGTGATCAGTTTCAAAGGCAGCACAGTTGTGTTTATCTGTATCTGTCCTCTAATAATAACTGTTGTAAAATTCTGAGTAAGGGGAGAATGCATGTTTTGATACTTGAAGCCATTTTAGGCTGTTTGAAAACAGTCAGCTGTTTTTAACATGGCGAAGTCAGTTGTTGCTACTTGTATGTCTGCAAGGACTGTCTTTAAATGTAATTGCTTTAGTACATTATAATATTTTCATTATTCTAAAGTAAATTTTGAAGTCATATCACTAAACCAAAAAGTGCTTTTTCCTCAGTTGTTTGGACTTGAGCATTTCTCTTTAGCCTCCAGTGATCAGCTCAAAATGTAACCTGAGTACTATGAGTCTAATTTATCAGCAATGCAAACATAAAAAGCTTTTATATAACTTTCCCCTTTATCTTTTCTTTCTAGATGGCAAAATTTTCCAGGAGAAGGTTGAATCACTTAGGTACCTGAGAAATTCCAGCAGTGGTGGGAAGTCAGTAGACAATTCTGCATTTGTGATTACATCTCCAACTGGATTTACAGCTTTACCACTGGAAGGTAAAACAATACTGGAAAAACAAGGATGTTAAGACACACTCTTTTGGCAAATGACTAGGGTGCCTTAAAGTGTTACTTTCCCACAGATATTTCTTACAAATCTCCACCTGTCCCTTGGAGCTTGATGCCTGACCAGTAGAGTAAGAAGGATGGAACAGAACATGCTACCTAAACTGCTCTTCATTCTTAAGTTGAAACAAGTTGCCACATTGGTGGCTCAGGCAGTGAAGTGGACCAGATAAGCAGAATCATTTCATTTGTTAAACAGACCTGCTAGAGATGTATGAGAGTGCTCTGAGCAGGCAGCAGTTGAAGTAGTGAGCCATAAGCAGCTGTCTTATCTGGGTAGAAAGCATTAAGCTGATACTTTATTTGTGCATAATCCTTCACATCTATCCATGTATTTCGGTTCATGTGTGTCTGGCTATATTCTGTGTACCACAATGTAACACCTTTACAAATGATATCTTGTTGCTGCTTTGTTTAGGAAAAGGAAATTGAGTCTTCAAGCACTACTTCAGTTGAAACAATGTTTATTCAAGTCTTTTTAGTAAAGCAGTGGCATAAAGAGCGTATCACAGTATTAAATTGTGTATAGAATCAGTCCTTTTCCCATATGGAAAATGTATGAAATCTCATCCTTAAATGAGTACTTATTTTATATCATTTTTACCAAATTCTTGTTGTTGAATAGAGATTATTTATATGAACCAGAGGAATACTCAACATAATTTTTTTGAGAAAATAGATGTTTGAGTGTTTGTGTTTCTTAATTTGAATTTCAAAATTTATAGAAATAAATCTATAATTTATATAATCTTATATTTAATCAGGAACTGTAATAGTGATGGAACAAGGAGTAATGGGTACACACTAAGAGGGGAAGTTTATATTAGGTATTAGGAAGAAATTTTTCACTTTGAGGGTGGCAAGACACTGGAACAGGTTGCCCAGGGAGGTTGTGGATGCCCCAGCCCTAACAGTGTTCCAGGCCAGGTTGGATGAAAACACTGAACAACCTGGTCTAGTGGCAGGTGTCCCTGCCTATGGCAGGAAGTGCTGGGACTAGAAGATTTTTGAGGTCCATTCCATCCCCTTACCATTGTATGAATCTATAAAGTATCTGAACTTGTATGTGTGTTAAATAGCCTACGTGCTACCTGCACGTGGGGTTGCGCTTTGTTGTACTACGTGCTAATGTGTGTGAAAGCTTGACTGTAAGACTGGTGCAGCTGTGTAGATCTCCCCTGCTGTGTGAAGGCCAGCTTGGTCAGGCTGGGTTGGCACGTGTATGTGTGTATGTATGTTCATGCATTTCTTTCATATGTGTCTTGCTCATTAAAAAATACATTCCTGATCATTGTCATTGCGTTAGTACTAACTGGTGCATGGTCTTCAAAATATTTGTGAATGAAAAAGCTCCTATTCCTAGACTAACAAGAAACTGCTTCTACCAGTCTTTTATACAGACTACTTTCCCTCTTAAAACTATGTTTTGCTAAAGACTCGTAGCATGCTCTGAAATTTTGACTGTTTCAGGTCAAAAGGTGCAGTTAAAAGCAAGCATTGTTAAATAAAATATGCAGTTATTTGTTCTAAACTTGAAGTATGTGTAAAACCTTGGTGAAAAAGGGTTGGTGAATTGTATTTTGATGTCCACTGAAACACTGCAGATTGTACCTCTTACACGAAGCTCCAAATAGAACAACTGTCTTTATTTGACCCTGCTTTGAGCAAGGAGTCTGATGTAGACACCTCCAGCTCTGCCCTCCACCCTCAGTGATTCTATAAAAGTTCCTGCTGAGGGTTAGGTGAAAGGATCATAACTTAAATCTAGAAACTCCAGTATACTGGCAAAAATTACATTTCATTTTGTTCCTTTCCCGTTTGTGACTTGCTAAATATATGACTGCATAGTAGTTTACTACCTCTACTTTGATTAACCAAATCTGAGCTATGTTAGGCATTGAATCAGTTTTGCACATAAAATTAACTTGGATCACCACAATTTAAGTGGATGAAGACCATAACATTAAGAGAAAAGCTGGGTTTTAGTGTGAAAGGAATGCTGAACATATCCTTATTTCTCTAGGAAGCGGTTCCAAGGCTAGTGTACAGCAGAAGATAAGGTCCCAGGCACCTAGAAGGCTTTCTAAAAGCTTACCAGCATCACCTACTTCCTCACCCCAAGTTCATCGAAAAAGGCTTACTGAAAGAATGGCAACCAGTGTTGATGACCTGCAGATCACTGGTGAGCGTGACTACACTGATCTTCAGAGTAGAACTGGTTTTGTAGAAAGTTCTGAAACTATAAGGAGAGTACAGGAAGAACTCTTCCTTAGCAGCTGTGAGTCTGCAAAAACAGTTTGTGACTCAGAGTTAACATCTGCCGAAACATTTGAGGATATTGCAAAAGAAGTAGAGTTATCTGAAAATGCATTAGAGAGTAAAGACGCTGATGCAGACCTGAAAGGTAATGAAGCTGGTGGTGCTGGTGCAGCTGAGGCATTGCTACGTCGTCCAGACAATCTGAAAGGACTGCCTTCATTTCAGAAGGGTCCGAGTAATTTTGCAGGGTTGGGCTTAGCATTCTCTGTTCTTGGAGCGTCATCAGCCATTGCTCGCTGGCCAAGCTTTGCTGACCAGAAGAATGTACTTCCTGAAGACTGGGACAGTCTTGCTTTTTCTTCAGCTAATGAGAATACCCCAAAACCCTCCGAAAGCCCTGATGACAGGTAAGCACATAAAATAATAAATTAACATGAGCTGGTATTTCACAGTTCTTGCTCTTGATTACTATTCTATAAAAATTTGAAGCATGAAAACTAAGGGAATGTTTCCAATGGCTGTCATACACAAATTTATAAAGCTTTTAGTGTATGTTGTTTCAGTTTTTGCTGTATTTACATAACAAACTTTAAAAATCAGGATTTTTGCTATGTACACAGTAAAAGTGGGAACTACTCACAAAAAAAAGTAGTTCTGGTCAGATTATCCTTTTTGCTATCTGCCATCTAAAAATAAGTGTTAATGAAGATTGGTAGTAGGAGTATTGCAGAAATGATGTCTTCCAAATTTCTAACCTTAACCCTCTTCCTGTCCCTCAAGAATTGTAGTTTTGCATTTTTAAATTTTTTCCTGCTGTAGACAATAAACAGTGGTAAAACATATTCCTCTGTTTTCAGATGTGCAGAAGACTATCTTGTGCTTATCTGTTGTGGATTATATGATCTCTTGCGTGGAGTTCTCCTAATCCTACCAGATGTCATGCTAGAAGATGTGATGGACAAACTTATCCAACCAGATTATCTTATAGTTCTTGTGAACCACCCATCTCCTCTCATACAACAAGGAGTCATTAAAGTAGGCCTATATCAAATGTTTTCTGCTAAAAAATACGTGGAACGGCATGGCTAACATGTTGGAAATGTGATGGGTTTTTAATATTTTTGTTAAGCTTTCTTCAATTTTCTGCATTTGTTCCTGAGTTTTAAGATAAGTTTCCACCCCATGGGTTTAAAAATAAAAGCAACCAAACAAACCACAAGGTAACATAAACACAGACTCTTTGAATAGATAAACATAGTCTATAATGTAAGCCAAAGGCCTTAAGAGCTTATGATGGCATTACCAATGTAAATGTATAGAAAGTCAGTGGCTCAAAACAAAATACAGTGGGTAAAAAAGTGCTTGCACCTTTGTTTGGCTTCTAACAGAGTTGACTTTGAGTTATTCTGAGGAGTCATCCACACATTTGGGCACTGAAGGTGGAGTTGAGGCTTCAAAATGTTTTCAGAGATTTTTGTAGTATTAAGGACAGTGTTCCATAATGTGGATGAATAACTTTGAGTAGATTTCTATTTTAATTTGAAAAAGAGTAAGGCTGTACGGCTTTATTGAGAACAAAAGTCATGCATGCATTTGCATGCACACCGAAGTGCAAGATTGAACAAATAAAAGAATTTTAAGTATTTATGTATGCATTTTCTAACTGTTGTGTGATTTCATCTGCCCCAAACTTGATGAAAAATGTAAGACTCTTCAGATCAAAACTATATTATCAGATACTGATTGTAACAATGTGTAGATTGCAGCTGCAATAGTATAATTGATGTTTGCAATCTTGAATTTTTAAAAAATTTATTTCAATCACAGACAACAATTTAACTTCTAGGGCAGTTATATTAAATGTTTAACTCTTACACCATAATTATCCATTTATTTTTAGTTGTTGGATGCATATTTCAACAGAGCAAGGAGGGAGCAGAAGGAGAAATTCTTAAAGAATCGTGGCTTCTCTTTGCTAGCCAACCAGCTGTATCTTCATCAGGGAACTCAGGAAGTTGTAGAATGCTTTTTGGAAATGCTTTTTGGCCGCTCTGTTGGCTTGGATGAAGAGTAAGTAATGCTGTGGTTTTATGTCCTGTAACAATATGTGAGTTACAAGCAGTGCACTTTGCTGGTCAAGAACTATAAAAAAAAAAGTTCCTTCAAAACTATTTTGATATGTTTTCCTTGCTTAACACTGAAATGTATTAAAATCCTTAGGGCAGTTGTGTGGCCCTTAAACTGTTTGTAAGCAACTTCATCTGCTGGAGACTGTCAGCTGGGGTCTTGTGAACACTCAGACTTTGAGTGCCTCAGAGGCTTTTGCACTCGAATGTTGTGTAATCAGTTTAACTCTCTCTGATCCTACATGAAACTGATTTGTATCTTTAAAAGTTTTAAGCAATAGTCACTAGACTTCTGCTCTTGAATTTTAGTAGGTGATTAAGGAAAAACCTTGATGCCACAGCTGCTTCCTTGTCTTGGCTCAAAACTGAAATGGCTGTCTCTCTTAGGGAAAATCCCAGAGATAACCATTTTCATGAACCAAAGAGACACCTCATATTGACAGGAAAGGAGATTACCTTTAAGCAGACAGCTTTATAAGTAAATTATATCCTTTGGAATTAGTCTGACTATTTAATGCTTGTGCAGAAATCACATGTGTAAATATAATCAGTGCAAAAATCTTGCAAAAAGTTCCTTCTCAATTGCTGCCTCTGTAGGATTTGTAGCCAAATTACTTCTTCCTCTTGACCTGATCTTCACCACTCAAAAACTATTCCTGTTTAAGTGCAATGTTTAGTCATGGCTGCTTAATTTGCCCCAAAGCAGAGAACTGTTACTTCTTCAGGGTTTATTATGGGGCTGGAAGGGTAATTCTAATGTCTCAGATTTTTAGGATTGTGTATAATAGTTGTATGATGGGCTGATAACCTTATAATGGTAATGCAGTTTCTTAATGCACAAATAACACAAGGTCTGAAGCACTGCTTTGAATTCTGCAATCACAATAAGCCAGGTGCCAAACTTAATTAAACTTCAGCAGTAACAGATAGAGGATATCAAACCTGCTGCCAGTCAGTATATTGTTGTATTGATGACAAGCTGTATCTGTTTTCTTGATAGTGTCTGTTTTAGTTATAAAAGCAACTATTGGAAAGGTGATGCATCCTCTTTCTACACTGAATAAAAACTCTATTTTCATGAAATCTATATTGTAGACAGTTGGTAGTTAGCTGAAGCACCAGATTTAATTTTTAAGCACTTAATTTCTTTGTGACTCTATGAAAAGTTTATTTTTCTCTTACTGAGTTTTTTAGTAGCTAGGTATTGTTACTACAATGAAATAGGAAGTTACCATAGACATCTTTGCCAAAATACCAGCAAATGATATATAACTGGTATTCCAGTTGCATGTACTATTTTTGTTATCAGGTTGTTCTTTAGAATGCCACTCACTCATATTTCTGGTAACAGGTTTGATCTGGAAGATGTCAAGAATGTTGGACTCTTTCGAAAATGGTGTGTCATTCCTGTTCTGGGTCTAATAGAGAATTCTCTCTATGATAACGTTCTGCTGCATAACTGCTTCTGTCTCCTTCTGCAAATCATAAATTCCTGCTCAAAAGTTGCAGACCTACTGCTTGACAATGGTTTGCTCTATGTGTTGTGTAATACGCTGGCTGCTCTCAACGGACTGGAAACAAAGTGAGTATTGTTTCTGTTACTATCAAATATTCTAGGCACAGCCTTAAGGCTAGCAAGAAATTACTGTAGTGTACCTTTTCTACTTTCTAAAACTATCAGAGAGCATGTACAAAATAATAGTGGGTTTGAGGTTTTCAGCTTCAATTATAACTGTAAGTTAAAGTTAATGTTTAGATAGTCAGTTCAAACAATGGAATATAAAATGTTCTTTCCATACCTTAAACATTCAAGAAAAATGAATATTTAAAATGTGATTTTGTCACACTGTCTGCACTTTCAATGCTTTTCTTAATAAAACTGAACAGTAAGATAAAGGCCCAGGAAATGATAGCATTCTATCACTCTATCATTGTATCTGTGGTCAATATCAAAACTGAAGAAAAGTCTCTCCCCTGCTGTCTGTGATTTAATACTTGAGATTTTGAGGAACTTCAGTGACTTTATTAGCTATAAAGAGTCTGTACTTTTAAAAAGGTTATAGAGGGAACAAAGGAGAGATAGGGTTGTTATTTTATTCCATTAGTTGGTATCCTGAAGAAATGGAAAGGTTTCCTTTTTACTTCAATATAGTTTTTGTTCAGCATGGTTACAAAATGAGATTATCCTGATATTTTTTTGAGAAATATAGGATTTCAGACTTGTTCTTTAACTTAAGAATCTGATAATAATACATCATTGCTTTTCCAGTAAAACTGTGCTGCACGCAACATTAGAATGCTTCAAAAATTTGCAGGCCTCCAATCTGCCAAAGTTAACACTAAAGAAATGTCTAGAATTATAATTTTCTAGTTTTCAGCAGTAACATTTTTATATGAAGTACAACATAATGTTAGGTACAGTTGGCAGAAGTAGCAAGGGGAATAATAATGGGTCTTGTTAAGAGTTACAATCTACTAGAATTGTCATGTTTCTGGTAACTACAACTTTGTTTGCAGCATTCCCTTGAATGACTACAAGTTACTTGCATGCGATATACAACAGCTGCTGGTGGCAGTTGCAATTCATGCCTGCAGCTCCTCAGGTTCTCAATATTTTCGTGTTATTGAAGACCTCATTGTCCTGCTGGGTCATCTTCAAAATAGTAAAAATGCAAGGATGCAAAGTAAGTTGTCTGCTAATTTTTGGGGTCATGGGACTGGAAAAGTAAATCCCCACTGTTTTTTGTTTAATATTCCTGCTGAGGGAGAAGGGGGAGTTTTCTGGTGATGCATCTTTCTCTTCTAAGTGGTTCTCAAATTAGCAGTTTTCCTTAGGAGCCTGCCTTGTGGTCAAGAATTGTGTACTACTAATCTGAAAAAAACCAGTGACTGTAAAAGTTCTTCAAGGATGTTTAAATGAAAACATTCTGTACAGTTTCATGTAGCTTGTTTTGGAGTAATCAAATTCAATGGCTTTTGTATGAGAACTCATTTCTGTAGTGCCTGTATCTGTGGAATAGTGAGGTGACTTTGTGTGACTCCTGTGGGATATGGAGTTTTATAGCTCTTGACACATTTTGTGGCGTTATTACAAACGTCTGGTAAAAATTCTTGAAGATGTGTAAGGCACGTCATATATGCCTCTCTCTCTAGATATGGCAGTTGTTCTGCAGTTAAGAGTTCTTCAAGCAGCCATTGAATTAATAAAAACCACAGCAAGCCAAGATGCTCAGGAGCAGGCCAGTTCAGCCCCGTCACCCTCAGCACCACACCGCACGATGTTTCAAAAGCGCAAAGGCATCGCGGGTGAGTAGCAGAAGTGTAGCATTCTTGTACTTTCTCCTGTATGTATTACTTGATGATTCCATGAGATTACTTTCTTCTGGGATTCTCTTAAACTCGCAAGTTGCTTAGTAAAGATGTTTTTAAAGTTATTCATAATGCTTGTAATAGCCAACCTCACAGTAAGGTAATGCCAAAATCAAGTGAGTGCATGTAACTAACACAGCTATGATGTGAGGATTGCTTTGTTGCACAGCTTTTCGTTAGAGACCATCCTGAAATAAATACTTGCCACTCCAAATTTATGATTGGAAGTGCCACTGTGGTTGTGTTTTTAAAAACTGTGTTCAGTTCTAGCTTTTGCAGTAATACTTTGCTGGTATTTGGTACCTTGTCAGTCCTTCTGTATTGGTTTTGGAGTTATCTGGCTGTAAGTTGATTTTGTATGTTTCTTATAAATGAAGGACTTCACAGGAGATACAATTTAAAAACCTGGCAAACGCTTATTATTCCCTGTTTACTATGGGAATGTTTCTCTTGAGATGGTCAGCTTTAAGGAACCCTCTCCATCAACCTAGTGAAATGTTATATATGTATATTTAGTGAAAATGTTTTTATAATAGTGAACTTGGTAAGGCACTAGAGGTAAATAGAAACAGTTATTTCCAAAAGAAGGAAGTACAGTCAAGGCCTGCCAGTTCATTTCAAGAAAATTCTGACGAATATTCTTGTAAGTTAGATACTGTGCTTCTATTAGTGGCAATAGGTATGGTACAAAATGTGTTTGATGATATGTCTGGTTCATCAGTTGTGCTGACGAACCCACACTGCAGTATGCAATATTTTGTTGTATCACTAATTTTTAATCCTTTATCCAATTTATACAATAAAAACAGGAATAAAAGTAGTGGTTTTGAATGTTTTGCACAAAAATATGGAAGTCATACAATAAATCTGATCTTGAGACTAACTCATTTCATGGTATTACTTATTATTTGAAATTTATGTATTTATTCTCAAAAAGCTTTAAAAATTAAAAATAAGAAAGACAAACACCCAATGACACTTACGTTCCCTTTGATATTGATGTATTTCAAATGTTAGTTTCCTTAAATGATATGAACTCTTTGGATGAAAGCAGTTGCTGAGTGATTGAGTTTTTGTGTATTTTAGTAGAATTCTATTAATGCTTCTCTCCTTAAAGGTTCCAGGAAGTTTTCACTTGCTCAGTCTGATGCTCTGCTGGTGAAAATGCGCTCACTAGCAAGTGAGGAATTCAACATGATGATGCAGCGGAGAATGAGCCAAGAAAATCCTATCCAAGCCACTGAGTCTGAGTTTGCACAAAGGTTACAGAGACTGACTGTTTTGGCTGTTAACAGGCTCATTTATTTAGGTAGGATTTTTTTGTTTGTTTCTGTTTTGATGAAAAATGAATTCTTGCTTTTGCGGTGTTGAAGTGTTAGGGAGGAAAGTTGTACTGTTGACACAAGTTTAGTGGATTTAGCCATAAAGCATCATTCTCTGTGATTTGTCTCTCAGTATTATGTAACTGGCAATCTGGGTAATGTTTTTATCTGAATGAACTGAACAAATTGTTTTATTTCTATATTAGTCCATTCATGTGTTAACTGCCTGAATTATTACCTGAGGATTTAATAGCCAAAGGGAGCATCTGCTCTCTTAAAATGCAGGGTTTTTTATGAAATGGCTACATTGGTTATCAAGGCTTGATGACTTTGAGAGCTAGTTCAAATTCTGAAAAAGCAAGAGAGAATAAGTATGGTAAATGTATCAGTAAAGGCAGTGTTTGATATAATGCCAGCTAAAGGATTGTAGGATTGTTGTGCTTGAGATGGTACTGATCAATATGTACCTCTTAAATTTTAAGCCTCTACGGAAGAGTGCCTTGATGTACTGGGTATAACAGAAAATACAAGTCAAAGCAGACTTTCAGCATCCCAGCTGGAAGTTCCCGAAGAGGAAAGCCAGCAAGAACTGACTAGCAGAATAAATCCTTTTCTTAAAGAAATGGTCAAAATGTTGGTGGAAGGAATCAAAGTATCCATTGTAAGTAATTAGATGCTGTGCACGTTAAAGCATATTTCATTAGGTTCCATTATTAGGAACTTTCATGCGTAGTATATTCGGTCCATAAATGCTTTTCTTACTGTGTCTGTCTATTCACCTGTGACATTAAAAACCCTGTTCAGCCTCTCAGTTACTCTGCAGCTGTAAAATAATAAATGGATCTGTTCTGATTTTTACCTTTACGTTTAGCAAAATCCTGCTTGAACAAGAACACAAAACTTTAACAGACTTTCTTGTACTATGCAAATTTGCTTGGTCTCTTAACTTCAACATTTAAACTTAAACATTTAGGTTTGCTGAAGCCTATAAAATCAGATCTTCTGTGCCTCCACAGGTGGTGATTTTCTGAGCAATTTGTGCTTATATTATATTTTAGAGTTGGGAAGGAGAGTTTTGTCTTTTTTCAATTCTTTCCAAAGAGCTGAAAGTCTTCTCTTTTAACATACAGGTGTTAGCTTGTCAGCCTTTCCAAGGCAATCAGCTTTTGCTTGGATAATACAAAGTGTGTTACTTCTTTCTTAGGTCATTTGGTAAAAGTGGTTCTACCTAATTCTCTTTCTAGCTCAGAAAAATTATGTTTGATAGGTGTATTATCTTTCCATTGTGCCATACTTGTAGTACTTTTCAGAGATGGCCAGTTTCTTTTTGTGAGCACACACATCTCCTTCCAATGCCTGGTTTCTAATCTTTTGAGGTAATCCATTCAGGAACTGGTGATTAATGTAAAAGGACTGTTGATTAAAATGAGCAATAGAAAACCCCCTCTGTTTTTTAAATCCTCTACATCACAATTTTCACTTTCTGGATTGTTTTAGTAGAATGCCTTTTAACCCATAATAATAATCACTATACTAAACCAAAACACTTATTTTGGTAGATAAAACTTTGTCTTGCATTTTGATCTTATTAACTGTGTTTATTTTGTAATGTGAAAAACTCGGTAGAAGCAAGCCCTAACTGTGTAATATTAAAAAATTGTGTCCATTACTTAGGGCACCAGCAGAATGAGCACTCCGAAACAGCAGTGGAACAGGATCCTCTTGTTATGTAAGGACACATTCCGTACGCAACTTGGGAGGCTTCTTGTGCATAGCTTGTCTTCTGTAAGGCCTCTGCAGGAGAGGAAGCAGGCTTTGGAGATGGTACATGAAGTAAACCACCAAGAGATTTTGCGTGACTGTCTTAGCCCAACTTTGCAAGTAAGCTCAAGAGTGTTTGAGAGAAGTTTCTAAAACCTCTATTCAATTGTTTTAGATATTACAGTTATTTAGAGCTGTATGTGCTTAGTTGTTCACTGCTATTTTAGCAATGTTTAGTGACTGACAATTGTCATACGAAACACCTGTGTGTACCTTTGTAATTGCTATGCTATCCTGAGGACAGATAGAATTAAGTCTGGGTGTGTTGCTCCTGTTCTGCGTCAAACATATCCCCTGTGCAGTGCAGAGACAAAAGGTGATGCTAGTTTTAACATGAAGGATTTTACTGAGGAAGCTAGGAATTAAGGTATCCTAAAATAGAAGATTAAGGAAGAAATTATCCTTGCTTTGGAACTCTTAACTGCAGACTTCCTGAAGCTTGCAAGAATTGCTTTCATTAGATTTTAAGAAACAGTCAATCCTCAACCAAAGCAGTACTCTCTCTTTTCTTGCTTAGCCTTTATTAGCTCTTAAAGTGGGATTGTGTATTCCATGTTCTTAAGTCAAATAACTGAATAGGTTCTCCCTACTTTTCTGAGTTTATCAGAAGAAAGCTTTTTTAAATTGTACTCTGTTAGTTCAAGCTTGAGAGCAAGCATATCTTAGAGTCACAGGGAGAAATCAGGTAGGAACGTTGCAGTTTGAGATCTTCAGGAACTGAAAGAATGAAATAAAAGACACGCCACAGTTTGAGTCACTGTATACTAAGAAGAGAAAGTATTTATTGGATTCATTTCTAGCACTCACATGTTTCTGATCATGTATACGTTATTCAAATAAGTAACAGTTTCACCAAGAAGAAAAGAGCTCGTGTACTAGCAATGGCTTCTGTGTGGGCGTGTCATGTTGAGTGCATTTATGGCTTATGTCTGCTTAACTTCATTATCTGTCAGCTCTAATTTGATTAATCAAATGAGGTGTAGCGTTCTTGGCAGGCAAAATTAGAAGTCTCTGGCACATATTTCCTGAAGCATAAACAAGGCTGCAGGAGCTGAGTACTGGGAGAAAAAACAGTTCTCTTGCAAGCCATTTGAAAAGTCACAAGATGCTGGGGCAAATTTTATCATGTGAGGATAAAATTCAGCATGTTTTTCTAGTTTTATAGAAGTTTATCTTAAACCATTAAAGCTGTCATTTTTTAAAATTAGGGAATAATTAGTGGAAGAAATCTGCAGTCTGACTAGAAAAGGGAATAAAAGTGGAGGGGTAAAAACTGCTCAGTGTTGTCAAAATGAGAGTGACCATACATCTGTATTCCTCTCTTTCCTTCTTTTCATCTTCTAGCATGGGCCTAAATTAGTGCTCTATTTGTATGAGTTAATGCACAATCACAGTGATGGAATGACCAAAGAACAACAAAAAGCGGCAGGAGACTTAATGAATACATTGAGAAGTTGTGGCTATAAATGCATTCCACTGAGCCCACGACCAAAACCAGATTTAATAAAAGCATTGAAAGAGGTTTGTGAATAAAAACTTTGCTTTAAAAACTGGGTGTATTTGTGACAGTTGTCTTATATGGGATCAGAGTTTAACTGCAGATTGTAGTGTTCTTTGGTGCATGGCTTATGCTTTTGGGAATTCTCTTTGGTTTCTAAATAGTTGTGTCACAGACACTTAGCACTTCACAGAAAGATCACAAGTTTTGTGGTTAAACATATTATTTAATCCAGATGAAGATGGGAGTTCATAATAAGCTACTAGTATCTCTTATTATCAAAAAAATAATTTTTGATTTCTTGCGAAGAGAAAAGCTGTATATAAATACAATAATATGACAGTAACTGAAATGAAGCCTTGCTGTGAAGTTATCAGTTGAACAGTTTGGTCAGTCTTCCTTTTTTAAATTGATATATCCTTTAGCATCCCCTTCCTTATTTCGTCCATCTGAGAAAAGAAAGTAATGTGTAAAACTTGCATTCAGGATCAGAAGAAATATGAGATGGAAGAAGGTGTAAACAAAGCTGCTTGGGAGAAGACAATGGCTAATAAATTTCAGAAGTAAGTACCTTAAAGGGGCTGCAAGAACTCTAAGAAATGTCCTCTGTTCAGCACTTTCCATTGCAAAGTTGCCTGTGTGATTTTTATGGATGGGTTTTTTTCAAACTAACAGCATCAATAGCTTTCAAGCTTTTAAGCTTACTGTTAGATTACAGGCATATGCGTTTCGGTAGGTTGCATAATAAATGGCATTGTGTGAACCTCAGAATACTGAATTGGTTTTTTGCACATTTGGCATTTCACCCTTAATTTAATGACTACTGCATCTGTCCAATTACCTCCCCCTGTTGCTGTGGTCTGTGCAATTAAATGTCCCTGCAATTAACTCTGATTTTCAATGAATAAAATACTGTATTCAGTATACAATTTGAATACTTTTGTGAGCTATGTAGACTGCTCCTCCTTGGTGTAATTGTAAATTTTTGTACATTGTGGTAGATTGAGTTTTCCATTAATTTACATTTCAGGCTTTGCCATAAAAATCAGATTTGAGATGCACACACAATGTGCTTTAAAGTAGGCAAGTGCAGTAGCTGTAAAGGTCAGTTTAGTCAAGTCCACGCAGACAAGCGTTAAGACTTTATTATGTTGAATGGCTTAGGAGATTTAATCAGTGGCAAATTAGTGTCCTTACTCCAAATTTTTACTATAATGAGTATACAGGAATTAGTCAAGCATGTTAACATACAGCTATTGATCTTGTGACTGGCTCGTCTTCTCTTTGGCTAAAAGTAATAGGTTTCTTGATGGCTAAAAAGCAGAAGGTATCCATGAATCTCATTCTGTAGGCTAAGTTGCTCTGCATCTGCTGTAATGAGAATTCTACATGTCTACTGCCAAACTGATTGTATTTTATAAGGCATTTTGGTGTCTTTCCCTTTTCAGTGTGTTTATTTGACATTTTAAAACACAACTCTCCTCCTCAGTCTCTTTCAACGTCTAGATACAAAATCTAAAGACATTTCTAAAATAGCTGGAGACATCACACAAGCTGTGTCACTGTCACAAGGAATGGAAAGGAAGAAAGTAATCCAGCACATCAGAGGGATGTATAAGGCAGAGCTAAGTGCCAGCAGACATTGGCAGGAACTTGTTCAGCAGCTTACCCACGATCGGTGAGTTTTCTCATCTCGGTGAAAAAGTGAGAGAGACTTGATGCCTGACATGCACTTCTCATTCTACTCAGAGGCATGTGAAATGGAGATGATATCAAAATTAGAATTACTTTTGCTAACCATCTGATATGTAGACTTGTAAAATACTTGGTTTTCTTTTACCCTATCTTTTAGGGTGAGTAGCCAAGTAGTATTTCTATGCCATTTAGACAGTTTTTTTGTCATATACATTTCGCTGTGCCTAATACAATGAAAAGTGTCCTAAAGTTTTTATATCTTGCACAACATGGATGGAGTAAAAGAAATTTGGGGGGTAATGTTACTCATATTAGCATCTACATGCTCTGTTCAGTAAACAGTGTAGAACAAAGGATGTTGATGTTGATAAGAAACCAAACTGTTACTTTTACCACTGCAGAACTAGTATTATCTCATGTTTGCAGTACCAGAGTTTTCAAAATAATGTTAGACGTACCGTATTGCTGTTTTCATTAGAATGAGTAGATTCAAGAAAAGTCTTAGAGTAGTAGCTTGTAAGAAGTCATTCAGTGGAATAGTACATGAATATAAACTACAGAATTTAGTCTTTTAATACTTTTTCAGAAATAATTGCCCTGTGTACTACTGTGCAACTTCTGTCTTTCTACTAGTTAAAGCAGAACAGAATTAATAAGTGCATATTCTGCCTCTGCTGCCAACCTCCTAACATATTTTCTTTGTCAGAGCACTCTGGTATGACCCAGTCTATTACCCGACTTCTTGGCAACTGGATCCAACAGAGGGCCCAAACAGAGAGAGGCGCCGCTTGCAGAGGTGCTACCTAACTATTCCAAACAAATACCTTCTCCCAGACAGGCAAAAACAAGAAGGTAATTAAAACATCCTCTATGGTGAATATAGTGTAATGTCTGAATTGTAATGACTGTTAGTACCTTATTATTTCTTATTTCTTTATAGGTGTGATTAAAACTCCATTGTCTTACTTATTTGAAGACAAAACACATTCTTCTCACTCCTCTACTGTAAAGGACAAAGCTGCAAGTGAACATATAAGGTAAGTTTTGGGTAACACTTGCTTCCCTTTCCTATCTTTTCCCACACAAATGAAACAGCTGTCACTTTTTTGTCTAAATAAACATTTTTTTAAAAATCAAGTGGGAAATGAGACAATTGTCAAAAATAGTAGGCTTTTTGCTTAACTCAAAAGCAGAAGACTAGAGCTACCAAATACCATCTGATGTGCTGTGGATAGGATTTTGTGGGATGACCTGATGGGATATCGTATTTTCACTTAGTATCACTAACTGTCCTAGATATCTAAGATCTGGTAGGTCTTTCCATCAGTGTTCAAAAGCAAATTGTGTTTTCATCCTCTCTGCTTTTATCATTGCATTACTCAACTCTGCAGTTGTCAATTTCCCACCTGTTTCAGGCACTAATACAGCCTAAAGTAACTGCAGAGAACATGCAAAGAAATATACATGCAAAATACACTAATGAGCAAGTCTAGAAAGCTGAGGTTCTATTTTCTTTCCCTTTTTGAGATATGAACCATTAGTCATGTTGGACAGTTTTTCTTCAGCTGTAACCTTGTAGGCTGTTGTCTTTAGGTTGGTTTTAGGTCTGCTGAAAGGTACATAAATCTATAAGGATAGGCATTACCATAATCCATAAGCATTTCCACTTTGAAATATTTCAGAGTTAATCGAAGATGTATAAGTGTAGCACCTTCTAGAGAGACTGCTGGTGAACTATTGCTAGGTAAGTAGAATTTTCAGTCCTTATAAATACATTTTTGATGTAAGATTTTGCTGTATATATAAACCTGGCTAATTTTTTAAAGTAATTGAGCAGTTGCCTGACTTCTTGTGGATTACATACTTTATATATCAATTTTGCCTTTCTCCTCTACTGTTTGCATGAGTGCTGTTTGAACTGCCACTAAGTTTTAAGATTTGCAGACCACTTGCTAAATGATGTGGAATGATAAATTGTATTTCTGTCAAGTATTATCTTGCCCCAGGTGCTATTCTTAGCATTCTTAACTCTTGAATACTATTTATATAACCCAAAGATGCATTGTGCAATATCGTGTGCCTTTTCATAACTATTTTTTGCTGTAGGGAAGTGTGGCATGTATTTTGTTGAAGATAATGCTTCAGACACAATTGAAAATTCGGTAAGTGTTAGAACATATTGTCCAGCTTTAATTTTTCCAGACTATGGCCATGAGTCGCTTTGTTCTTCAGCAATTTCAGTGGCAGTAGTACTAGAGTTAAAGATCTCAAACAAAGCCAACCAAACAAATTAGTTTGGTTTGTGTTACTTCTGTTGCCCCTGGCTATGGAATTGGTGGTGATAGAAGAAAACAGGAAAGATGCGGGCCCGGGACTGGGAGGGAATGAGGAAGGGGTGATGTGAGAGGCTTCTGCACCTTGCAGTCAATTGCTTTGAGTTCACCAGCAAAGTGCACAGAGTTTCCTTTGATCTGCACCTGAGAACTTGCCTTAGTGAAAGCTGGAGCACTATGAAGTGCAGAAACTCACAAGTGTATGAGTTGTGCTGAGCTCCACAGCACCTGATTCTTGAATTTTACATTATATGTGATGTTCTAGCTTGTCCCTTATCCCTAAACAAGAGGACTTGAAGGAAATGGGAACGGACCTAATCTTTCTGATATACAAAGACTCTGATACGTAAATTGTTCATACATCCAACAGACATGAAAAATAATCAAGACATGGATTACACTACTGAAAGCTTTTAACTGTTTTTACAGAGTTCTTCCTTGCATCTACTAAACAGACAGTTCCTGTGGTTTAAGATGCTACCAGCTGCTTTGTCCTTCACAGAACTGTCAGAGCTGGGATTCTCAACAAAGCTTTGCTTATTCTGATTGGCTGTCCAATATTTTAGCTTAGGAGCCAGTGAAAATGTGGCATTGCTTGCTAGTGCTGGATAGGGAACTCGAGCAGCTGAGGAGCATGTGTGATGTTCTACCCACTGCCTTCAGGAGAGTGGAGGATGGAGAAAAGTAGCTAAAGAAAATCACAATGATGTATTAAAGCATTGCATTAAAATTAAAGTTTGCCGTATGATATGCTGTATTGTTAAAAACTGGCTGTATTGAAGAGTTTCTTGTTTGGAAAATCCACTATTTAAAATTACTTTTTAAATTGCAAATTCTGCAGAGTTTTCATGGAGAAACTGAACCGGCATCATTTTCCTGGACCTATGAGGAAATCAAGGAAGTTCATAAGCGCTGGTGGCAGTTAAGGGACAATGCTGTGGAAATCTTTCTAACAAATGGAAGAACTTTACTCTTGGCTTTTGACAACACAAAGGTACTGTGGCACCAATGCAGAGTAATACACCAAAGCATTTTGCTGTGTCTTTATAACATGCATATTCATGCATTTGTTTTTAAGGAGACCTGTTGCATGGACTAGTTAAATTCTGCTTAATACCTTTGAAAGAACTTCTCACCTAAACTTCTAGACAATCATAGGCATGTTGTAAAACACATCTCTGATATATTAAGACATTAAAGAATCTTAGTAATACTAGACGTTATTCTATTACAGCAGATATCTGGAAATATGTAAAATGAGAAAAACTTAGTCTTGGTTGTTTTAACCTTTTAAATTGTATGATTAAATGTATGGTATTTTCTTCTAGGTCCGTGATGATGTGTACCACAACATCTTGACTAACAATTTGCCTAACCTTTTGGAATATGGAAACATTACTGCTTTGACCCACCTATGGTGCACAGGACAGATTACTAACTTTGAATATCTGACTCACTTAAATAAACATGCAGGCCGTTCCTTCAATGATCTCATGCAATATCCAGTATTTCCTTTTATACTTTCTGACTACACCAATGAAACGCTGGACCTAAATGATCCCTCGGTATATAGGTAATATGAAATGCTTGAAACTCTTCTTTTCCCAGTACTTGAACTGATCACCCTATATAGCTTTTTAGCTTCATTGTACTAAACTGCACACACACACAAATGGGACTATTCAGGGACAAACTTCATCCGTAATAACTTGGGCTTTTACAGTAAGTGGCTGCTTGGCCTGAGATATTGAAATAGAACAGCTGTGGAGATTCAAATGCAGTATATTGGACTTATGCTGTCTTAATAGGATATGTATAGTTCACAGATTTAACATAGAAGCTGTATGTTTAAATTCGTATGATTACAGACTTCCAGGCCAATTAGCACAAATTAAATAGAAAAGGAAATAATATTGTAAATTATTTGGGCAGTTACAAAATCAGTCTTCACTGTGAATGGATTTGAGTGAATTGTCCCACCCTAATAAGTTTCTGTTAAGCTGATGTAACATTTCTGTGCACTAAGTCTTTGCCTTTAAGGGATGCCTCTGATTGACTGAGGCACTTGACATTTGCTTGCCTGTTACTGTGCTGTGGATCTGAGTTTGCCTTTAGCACTAACTAAAAGTTGCTTTTTACTTTTACTGAACATTCTTGAAAAATGTTACATTTTCCTTGTCCTTTTCATTATATTAAAGGCTTTAATATTGTATTATTAGATGATGTGACTCAATATTGTAATAAACATTACAATATATCAGTACTGCTTCTGTTGCAGAAACCTGGTCAAACCAATAGCTGTGCAGTCTAAAGAAAAAGAGGATCGTTATGTGGATACTTACAAGGTAATTTGGATAACTTTTTCTTCTTGTCTTTGTCCCATGTATAAATGACACAGTGGCATTAGTTTCTGTAGTGTATATTTACTGGGGAAGAAGAAACCACAAATACAGTATTTCATGGCTACAAAACTCTTATTTCCAGTATATTTTCCAAGAAACATTTCCTGGGAATTGTTTTATAACATGCTTGGAACTGGTGTTTGTTTCTATACCTGAAATCATAAATCATTTTAGCCTATCCATGTGATACTGTTGAGGAATTTAAATGGGTACCACATCATATAGGAACATGTATACATTTAAAGAACCCTAAAGATAAGGAAGATAATTTACTACTGTTAAGTTGACATTACTTTGGTGAAATTTGTAGCTATTTATTCTGTTTGATAACAGAAAGGCTGTTTTCCCTCAAGTACTCTGCTATTTTAATATGCCCTACTATGATAATGGTGCTTTTTGATTTCTTTTTCACTTTAAAATGTTTTAAAGGCTGTAGGAAATAGTAACATACTAGGGAATTAAAGCATCTGCAGCTGGACTTTCAAACTTGTCTGTGTCACCATGGTCTAGTGTATTATTTGCCAATACCGTTTTTTCCATGACTCTGCTGTGTTAGAAGACAAGAGAGTGGAGTGGGGAAAAGCAAAAGTAATAAATAATGGAAAATAGGTCATTTAAATTGGCTAAAAACTTTGATACCTAACTGGATTGTAAAAGTGAGTGTATGTCTTTAGACATATAATATGTGATTCCAAATTACTTTTAAGTTGATGTTTCTGAAAAGCTTCAGAGTTTATTCCTAAACAATTTAGGCAAGCTCTTACTTTCTTGTTGGAATGCATCTAAGGAGGTTTGTGATTTTTGTGATTATCTTTGTTTTTCTCTACTTTTTTTCTAGTATTTAGAAGAAGAGTACCGTAAAGGAGCACGAGAGGATGATCCAATGCCCCCTGTACAACCATATCACTATGGATCTCATTACTCTAACAGTGGAACTGTGCTTCATTTCCTAGTTAGGCTTCCACCTTTTACTAAAATGTTTTTAGCATATCAAGGTAAGGTTACATTTGCTTGTACTTGCCTTTCACATCTGGGCCTTGTTACAAAGACCCAGGATTGCTATATATTGCCCTATTTAGCATAATATTTCAATTCCAAACAGCTGAGCTCAGTAAGATTAAATCTGGTATGCTTTAACAGTAGATCCATTCCTGAAATTATCAAGCTAGACCATAAAGCTGTTCGTCTGATGTTTATACTGTAGTTTCTGTAGCGTAAAAATCTGACCTTTATTTGACTTGCAGTCCATGTGCAACACATAGCAATTGAGATAAGAGAATTCTAAATGTTCTCAGCTAACTGGAGAGTAATTAACTATGTGAAGTTGCACATGTGCAACTGTTAGTGTCCATCATCAATGTAACAATTGAGTTTGGATTTCTTTACAGATCAAAGTTTTGACATCCCAGACAGAACTTTTCACTCTACCAATACAACCTGGCGACTCTCTTCGTATGAATCAATGACTGATGTAAAGGAGCTTATCCCAGAATTTTTCTACCTTCCCGACTTTCTAGTTAACAGAGAAGGTATACTAAGAGGACAACAAAACTATATACCCAAAAGAGTTGTGTGATTGAGCTTATGGGTTGAAACTGAGAACATTTATATCCCTTGGCTGCATATGCTAAGTAGTAGATGTATGGGAGAAATCTGGCACAAATTTGTGGGATATGCTAAAAAAGCTGCTATGTAGGAGTTAAGCTAAGTTTTTCCCTAATTTTGTCAGCGGGGCAAAGGAGTTTGCTGTTTTCTCATTTTTCCATTTGAATGAGTATGTACAGCTGAATGTGTTGTGGAGGGACTTGTTAATGATGCTGCTTTGTTGATTGTTAATCACTGTGCTTAATCGTTTAATTTTGTACAACCCTATAGACCTTTTGAAGTTTCTGTTGACTAAAATGTTGGAATATTCACTCCCCTGACTCTAGGTTTTGATTTTGGAGTGCGTCAAAATGGAGACAGAGTTAACCATGTCAATCTTCCACCTTGGGCCCGTAATGATCCTCGTCTGTTCATCTTGATTCATCGTCAGGCTTTGGAGTCTGATCATGTTTCCCAGACAATCTGTCACTGGATTGACTTGGTGTTTGGTTATAAGCAAAAAGGCAAGGCCTCTGTTCAGGCTATTAATGTCTTTCATCCTGCAGTAAGTATTGGTTAAGCAGTGTGTTTGTTCATTGTCTTTAGTAACTTAAGGGGAGAGAGTTTGGTCTGACTTGCTTGGAAAACATCTAGCATGAAACAAGATCCCTCGTTCATGCCCTCAAAGTGTTGAAGAATAAGAAAAGGCTTTAACCGTTGCAGTGTTGAACTGTAAGATCCCAAGGAGTATTGTGAGATTTAGTGAATTGTTGTTCTTCTTTCTTGCCTTGAGCTAGGTGTGGGGGATGCTCAAGTCTGGAGTTTAGACCCTGTGGATAGTTGTTTGCAGTGGTTTGCAGTAGTCTGATTATTGTAACTGTGTGTATCGGCTTCTGCCTAACTCAAAAGCTTTTAATTTAGGCAGGTGGTGCTGCAGCTTTTGATAGGATTGAAATAGTTCTGTTTGTCCTGAGCTCATTTTGTTTTACTTCATACATGTCTTGTGTTCTGTCCCTCTAATGAGCACTTTTCTCTACAGTAAATTTAATTTGAAATAAGTCTTCATTTAATGTAAAGACTTCCAGGGTTTCACTACTTAATTGTAACATGTATATCTTGTATTCTTTAGCTTCAATCCTTAGTTTCACAAGGTTTGCTCAGCAGGTAGTCCTGGTTTTAAATGTATTCAAATGTTTCATGTTTTTAGTGTTTGTTCCATGGCTGGAAAAGCAAATAAAAGAGTAGTGTTTGGCAGTGATGACTTTTTCAAGTAGCCATCTGAATACTTCCCTTTCTTTTCCTCTTTTTGGGCTTAAGTATTGATTTGGTTAGTACCTTGAGCTTCAAATGTTAAGTTTGTGTGTTCATCATTTTTTAAAGTGAAAAGTCAAGGCCTTTGGTGTGACTGAGGAAAAGTGTGTCGTGCACAATTGGAGAGGCATGAAAAAGACAAATAGAAGGAAATAATTTCCACTCTCTTGAAATATGAGGTTTCTTTCTCCTTCCTTAGCCCAAAAGAGAGCTTTAATATGCTCATTAAAAAGAGGTAAAAAAAATAAACTTCTCCAACTCTTTCCAGTTATTTTGTTTACCTTCCAGTTTTGCACAGATTGGTAAGGGTATCAAAGAAAACCTTTCTGACAGAAATTAGTCATGGCATATACATAGGAGCAGCTTATATGATAATCCTTAGAGTGGTAGTTTATTCCAGTAAAGAGAAGGTGGCAAGGTTACTGTTCTCAGTGGCTCTTTAGTCAGCACAGTCACTGTGGGATGGCTTCTGGTCCACACCTTAAGCAAACAACTGAAAAGTCTGCCTCTGAATTTGTGTGTGCGTGTTGCAAAATCTTTCCTAAAGACAAACCTGACAAGCTTATTCTGGCCCCTCCCTTTTCTTTTTTCCCTGTAGACCTATTTTGGGATGGATGTTTCCGCTGTTGAAGATCCTGTTCAGAGAAGAGCTCTTGAAACAATGATAAAAACATACGGGCAAACGCCTCGCCAGCTGTTCCATGCAGCACATGTTAGTAGACCTGGATCCAGGCTTATCATGGAAGGAGAACTTCCTGCTGCCATGGGATTGCTAGTGCAGTTTGCTTTCAGAGAAACCAGAGAACACACTAAAGAAATAATTTATCCAGTATGTAATTTTCAATTGCAAGATGGTTTGATTACTATTAATATGCTGTAATTATTGTACCCTGTACCCTTGATTTAGAATTCTCTCCCTAAAAGTGCTACTTGCTATGTAGTACTGTAAAGAAAATACACAAAACTACTAACTGATAGTGAAAATTACATTCATGCATTTGTGATATTTTGTGTAAACTGAGATCTGAGTTTATCTTGGTTTTGGCAAATAGGTGTTGGAAAGCATTTCACTTAACCAAGTTTTATAATTTCAGTAATGAATTGTGGAATCTATGTCCAGACCTATAGCAGGCAAACACATACAGTGCTTTCTTCCATCCTCTGCTTTTTTTACTGCCTATAGGACAGTTAAACTTTCTTCACTTCAAACACTTTTTTCCCCTGAAGTCCAGTCAGAAACTGAATCCTTGGATTTAGAGAAAGCTGTATTTTTCACTAAACTGTCTGAACTAGAAGCTTGCTGCCTATGCCTTTAAAGAAGTAGTAGAACTACCTTAAAGTTAACAGTTTAACTGATGGTGCTGCAGTGCTTTGAACTCATCTTTCTAGTGGTTTTAGAAGAAATACTTCAGCTGTCCTTACCATGTGATTGCTTACAGGAAAGTGACATAATTCATTCTCCATTACTAATGAAATTAATTTTTTCTGAAAATTCTATAATTTGAACTTTCTGTGCTTTTTTTTTTAGAGTCCATTACCATGGATAAAAGGCTTGAAGTGGGGAGAATACGTTGGTTCCCCAAGCGCTCCAGATCCTGTTGTTTGCTTTAGCCAACCACATGGAGAAAGGTTTGGCTCTCTCCAAGCTTTACCAACTAAAGCTATCTGTGGTTTGTCCAGCAAGTTTTGCCTTTTGATGATATATAGCAAGGAGCAAGGTATGGATTTGTACTTATTCTCTACATGCACAATATATGTGAAATGAGCCACGGAAAAATTAAATCTTATGCTACTATTGCTCTTCAGCAAACTTCCCAAGTTTAGTTGCTTTTGCCAAAGATTAATTTATAATTCCATTAACAGCTTCCACATGTGTGGTATCTTTACCGGAGTGTGGATTTTACTTTTAATTTTCAAAACTACAGTAGAGGCATTCTGTGATTAAGTTCGTATTTTTCATTTAAGTGACTGAACCATGAGGATTTAATTTTAGAACTTGCCAGCGGATTGAGTCCAAGAACTGCAGAACAGATGAAAAAACTCCTGTGGCAACAGAAAGGAAAACTTAAAAAATGGATTTTAGAGGCAGACAATGAGAAAGTTAACAGTAAAAAAGCAGAGGTGAAGGATCTTCTGCTTTCAGATAAATTTCTTGGAGGGATTCTTGTTGAGAATGTACAAACAGGTTCTCATAATCTCTTTTGTTTTCTTGGTAGCATATTCTAGTGCAGGTTTTCCAAAAATAAATCACGTTTAATCAACAAAAACAAGTAACATTCTCCTTGAAGTTATGAGCAATTGTTTCTCTAGGTGGGAAGTATTGTCTGCCCCTTCCCCATTCCTCTGTTCTCAAGAGATGCAATGCTTCTTCGAAAAAGTTTTGTAAGGGTTGCAAACTCTTTGGAGAAGACCGAATGTTCATTCAGTCTCTGAAAACTGTTTGTTTATAATACATTACAGATTACATAGCCTAATGGAAAATCTTACTTTGAAACTTTGGGGGGTTTTATATTTTAGCTTGTGATAAAGCATGAACCTGAGACATTTGCTGTTGACTATTAAAGTGATTGAGTCTTGCTGTGCAAGTGACACGTCTTATGTGCCTTCCTTCAGGCGTGAGGAGCATGCACAGTACTGACATTCAGTGGTCAGCGATCCTGAGCTGGGGATATGCCGATAACATTTTACGACTGAAAAGCAAACAAAGTGAACCTCCAGTAAATTTTATACAGAGCTCACAGCTCCATCAGGTAAAAAGAAATCATTCTCTTGCTCTTCCATTTAATATTGGTAGTTTTAAGTGGTGGCTTGTCTTGGCAGTAGGTACTCTTGCTTTAGGTTTTTTTGGAGATGAGCATCCAATCACAACTCCTTTAAATCTTTTTGATTTCCTCTGCAATGTGTTCCATATGGCTCCACTGTATCTTGTTCCTGATTGTTTTCCTGTACTAGATAAAGGTTCCTTTTGAATTCATTTGATTTTTGTAGCTTTTCCTTCCTATAGAATATTGCTGTGGATTTAAAAAAGTTTAAATTCTGTCCCAAGAAAAATCAATACAGAAAAAAAATATAGGTGCCACATGTCAGAAGAACAATTCCACTATCATTTAGGATCTATTTGAAAAAGATTGTCTAAAAGATTGTTAGGGAAAGCTGCATAATCTCTATCACACTCCAGTGATTGGTAAGATCCTGCCAAAAAGATTTGGGTGGCTGATCTTGAAGTCTGTACTAGTTCACTGCTCTTTAGCTGAGAATTCCAGGCTACATAAAACTCCCTCTTTACTTTGTAGTTTCCAACATAGTAACAAATACAGCCTAGAGCCGCCATATTTTAGCTCTTGGATTTCTTAGTTTAGGTATTTTACATGGCTTTTCTTAGGATAACTAATAAAGAACTAGTTTGACCAAATGCTATGGCATAATGAAAATAGCAGTTAGAATAGTTTTTCTGTTCTAATTTTTTCTGGCTTTGTTGTGTCTTTTCAAGGTAACAAGTTGTGCTTGGGTGCCAGACAGTTGTCAGCTGTTCACAGGTAGTAAATCCGGTGTCATCACAGCATATATGAACAGATTCACTAGCAATATGGTAAGTTACATTGGATAGAATTCATAAGTAAGGATTTAGGTGTATTCACTATTAGAGTCTTTTTTTTTAAAAGGAAAAATGACAAAAAGAGACATATTCTGGATAATTGCTGAAAAAATTACATGCACTTTTAGTATTTGTTTTTGAAGGCTCCTCTGACGTCTCAGCACATTTGTGTGTTTTTATTAAGCTGTTGTTTACATACAGCTAGCCTTTAGTCATCACCTGAGTGCACAGCATGTACAGCTCTGACTGTGTTCAGGCCAGGGCTTGAAATTGAAGCTCCCCGCATTAAGGAGTAACTTTTTCTCTGAAGGAGACAGAGCCTTTCAATGTTTTAACTGAAACTGTAGAATGCAGTTTCCCAAAGTAAACAATCATTCAAGTGCAGAAGGCACTTAACCTACGGAGAGCCAGGATGAATTCTCAGACAGTGTATGTATTAATCACCAAGCCTCTTTACCTCGTCATATTCTCCAAGGGGAAAAGCTGTGAGTAGGGAAGGGAGAAAGTAACTTGCATTTCTTAATCTCTTAGTGGAAAATACTGAGAGTAGTAGAAACTCCCTTTAATACTGTTTGCTAATAATTGTGGTATAAATAGAAAGCAGGACTAGAACTCCAAATTAAAAATCTGATTCTGACTGAGTTTTCATCAATGAAGCTTCCATCTGAGGCTTCTGTACTTTCTTTAGCAGTAACTTCTATTCTCTGTAGTTTTAACGAAGAGTAGGCAGCTTTCCTAACAGCTCATTTTAGGTGTGTCCACAGGATCACCCACAGCAACAACTGAACTAAACTGATTTCCTAGATGTTACTTGGTACAGGCATTAGCAAACATTTGTGGTATTGTACTCCTTGATGCTCTTGAATCACTACATTAGCATGAGCTAGAGAGAACCTTGGTATGATCTGCTATGCCTACCCAGTTTTCTGTTTTCAGTAGTGGCAAACAGCAGCAGATGCTTAGACTAGGAAGAGCATAAACACAGTGATTTTTAAAAATTTTTCCCCTTGGCTTTCTTCCAGTTTCTGGTGATCTGCCACTCATGGTTCCTAAGCTCAACAGCACTTTGAGTACAGAAAATGAAGTAGAGCTTGAAGCCTGCAAGCTTTTGTTAGCTGGATCTTAAGGCAGGCACCTTAACTGCTCCCCAGAAGAGTGAACTTGTAAATAACCTGTACTGAGAGTTGGATTCCAGCAAATTTTTTTAAAAGTAGAAATTATATATACTTGCCTTCTGCAAAGCTGAAAAGAAGCTCTAGTTAGTGAGGTTATGATTCTTGAGTTCCTTCTGTTTCCTAGAAACAAATGATTTTTGTTCATCTGCACAGATGATGTTCTTTGAGACCATCTTTGCTGAATTTCTCAGCACTGACAGTTTTATGTGCCCCGGGCAGAGGGACCTTGTGACAATTTTGTAGCTTCTGTTGTTGAGTCAGTTACCCAAGTCAGGGCTGCAGGGAATGCAAATGTGCTTCCTGACATCTGCTCTGTATCCATCTTGTCAGCTGATCAGTGATAAAGTAAACAGTTTGTTATAATGCAGTACTTGAAACATGAATATTTTGCCCTGTTTCACATTTGTATAAATGCAATGCATGGGCACGAAGTAGATATCATGTTAATTGGATATGGGAACTCAAAGGCATGCTGTCAGAATTAAAAATGCCTCCCTGTTGTGCTTCAGGTGCTCTGTTTTTCCATGCCTTAAGATGGTCAAAACCCCATGAAGTACTGCTTTGACACTGTGATCTGTGTTGACAGTAAGTCACACCTGCATGAGCCCCTCAGCCACAGGTGTCTGGTTGTACCTATTGCTTCAGCCTTCACTTGCTGACTGTTAGAGGGGTCTTGCAAACAGAGTGCTCTTGAAGGGCTTGTTTGAGTAAAACTGGGAAGTGATCGTTTCGATTCCCCACTCGAGTGCTGTAGGCAGAAAGAGCTGCTGTTTATAGGTAGATACAGATGTGCATGTTCTCCCACATCTAGATACCATTTTAGGGGTTCTCACCTAAAACCGGGAGGGAACTAAGAAGGGAACACTTCAGGCATGAGAAACACCTATTTCATAACTTAATATAAGAACTTAATATAACTTTATACAGTTGGTGATAGAATTCCAGCTGGTTTCATTGCAATATTGTCACAATAAGAATCAATAAACCATTGCTATTAGTACCGTAGAGAGAAGCTGCTAAAGGTGGGTGCTGCTTTCAGTTCAAGTGTTGAAATGCAGATCAAGTGGGAGCACTTTAAAGGAAGTGGGAGGAGCACGGTTATCAAAATCAGCTCTTCATAAAAATACAAGTCTTGTTTGTTGCTGTTATAGAAAATTCTGGTGTAATTTTTTTCTCTTAACTGAGAAAGGATTAAAAAAGGATTTTTATATGTGAGGTGTCACTGCGAATGACACCTGAGTACTTTCATAAATGTCTTACATGGATGAGATGCTCAGTAGCAAGAGCAGACTAGCAGGTCTTTCTGTTGTCAAACAGTGCATTGCCTTTTTCAGTATTACATAGATGATATTGTCCCTTTTAGTGCAAAGACATGTAAATTTTCTACAACCTGTGAGTTGAGCATATGTATACTTTTGTCTTGTCTGTTTGAACTTCCAAGGTTTTTTTTGTAGATCTGCTATAGGAAGGCATCCTGTACCCTCATACAAAAATGCAGATGGTGTGCTCTGACGTGTGGGGAAAAAAGCAGAAAACTGTTCTCTTCCTTTACAAAGATTATTCTAATCTCTGTACAGCAAGTTGTCTTAAATAAAGCATTAACATTCTGATTACGCAGCTCTTTCATCTTTGCTGGTTTTCAGGATGTCTGAATAATTTCAAATTATATAACTTGAATAAAAAGTGTTGTTTGGTGTTAAATTTTGCTGCTTTAATTTTTACCTTGCAATTTCTATGTTTAAACTTGACTTCCTGCATGTTTTTCCAACCTGGTGTCATTGAAGAACTTGGCACCAACTCGAGGAATTCCTAGTATAATTTGCTGTACAGAGAGTGACAGCTTCTGAGCTGGGTTTTCCTTTTGTATTTCCAAGTGCTTCCACTAGATGTGAAAATATTGAGAACTGTCATTTCACTGTTGTATGGAAAGAGCAGTCTTGCAGAAAACAAATCCGCCGACTTCAAGGTGTGTAATTCAGATGGAACTACAGCAATTTTTCATTTCAGTTCATTGGATCACATCAATATATTTGCTGAGGCTAAAGCACTGGGAGCAAAAAGTTGAACATTAATGATGTCTATGTCTTATCACATTATGAAGTGTTAAACATAATAAAGCATGAACATAGTTGCTAAAATGATGATATTAAAAGCAATGGGAACCATCCTTTTAAATCTAAGAATTAAACTAGGCTTATCTTTTTTTAAAGAAACGTTAAATTTTTTTTCATGAGAATTTGTTTTATCTTTCTGTTTTTCAGCCTTCAGAGATAGAAATGGAGTCACAAGTCCATCTGTATGGACACACAGCAGAAATAACAAGCTTGTTTGTGTGCAAACCATACAGTATAATGATAAGTGTCAGCAAAGATGGAACCTGCATAATATGGGATTTGAACAGGTATCAGTATACATGTACCTCTTTCCCATAGCTCTCTTATAAATACAGGTTTTCCCACTCTTGGGTATCTTTGCCCTTTTGAAGTTGAATTTTTTCTGTGTATATCTTACTGTGGAGTCAAACCCTTACTATTTTTTCTCATAGAAGTTGCTAAAATTTTATAGTGAATATGAAAAATACCATAGTTGAGCAAAATGTTGATTGAAATTAATGTAACTTTGAAATATTTTTCTCAACGGACCTTTTCTGCATTTGAGTCTGAAATTTAGGCTTGTTCCCTTTGTTTTCTTCAGGCTGTGCTATGTCCAGAGTCTGGCTGGACACAAGAGTCCTGTGACTGCAGTTTCAGCTAGTGAAACCACTGGTGATATTGCAACAGTTTGTGATTCAGGTATATTTGTCAGTCAGGAAAGCTGTTTTGACTTGCAGACCCAATACATCATAAGACTTGTAATTAAATTGGTTACTGAGTGTGTATGAATCACCTGAGGATGCATTCAGTCATACAGGAGCAACATTTTGGTTTTTTTACATAGTAACATACAAAGTTCTCCAGAAGTGATTAGGCAAGTGTTTCAGTTTAATGTAGAGATATGAAGGCCAACAGCTTGGTCTCTTTATAAAAAGACTTGAGATTTCAAAGATGCCTGGGAGACTCACATTTTTGTGATGTTTGCTGTGTTCATTTTAACAGAGATTTGTTGTCAAAGGTACAGTTCTTCAGGGGATTACAGTGTATTACAGAGCACAGGCAAGAGGTATTAAAGGGCAAGGGGACATTATTCTGGCTGTTTCAGGAACCTAATATTTAGATTTTTAAACTTACTTGGAGACTTTCAAGTCCATTTCTATAGCTCACAAATTAATTTTTTTTCTGCAAAACATATTATTCTTTAATTAGTAAGGGAGCATTTAATTTCCTTTTAAGACAATTCCTTTTAAGACAAAAGCAGTAATTGGGTTATTAGTTCTTTGATAAAATCAAATAATGCCAGATAACCAAGTAAGAGAACTATGCTTCCTATTTTTCAAGTATTTTGCTTAAAATGCAGGCTAAGGTACGAGAATCAACTTTAAGTAGCTAGTATGAATTCTATCTTAGTGCCTTCCCTGTTAGGACATGAAAATCGGTCATTAAAAGTAATTCCACAGTGTTTTGTAAGTAAAATGTTCTAGAAATATGATGTGATGGCTTCTAAATCACTGCAATGGCTTCGTGGTTTGTGTGCTTCCTGTCACAGAGAGAAGTAATTCCAGATATCACTCAGTCATTTAAACCTTATGAACTCTCAAGAAGCTGAAGTCTTTGCCACAGAATATTTAAGTGTTATACACTTAACTGTGGTCTAGATTTATTTTTTTAATACTCCCATGCTCTGTTCTGTTGCAGTTGGAGGAGGCAGTGATTTAAGACTTTGGACAGTTAATGGTGATCTTGTTGGACACGTGCACTGCAGGGAAAGTATTTGCTCTGTTGCTTTCTCTAACCAGCCTGAAGGTGTGTCTGTCAATGTGATTGCAGGGGGCCTTGAAAATGGAGTTGTAAGGTAAGCACTTGAAATATTTATTTATTAAAATGCTCTATAACTTAGGCTCACAGTTTGAGAGCGTGTAGCCAACATCATGCTGGTATTTGGCTTTAAAGAATGTGGACAAGCTGTTACTCAGCTCCCAGTCTTAGCAGTTGCTAAATAGATTGTTTATCACTGAAATATTTGTAAAAGCAAGTGTGAAGAAAAATGTCTCTTTCTTTCAGACTGTGGAGTACGTGGGACTTGAAGCCAGTACGAGAAATAACATTTTCAAAGTCAGCCAAACCTATTGTAAGGTAAAAAGATCTTAAGTATACAATTAATGCATTTTTCTCTTTGGGGAAAAAAAACCCCCAAACCCACAACAAAATAGTCTTGAGTGTTGAACATGAAAATAGGAGGTAAACACCCATGTCTAAAAAGAGCAGTGCAAACCTACTAATTATTCATGAAAGCAAAGTGAGCACAAGTGTACTGTATTTGTTATGACAGTAATAACTAGCTTCTGCTGCTGGCAGATGGAAATTAACAGGATTCCCTGGAAAACTGAACAATAGGTACTCCTCTTGTTTTTAAATTTAATATTTTACCTCAGAATCTATGTTAAAATGAGATAAACTTAACTTTGTCAGTCTTAAATGGACAATGTTTCTTCCTCAAAATTAAATTAAGATACTACCTTTTCCCTCATCATTTTTTCTGATGCTGTTAGGAAATGATGGAGAAGGGGGTAAACTCAGAGTAGCCTGGAAGCTGCCATTTTGGAGTGATTGTGTAATTAGTTTTCTCTGAGTGCCCTTGATTTATATGAGCAGAATACTCGTGCCAAAGTGTTTTCAGAACACGGTCAAAGGATGGAGTCTTTGATATCCCCAGTGGTACAGCAGTCTGCACAGAGGTCTTAGAGTTATGCCGAAGTTTTATCACCCTAATGTTGGCATAGTAACAAATGACTTGGAAAGATTTTGTTTTGACTGTTGATGAAACACTATTTAAAATCCAAACTACCATTTTTTTAGAAGTGAAAAAGATTGTCTGATAGCAGTTATTGTCTTTGTTACCTTCTTTAAGCACCATATTTCACAAAGCTTGTTGATAATGATTTAGTAGCTATTGAATAATTTAAAGTTTCCTGCTTAAATGTGACAGAAAATGGATGCTGACCTTCATGCTCTCTAACATTGCCCATGGCATGACTGAAGGGCTTTACTAAGCCCCATTACAGCTCAAGAAATGCCCATCTGAACAGAAGTCCTGTGCTGTGCCATGAAATCTGATGGATTTAGTTTCTGCCTTTGTCAGCAAAGCAAGTTCAGAGGGCACTGAGCTCTGTTGCAGAAAATCCTTCCTTTAAGAAACAGAAGGGAAGAGGGTAGGATTTTGCTCCTGATCCTGCCCTTTTCTCTGACATTGCAAAGAAATGAGTATTAAGCTGCAGGGGCTGTTGAAGTGCTGGCCAAAGCTGTACTTCAGCCAGTTTGGGTACAAATGGATAAGCAGGGATATGCAAACATTGCTATGTTAGTGTAAGCACTGGGCCTCCCCTGACAGCTCATCTTTGTTGGTCGAGCTCTCATGGGCTTTTAATGTCTTCTAGCATTATAAATAGCCACATCTGGTATAAAAATAGACTCTTTTCTTGTTTTTCAGCCTTACGTTTTCCTGCGACGGTCATCACTTGTTCACGGCTAACAGCGATGGGAACGTCATCGCCTGGTGCCGCAAGGACCAGCAGCGCTTGAAGCTGCCCATGTTCTACTCCTTCCTCAGCAGCTACGCAGCTGGGTGACGGCGGGTCTGCTGCTAACTCATGATGCACTTTAATCCAAAATAGGTTATACCATCTCTTATTTAGCTGGACTTTGAAGTACTTTGAATGTCTCTAGAATGACTGAATAGATGGGGTGTTTTTGAAAGAGCAGCCTAAGGTGGTTGTAAGATTGCATATGTGCATGCACGAACTTGAAGCATATCCAGGTCAGCAGAAAGCTCTGGTCATATTATCCAGTGCCAGCAAAGTGACCAATAAATGCTCAATGCTGCAATATAAAACACCAACAATATTTTTTTAAATCACTTCTTGCACAGAAGTATTTAAGAAAATTGATTATGCTTATTCCCCCTCTTAGTTTGTAAAATATCAGCAGCATCAAGTTCTGTAAATATCTACTCAAATGTCAGCATATGTATATCTGATTAGTTGAGTGTGGTATGGTTAGCTCCAGGATAAGCAATCCAAAACTTAAAAATCAACGACCACTTAAAATTGCTTTTTTTTGAGAAGCAAAGAACTTAGTAGGTGCTTTTTGCACCATCTTATGGTATTGTAATGCTAAAAATTGAATTTCCGCTATCTTTATATTTGTAATTTTTGCCATCTTCTCTCTTAATGTAACAGTTGCAACAGACGAAAGTAAAATATTTGTCTTAGTGATGGGCAGACACTTCCTGGCATCATGGAACAGACTGGTTACATCCCAGTGCAGTGCAGTGTGAACTCCCTAACTTTGTGATAATTGGCTTTTGCAGTTCTGTGGCAGGACATCTATTATGTACACACAGAGCTTATCTTCCAGTACTCTAAAAAGAATTGCTCCTGCTCTAGTGTCATTGAGCTTCAGGACACTGTAAAATGTTTGAATCTAACTGCTTGAATAATCAATGTTCATAAGCATCAGATGATTTGGAAAGGTTTACACAGATGCACTGTGCAAATTTGTTGTGTATTCCTGGGTGCTATTTTATGAGAGGAAAAAATAAGCCTCTGTTGCGAAAGGCTTAATGAATTTGAATTCTTAGGCCAGATGAAAAATTAGTATTTCAGCTGATGGATTAGAAGACCTCTAAACCTGACACCATGAGTGAGTGCCTACTAGTCATGCAAATGGTAAAGCAAGAATGGTACACACGTCTGATGTAGTTACATTTTCCTTTTAAATTTCTTTGCTTTTTCATCACTGACATGTTCTGCTATTGCCATTCAAACTGCTGTATCTTCTCATGTTTAAGGCTCATCTGCTTTCAGAACACTTTAGGTGAAATTGTCAGGTCGTGATGAAGGTGACACACACACACAGGCAATCTTTACACTTTTGAAAATTCCAAATAGTCTTCAGAAATTCTTGAGACTTCCTGGTTGAAGAACTTTTCAAACTAGAAAAACATAAGAAAAATGTTCTCATAGTTTGACACAAAGGCTCATCGTTGGTTCAATTAAGCAAGTGGCTGCATACTGTATGGATTGAATTTTAAACTGCATATTATTGTAGCAGCATTGTATGGGATGCCTTTAGTCATATTTTTCTGTCTAAATGTTAATGTAAGGTCCAAATACAGACTGAAAAGCTTCCTGGCTCATGTTGATGCGATGTGCTTTGTTTAAGAGAAAAAACAAACATTGTGGTTTTGGGGTGCTTTTGTGCTCCATGTTTTGGAGTGTTGCTCACAAAGGCTTATTTTTTTATAAAGTAGAATTCCACTTGTTACAACCCGATATGCAAAACTGCTGGCCTTGTAAAGAGTGCAATATTATATATTTTTATGTAAAAGTAAAAATGATTTTTTGAAGCTAGGAATATTTATTCAGCTTAATATTCTGGAACTATTAAAATAACATTGCAATAGTGTCTGTGCATGATGTACCTTAATTTCCTGTAAATGTCACATTCCACACTGTATTTGTATATACACTGTCACATTGTTGGGTAATAAACAGATCTTTGTACCAAACCATTTTGAGATGATTAGAAACATGTTTTCGGCTTAGTTGCAACTTTCTTCTTTTAAGGAATCTTTCACACCTTGCTCCAGATCAATTTCTGCTGATTCCCATGTCTTTCATATTTTAAAAATATGAAGTGGGAAAGTTGTTTATGGACTACGTCCTGTGTCTGTCAAACTGAAGGGGATGAGTGTAAGCTGGGAAGTGGGAAACTCTAGGCATGTCACTTTGCACATGTGGGCATGTGTCCTTCCTTCCCATACGATGCATGACTAGAATGTGGATGAAATGGTGGCTCTCAAAGCAGAGACATTCCCCTTCCTTCCATCTGCCTTCTCACTGAAAACCTGTCTGAGCTGCAAAGGCAGAAAAGTAGCTTCTCTCCGGATTGTCAGAGAGAGGGGTGGAAATTGGAAGACTGGGATCTCTGGGAGGCATCTGACAGGGTGTGAGGCTCTTTCTGTTGGAAGCCAGCATTTGGCAGAGGTTCATGGGGAAAGGCCTATCTACCTCACTGCAGGATTCTGGGGTAAACCCAGGCCTTTATGTTCTGATTGTGGAGAGACCTGGTGAGAAAGGGAAGGGCAGGCAATAGCTGGATGTTCACCTGTGGTGGGGAGAGGGAGTCTCCACCCATTGCTGAAAGGCAGCCTTGATCCTGCATTTAGAGATCCAGTGCTTAGTCAAACCCATGACAATAAGCAGGAGGGGAAAAGCCTGAATGAATTAAGCAAAATATAATAATAATAATAAAAGATAACTTAATGGAGCAGTGGGGGAAATATCTGGCTTGCTACTAACAAACTTTCAGTTTACCTTTTAATTTCTTCATGTATTGTTTTGCTTAAAGCTATATTGGGGTTTTTTCCTTCTTGCATATGAAAATGGAAGTCACACTTCCATATGCTGCTACTCTATCACAAAAGCAATTAAACAATTACTATTTTAAAGCTCTGCTTGCCTTGAAAAATATCCACTGGAATATTTAAGCTTCTATACATGCAGACATTTTTTTTCCTTAGCTACTGTAGTAAGTTACAAACTACTGACAAATGACTATTGTTTAGAGATTTATTTGCCTTTACTGCTCTGAAGTGAGGTCAGAAAGGCACTGATTTTGCACCTGGCTTTCTGTGGTAGGCTCTGTTGTGTATTTTGCAATTTTGAAAAAGGATTAAAAATTCAATGTTGCTGCTCTGATTAGACTCTTAAACTATTCTGGACTACACACCAGAAAGTAATTGAGTAAAACAGGAGCTTGCTTACTGTTTCCAGCTTTGAGCTAGCATTCCCAGAAAAAAAAAAATTAAAATCCTGATTCTCTAATGCAATTGACTGAAGCCCATGTAAGACTCATTAGGGACTAGTTCATGTAAATTCAAGGAATAGAAATTTGTGTTAGTTGTGTGGGTATTGCCTTCAAAACCCGTAGGGGAGACTCCTGGTTCTGGTGGAAGGTAAGGGTTTGCAGATTTAAAAGAAATATTTGTGTAATGTATGATGAAAATACATTTTAAAACAGCCATTTCCCACCTTTAGATTTTAGCTTAAGTCATAAAATTGTTAGAATCCAGTGGTAAAAATATTCTGAGTGACAACGGTCTCATGATTAGAACCATCTAACGCGTTGTTTGTCTGACAGCATGTAAATCCTTTGTCTATGAAATGGGGCCTTTTGTAGACTGACAATGTGGTTGAACATGAATGAAGGAGCAGCAGCATAGGCCAGTGAAGCTTCCATGAGTTTCTGATACTAGTTATGGAAAGCTTATGAACTTACCTATTTATATTTAGTGATGTTTACCTTCTTCCTGTTGCATGTCCCTCTGCCAAGCCACTATCCTGAAAGCCACTGACCTCTCTCAGAAGAGGCTGCCCTTGCTCCAAAGCACCTTTAAAAATAGGACTCCTCCTTATTCTCTTTCATATAGAAAACAAATGTTACTTGGAAATTCTGCTCCATTATGATGGAATGCAAAAAAGTGTTGAGGGCAGGGTAGGAGAAAACATACCCCCCTCCAGAGGGAACAGCCACCTTACTGGGGAACAAATTAATGAGACTCAGGTGGTTCTGCCACTGGGTTTTCGCAGCTGACAAAATTTTCAGTTAAAAATGTTAATTTGCACTTTTAAATGCTGCTGACCCATACAGTTTTTATAGGGAGAAGCATATAAAAATTGACCTATGAAGCTGAATTGTACTGTTCTTACATACTAGCCCTGACAAGGTGAGCCTAAGCAGCCCCTTTCTCACAGCAGTTCCATTCCTCATGGCAAGACTTTTACTTCATCCTTCCTGCAAGGGCAGGACAGGCACTGTGGGCTCTCATCCCAGCTCCCAGTGCCATTTGGGCTTTGCTGTTTGAGGTACAGCACTACAGGCTGGGGGCATGTGGCTGGAAAGTGGAAAAGGAGCTGGAGGTGCTGAACATGAGCCAGCTGTGCCCAGGTGGCCAAGAAGGCCAATGGCAGCCTGGCCTGTATCAGGAATAGTGTGGCCAGCAGGACCAGGGCAGTGACTGTACTGTGCTCAGCACTGGTGAGGTTGCATCTTGATATTCTGTGTTTAGTTCTGGGCCCCTCAGTTCAGGAAGGACACTGAGGTGCTGGAGCATGTACAGAGAAGAGAAATTGGTGAAGAGTCTGGAACACAGGTCCTGTGAGGAGTGGCTGCCAGGAGCTGGGGATGTTTAGCTTGGAGAAGAGGAAACTCGGGAGACCTTATCCCTCTCTACAACCACTGGAAGGCAGGCTGGAGCCAGGTGGTCTCTTATCCCAGGTAACAAGTGACAGGATGAGAGGGAATGGCCTCAAGCTGTGCCAGGGGAAATTCAGTTTCGACAGTAGGAGGAATTTCTTCATGTAAAGGGTCATTAAACATTGGAATGGATTGACCAGGGAGGTGCTGGAGTCACTGTCCCCGGATGTGTCTAAGGAGAGACTGGATATGGCACTTACCGCCATGGCCTAGTTGACAGTGGGTGGTGTTCGATCAAAGGTTGGACTCGATGATCTCTGAGGTCTTTTCCAACCTAACTGATTTTGTTTCTGTGATGTGTGATTCTGTTTGAGAAATACCTGGATGATCGCTTGATCCCTAGCGCCTGCTGGAGCCGGGGCAGCAGGCCGGCTGCAGCGGGAATCAGAAGGGACAGAGGCAGGCGGAGCGTGAGGGCGCTGGCACCGGGGGCCGCGGCCGCCCCGCCCCAACGCGCCATGTGCCACCGCCGGGCTGTCCGCAGCCTCCGCCCCGCACGGCGAGGGAGGGACAGAGCGAGGGAGGGACAGAGCGAGGGAGGGACAGAGCGAGGGAGGGA
>VYXC01010732.1:9169-24730 GCA_013397175.1 Platysteira castanea | reverse complement strand
GGCCGCCGAGCGCAGCGCAGGGCGGGTCGGGGTTTCCGCGCGGGGGTTTCGCGGTCGGCGCTGGTGTCCTGGGAAAGCCTTGGCCGCTCCGCCCGGCATCCCGGTGGTCCCGTGGGCTGCTGCGGGCAAACAAGGGCCGGCGGCGGCCGCGCGAGCCGGAGTTTCCCGGTTATCCGCAGGAGTCGGCGTCGGGCTCTGAGCTCCCCTGTCGCTGGCGCCGGCGGGGAACATCCTTCTCCGGAGAAGCCGCCCCGAGCCCAGGTATCCCGCGGGCGGCGGGGAGGGGGTCTCTGCCCGGCGTGCTCGTTCCTCCTCTGCCAGCTGCCTGGGGCGAAGGCTCGAGGAAGTGGCCGCTTTTCCTGCTGCCTGGCTCGGGCTGACGGAGGAAAAACTCCCGCTGCCCGGCTGCTGCTGGCGGTGGTCACTGATGTGCGGTGCTGGGAGCTGCTGCACAGCAGAGCCATTAGGGCAGTGCAGTGAGACAGAAAACTCGGAATAACAACTTGAAAAACGCTTCTGCCCTGCAGGTGATGCAGTGCCGAGCTTCCCGGAGGCGCTCTCCCTACCTTGTAGGTTACAATTCAGTTCTAATACGTTTTAAGCGGGGTTTAAGGGGAATAATCAAAATTCTCTGTTCATTGCTTTAAAAGCTCACAGCTATCTTTCAAAATTAGCTAAAGAGGTAAAACGGTAGACAGGAATAATCTTTCTGCCTCAGACTTTACGAATCTCTGATGGTTTACTGGGGTATATGTTCACATAACCTGTATGTTGATGATAAATAATATTCCACGAAAATACTGTCCTTGGGAAATATCACGTTCGTTTAACCATTGTTTCCTTTGATTTTTAGATGTTGAGAAGCAAGATGACATTTTTGAGTAAAAATTTGGGTGCGGTGGCAAGGATTTTTGGAACTTGACAATTAGACTGGATATAGTACTGGATATGTTAGATGAGAACTGAGCTGTTGGAGTTTCACTGCTTTGCAGTTACATGATTAGAAGTTATTTTCAAAGCCTCCACGCTTATGGTGTGAAAATTACATTCTTTCCTTATCATGAACAATGGTCTTGCCTTTAATCTAATCATTTCTGCTTGTACTACTAAGCTTCTCCTTAGGAGATGGAGTGAAAAGCTGTAGTGATTTTCTAGTGTTTCTTTGTGCAGCCGTGAGATAGAAAAAGAAAAGGATTCCTTACCCTCCCTCTCTGCTTAAAGAGCTACATCAGTTGCTGTAAATCTTAGAGTAAGAACTGAGATAGCAGGGGAAGTTGTGTTTCTTTCTTTTTCTTTTTCCTTTTTTTTTTTTTCTTTTAATATCTTTGGTATACCAGTTTGGCATCAAACAGCTGGGAGGCTGTAAATTTTGCTGTTTATGTTCCTGCAAGTGGATAATTAAATGTGAAGATCTTTCCTCACTTTAGGATGTGATTTGCAGGTCATTATCCAGGGATGATTCCTGCTAATGTCAGTGGGACATAGCTGAACGATTGGGTTAACTTTTCTTTTGGGTTGTGTGGTGCAAGAAGTATAGAGCTTGTGTGGAAGGTGTTCTTCAGAGTTGTCAATCCCAGGTTTTCTAATCTAGTCATTTCAGGTCCAGCACTTTAGATTAAGGCAGCAATTCGGTTTAGGGCTTTTTAGATTGAATTCTTGAGGTCGCTTTTCTGGTATGGCATTTTAAGGTTGTACTTGGAGCTAGAGGGGGGAAATTATGGCTTTGCATCCCTGTAACTAGTAGAAATCCATCCCAAAGAGCTTGAAAATCCTATTTTGTGTCTATGTTACTCAAGTTTTTAGACGTTTTCTGCATTTTACTAATAAATATTTATAATGTTTAGTAAGCAAAGGTTGTACTTCTTATCCCAATGCTGGGTCAAGCTATACCTGCAAATATTTATGCAGCTTTCTATATTATCGTAAGATAAGTTTGCCTTTGAAGTGCTGTTGGGTACAGTCATCCATAGTAAAAAGAAAAAAAGAAAAAAGAAAAGCTGCTCTTCACAAGCATTTTTAGGAGCCCAGGAAATTAGGAACTTGGGCACACATGGGTTACCTGCGCCCAGAAAAAAGATGAAGTAAGGTACAAAAAGCACAAAACCCCAGAGAGTGCAGCTGGCTGGGAGGCTGTCGATACGCAGCTCTCAGGAGTGATGCTTTGGGAAAGGGCTGTCTGGCGTGGGGTGCCAGTCAGCAGAAACTGTTTGGCTAAAAAAGGCTGTGTAGCTGCTGTCACTGTTCTTTGTTAGCGCGGTCAGTGTTCCCCTAAAAGAAAAGAATCAATAGAGACCAGGTCAATGAACTTGGTGTGCTGTACAAAAATACACTGGATAAATGAACTCGTGTGGAATCCAGGTCTGCTGGCTGCATCAGTCACGTGTAGATTGCATGTAGGCTGCTCATTAGCAGAGTTCCTGTAACTACGGTGGTTATCAGGACCTGTGTATGCCCGTATTGATCCAGCATAAAAACAGCCGGGAATGAGCATTAGCAAACCCAGCTGAGAATTTCTGTTTCAAGGCGTTTTAGGCAATTCAAATGATGGGGAGAAGTTACTCCTTTTAAGTATCAGAAGCAATACGGCCAGCAGGTCAAGGGAGGCGATTCTGCCTCTCTGCTCAGCTCTGGGGACACCCCACACTGCATCCATTCTGGGGTGCCCAACACGGGAAGGACATGAACCTGTTGGAGCGAGTCCAGGGGAGGGACACCAGAATATCAAGGGGCTGGAGCACCTCTGCTATGAAGAATGTCTGGAAGAGTTGGAATTGTTCATCTCGGAGAAGCAAAGGCTCCGGAGACACTGCAGTCTTTCAGTAATTATAAAGAGGCTTATAAGAAAAACTGGGACAGAATTTTTAGGAGGGCCAGTTGTGAAAAGACAAAGGGTAATGGTTTTAAACTAAAAACGGGTTGATTTAGACTGGATATAGGGAAAAATTTTTACCATGAGTGTCACAAAACACTGTAACAGGTTGCCCAGAGAAGTGATGGATGCCCCATCCCTGGAAATATTCCAGGACAGGTTGGATGGACCCTGAGCCACTTGTTAGAGTAGAAGATGTTCCTGCTCATTGCAGGGGCCTTGAATCAGGTGATCCTTAAAAGGTGCCTTCCAACATAAACCATTCCATGATCCTACAGACTGCTCACCCAGGTACAACATAAAGATAAATGTGCCTTCCTGGCACTAAAGGCCTAGAGAATACTTAGACAGTATTCCAGTTTAAGAGGAGTCATCTTAAGAGAAAGAATCAGAGCCATTTGTCAGGCTGGAGCCTCAGAGGAAACACATCCTGCAAGTGTTTGAAGGAGAGGCTTCCTCACATTCCAGGGGATGGGTGTGTAACAGATTCTCTTGTAATTAAAATTTCTGTTCTCTCCAGAGCTTTATTTCTAAGTAATGATTTTATTTCATTAAAGAATATTAAGCTTAAGGTTATTATCGCAGGCCCTAAGGAGAACAGAATCAAGTGTTATACAAAGCTTTTTCTGCAACAAGGACCTTTATCGCAGCCCGGTTTGAAAGTGAGTTGTTGTCAAGCGTTGTCAATTCTGGTTGTCAGCATCACACTATATGTAACAGGTCCTTAAATGATGCACAAATATGTACTGTATTTGCAGAGAGTGAGAGAAGGTAGAGGTATATGCAGCTTTGTATGTGAGAAGTCAGTCTTAGAAAGTTATGGAACCAGACCTGTCTGTAAAAAATTGAAATGAAATACTTAAATGGATGCTAAACACTTCCAGAAATATAGTAGTTAAATTTTTAAATGGATGTAAAGGCCAAGGTTGGAGCAGGATTTGGAACAGAACATATGTTTGTGCTTCAGAGTATAAACAAACCTCTTGCTGGGGATAAGTGGAAATTTTCTCCAGCATCTGAAACACCTAATGCCAGACTTTTTTTTGTTTTAAAGTTCTTTTTTTTATGAAACCTCATATTCTGGTTGTTTTCTGATACTGTGAAAATGCTATACTAGGCAAGACACATATTTTCTTTTTTTAAAATTTTCCTATTTGATGTTTAAGAGTATAGGCAAGGATATATTATATTTGTGGCATTGCTTTAGAAACATGGTTCAGATTTTTTTAAAGCATTTTTATGCCCAATAGCCTTTTCAAAATTCTATTATGAACTTAACTCAATCCTTATTCTGTAAATGCTTAAACACTAGCTGGAAGTACTATGAACAGAGTTCCTGCCAACTTTGTTGCAGCCAGTGACAGTTCAAATTGTCTAACTCCAATGTTTATAGCTTTTACAGTATGAGTGAAAAAATTGCCAGAGAAGCTTGGGAGATCTGGGATTCTCTGGACTGTTCAAGGAGTTGCAGTTGTTTAATTCAGTTTAATTTAAATGTATGTGGCAAATGTAGAAAGGCCTCTGACTTGATTTAGCTTTGACTTTTTTGGCTTTGTGATCATTAGTAGGGTAGGTGTGGAGATGATAGAATTTAAATGATTCATCCTTGTGGGAGTATCATTTTGTAAACAAAGCTAAATGTGTTTATTCTAATTTTTATGGATAGGTTGATACATAAAAGTGAGGGGGCTGAGTCAAACAAAAAGTCCAGAGATGAGCTGTAATTCAGAACCTTCTCCTTTTGTGAATGTCTCGTATCCTTTCTGCTGTTTGGCTTTCCACTGCAAGTCAAAACACGTCTCAAAATTGATTGAAGGCTGCAGGTTGGTTGTGGGGTTTTGTACTGTACATGGCATTTTATGCAAAGCCAGTTCCTCCACATGTATTCAATCCTGTGCCTTGTGAGGAATATGAGTTAAAAGATTGTAAACAAAGATGAAGACAAAGAACCTGCTGTGCTCTGACACGATTTTATTTCATCAGAGCACGCAAGGGAGAAACTTGTGTTCCATTCAAATGACATATGTATATGCAAAAAACCTGTTCGTTGTCTTGGCATATGTTAAAGCTCTTGTTTTCTTTGGCACAATTAATATATTTTAAAATAGCATTTCCCTGCCTTGACTTATACTAGACCTGAAAGAAAAAAGATTCTTTTGTTTCTTCAAATTAGTGCTGAGCATGGCTCACCGTGGCATTTGTATTCCACCATCCTGTTTCACAGCACAGGTTACTGATTTTCAGACACAGTCTGTTTCATACCGGGCTGTGAGAAGAAACAACTGTCTTTGCTTTGTCTCTGAGCATTTGTATTTTGCAAAATCAAAGCAGTTCGAAAGTTACTCCTCCATTCTTTCTATGCTATGGATTGTGTACTTCTCTTGAGTCTAACAGGGGCATTGTACATACAGGTTTTTTTACAAGAGCATTTCCAAGTCTTTATTTCCTGTTTGTATCTTATACCCCGGTGACTGGATCAGGTAAGCTATCAAGGTTCAAGAAGGGAAATTTGTGCGGTTCTAGGTGTTTGCTTCTTATCCAGCAAAAAGATGGAAGTATTTATTTTGAAATACCTGAGCCTGAAACTCCTTTGGCAGCAATGAAAAATGCCTCCTTGTGCATGTTTTTCTCGTGTGTCCCATCTGCCTCTCCCACCCTTTGTCCTCTGCATTTTGCTGAACTTTGTATTGGTTTTGAGGCTCGGTGCCAGACTAATCTGGCTGCAGGTGGCACTTGTGGTGAGGACCACAGGGGAGTGTCGCCTGATTGAAACCTCAGCATCCAGTCTCACTAGGTAGTGTAACTAGTCTGAGGCCTGTCTAGGTCATCTGTATCCCATCATCTTTCCATGTGGCCTTAGTCCAACCTCCAGTGACTTCAAAACAGGAGCTGTTCCTTGTGCTGGGCCAGCGCTGCACAGTGATGTCAGCACAAGGGGGTCTAACATGCAGACCACCCCTGGCATAAATATTGTAAGTTATTCAAGGTCTGAATGTGGATGTCTTAACTTATTTGGTAACAGTGCTGAGGACTGCTTGATATTGAATTGATTTACTCTTAATCCCTCAGGGAGTAGCAATGCAAGAGAACCAAACACTGGCATACCTTACTTAGATGTCCCTTCCCAAGAGCTGCAGATCTCTTAAAAAATAAAGCATTCTTATCCTGTACAGTGCACTGTACTGGGTTTGGTCATCTTTAGACTTTACTGGGGATGTCTAAGCAAAAAGTTGGAAACCACTGCATTATTTCCTCTTAATCTGTTACTTCATTTCTAAACTTCTTTTATCGATACTCAGAATTCTGAGTCGTTCCCTATCTTAAAACTTCTCTCTGATGCTTGGTGAGAGTGGCGTGGCGTTCATTTCCACGGCACACATTTCTGAGCTTGTTTTGATGTTCCTAGGTGTAACTGGGGCGTGGAGCCAAGCTGTGCAATGCCTGCAAGGTCTGTTTGCGAACAGCTGTTCTGCGTTGGCAACGTGAACCAGGGCAACCATTTTCACACTGAAGTCATGGTCATGTGCTCTGCATTTGTATGTCGTTCGCAGGATTCAGGCAGAATGCTGATGATGGAGGATGCAAATATGTAATGCAATGAGGTGCCATGGAGCAAGAGAACAGAAATAAATTTGTATCTGTGTATCTGTGACCTACAGCCTGGCAGGGTTGATGTGGTGGGCGAGGGTTGGTTAGAGCTCAGATAAATGTCCTCTCAGTGATTGCTGTATTTGCTACCTGCATTTAAATGGTCTCAACTTTGTCTCTTCTAGGAAAAACAAAATGAAGGAACTCGTGTCAAACAGTACAACCAGTATTTCTCAAGCCAGGAAAGCTGTGGAGCAATTAAAAATGGAAGCATACATGGATAGAATAAAGGTAAACTTAGACTTATTGTTGATATTTTGAGTTCACTGACTAGTTCTGAAACAGCATCCCTTTAATACTGCAGAAATCAAGAATCTGTGTTGAGCTATAAAACATTATTCAGTACCGTGAGTGAGTTACATACTAACTGATGGGTTCTAGTGAAGCGATTTCCAAAGCCTGGCTTCAAGTCTGCTTCTGTGTGAGTGTCTGTTACATTAGTCAAAAGTAAGTATTTTGTGAAATACTTAAAATCAGCTGGTGGGTGCACAGGTGCTCTTCTTTGTCACGTGTAGCTGAATTTAAGTGCAGCCCCAGCTTCTTGGGTTTTCTTCTTCAAGAATCAGAAAAAAATCTTTAAGATACTGCGATATTTTTGAATAACAGTGAGACAAGCTGGATTGCTTTGCTCTGTTTTGTTTTAGTGCAGATGTCATTGCACAAAAAATGTGTATGATTGCAGTGTGCAGTTAGGATTCTTCACTCTTGATAACTTGTTGTATATGAAGATTTGGTTTCATCATGCCTCTAAATGTATGTGGATTAAATATTTTCGTTAAAGGCACAATTAAACAGAGGTTTTCAGGTTTTTTTAACCAGAAAATGCTGTGGATTATTCTTGCATGTCATTCTGCTTTCTACTAGGCTAAAATTTTGTGGAATACCAAGCATCTAGAAGCTAATAATGTCATAGAACTTTTGAAGAAAGCAATGCTCATTTCTTTTGTCTCTGCGTCTGAAAATAGGGAATAATTATTTTGATTAAAAAATCCAGTCTCTACAAGGAAGAAGTTTTTAGTTTTTCTGTCTTTAAAAAGCAATGCATTTAAATTACACCATTCTCTGCAAACAACTGTAACTGAGTTGTTATAAAATGTAACTGAGATTATTAAGTCAGTAGGGCAGTTTAGAAATGTTGTACATTAAAATCTTCATGTAGTCTTAACTCAGTCTGTTTGTCCATCCATCCTGTGTGCTGAAAATCTGAATGTAGTCAGCGTGGGGACACTAGTATATATTAATGAGTTTTAAAATAGTCTCAGATCACAAACTCACCAGCTGGAAAAGAAGTGTTTATAATTCAGAAATATTCGTGCAATTCAGATGAATGATCAGTCTTTCTTATATGAAAATAGAAATTTCAGTCGCTCTATTTTGTGACAGTTTTTAGCAAAGTCTGGTAAGACACTGAATTTGCAAAAGTAGTTTCTGTCTTTTATAGTGTGTTACAAATTCATCACATAACCCATTCACAGGGACAGGTGTTTATTTCCTGCAGTAAAAGAAAGTCTGCCTCGGTTAGCCCCAATTCAGGTCATACTGCAGCTGCATGACCAGAAGTGACAAGAGGGTGTGTGGGTGGCAGAGGAAAGGGTTGGAGAAACATGGCCCAGTTTACTGGAATTTGAAATTGTTGATACTTAGGAGATTGTCTTAAAATTGCTTCCATATATTCAGTGGTAACTGTCACGTGCCACATCATTAGGTCAGTTATGCAGGTAGCTTCCTTAGTTAAGTGTATAACACTCTTAATTATATATGCGAGAAAGACAGGTGCAAGAAAGATATAGGCTATTTTTACAGTCAGTTTAACTAAAAAGAACAGTTATTAGCAAATGTGGCAGACTTAAAAACCAGATAGCTTGAAAGTGCAATTATTTCACCTTTCAAAACAGCCTGTGACCAAAAACACACCAAAGAAAATCTGACGTTTCAGAATTATGAGGGCTCCTATACTAACATAAAACAAATATAACTTTTCAAAATGTCTTGATTTCTAGAATTTCTTTGAACAAGCATATGAGGGATTTTGAGGAGAGGTTGCTTGGCTATTTATTCCTTCAAAATCTGCTTGGCTTTTAAATCTTGAATCAGTTAAGTGTGTGCTTCAGCATAGCCAAATTTTACCAAGAAACTTTCCCATGGTTTCAACTGGAGATTTTAAGTTCTCGGATCATCACTGTGAAGGCAGATAAATTAACTTACTGCATTTTTTCCTGGTGTTTTGCATCTGATTAAACTAGTTAGACATTTAACAAAAGATCAGTGCTTTCCAAATAATTTAATTAAACCCTCTTTTGCAAACAGCCATAGCCAAGTGGCTATTCCCACAGCAGGCAAGACCGCATTGCTAACATTGAAGAGGTGTCTGTGTTATTGACTGGGAAAATCAGAAGTTCCAGTTTATTTTTCTGCTACAGAGGTACTTTGTTTTCTGTGCCCAGTAGCTGCTGTAACCAGCAAGAGTTGGGTCTTCTCAATTAAAACGTTGTAGTTATAAGTGTGTTGATAGTTGCTGACTCCCCACTGTGTTCTGGATTTTTCAACTGATTTAAGAAGTCCTATGAAGTCCTCTAGCCAGTCAGAGCAGCAAAGCAGTGCTGTGTTCTGAGGTTCCACGAAGACAACTGGCTGCTGAGGTGTGAAAGAAACAGGACAACTCGAAAGAGGAGGATGGAGTTACTGGTGTATTGATTGGTAGCTGGAAGGAGGAGTACTGTGGGGTTTTTGGTAAACTGTAGGAATCCCAGAAGGATCATAACTGAACCTGTCTTACCTGGCAAAGGAACAGCTAGAGTTATAATGGAAAAGTAAGTAGAAAGCTGGACATGCAGATTCCAAGACAGAACACACCAAATGTAGTCAGATGAACAGTGGCCTCGTGACTAGTAGAATAATGTGTCTTCTAGAGATGCTAGCAGTAAAACTGAGAAAGCAAAGTTAGTATTGGTGTTTTTCAGAGTTGTCCCCAGAATAAAGCACTATTTAATCTTCTCTTTGCAAGCAGAAAAGCAAGAGTGCTCTGACATTTAAGACCCTTGGCATATCAGTTATTATTCCATTTTCTTTTTCCTTATGAAGATAGGAAGTATTCCTAACTGGTCCTAAATAGTGTTGGGAGATGAACGGTGGGAATGCCAATAAATGTGTGTGAATCTCTTTGTTTTAGATGTAAAGGATAAGCAGAGTGGGTGTTGTAGCAAGGATGGTAATTAGTCACAATCCCTGACAAGACAGAAGACATTGTAATTGCAGCACTTTGCCCTGTCACTGAAGCTTGTAATTACTAGTGCAGCTAACAGGATGTTCTAACTTTGGCAGTTTCTATCACCTCTGCTATTCTGAAATATAATGGTAAGATTTCACAGTCCTCCTGGGAGTAACTCTTTAAAGCATCAGGGTTGAGTGTTTTGTTAGATTTTTTTCCCCTTTCGTTAATTTGACAACAAGATGTGTCTTTTGCTACAGAGAGTAAAAGTAATTCTACAAAATGTGAGATCAATGTGATACCTATCATCTCTTCTAATCCATACACCTTAGAAGATTTTTAAAAAATGAAATGTCAGCTTTCTGATAGAATTCATTAATCAAACTGGAGTCTGATTTTTCCCTTTAGGCACTTCTGCAATATGTATAAATTACTTTGAATCCACAGACCAAGCCGTGTTGCGTAGGAAAGCTGACATGATAAATGTGTTAGCTTCATTTGAATATTCAAATCACATGCATTTATTTTAATTCTTAGGAAAAGCTATTTTGAAGCTGTCCAGCAACATTCAGCTACAAACAACCCCACAGGCAAGTAAATGCTACGATGGAATGGGCTCCATTTAACTCCTTCCATGGCACGATGGGATGATCAGCACATCCCTTTTTACAGCACAGGCCGCAGCACCTCTGGGTGCTGGCTGTGCCGAAGCAGCCGTCCCTGCTGGAGCCTTGGTGCCACGCTCAGTGCACAGCCCTTCCACCACTGCTCTTCCCAATAATCACACCGAGCAGGAAACGTGCTGGAGGCAATATTGTATTTCGCTCTATGTTGGGCCACAGGTCTGACTGTGCTGACACCGCTCACAGCTGCGGGAACCCACGTTTCCATTGCTCCTGGGCTGTGATCAGCTCATTTAACTCCCTGCTGTGAATGGTCCTTATTCCACTGTGCAGGCCTAAGCTACTCCACTTTCTGTGAAGAAATGGCCATAATTCACTTTTATGACTACTGTAATCCCAGTGGGAGGATTTCTACTCTCAAAACCTTTTATTTGTTTAAAGGATGAAAATACATATATTTTATTGCCCAGTGCAGGTTTAGTTTGTGACAATGTGCTGAAATGTGATCAAGTTCCTCAGTTCCTTGTTGCAGGGTTTTTTTTAAATAAACTGTACTATGGTTTGTTTAAAAGCAAACTAAATTGTGATATAAACACTCCAAATTGAAGGAAAGGTTTCTGTTCACAGAAAGGGGTGATAGGGCATTGGAATGGGGTGCCCAGGGATGTGGTGGAGTCACCGTCCCTGGAGTTGTTTAAGAAAAGACTGGATGTGGCAGCAAGTGCCACGGTATGGTTGACAAGGTGGTGTTAGGTCAAAGGCTGGACTTGATAATCTCAAAGGTCGTTTCCAACCTAGGTGATTCTGTGAATGTATTACTCTGCTTCACAACATTCCTACCAGCACTATAGGACAAGTTAGATACAAAAATGCATGTTGAGCTTTTGCTAGTGAAAACCCTTTCTATTGTTAGACGATATCAAAGCAGAGCAATACGCAGAGAAACAGGAAAGTATATTATTGGGTTTATCCCTTCTAAGAATGAGGATTGAAGTTGTACTTCTCTTCCATTGAATGAAAAGCAGTATACTTGGGCTGATGTTGCATATCCATGCATGGAAGAAACAAGACCATTACAGGAAAATCATTACAATCCTTTGTACTTTGAGGTCTGTAATTTCCCAACATTTTTGTTTTACCTGCTTCTTTCTTGAGAAGCACTGGTCCTTGTGAACATCTCTTATGACTTCTTCAGTTTTCTGTTTCGTCTGTGCCTGGCAGCATTCTCTGCACATGTAGTGTCTCTGTCACCCTTTTGTCAATTCAAAGACAAAATTTTAAATAACACTCTTGTTACCTCCATTAGGGGGTTAGTCTATACTGGGGTGCCAGCCACGGGTACTCCATAGGTTTAAGCATTCTACAACAGCATACAGAAATTAAAAATAAAGAAATAAAGAAATAAAGAGTCTGTAACTGTCTTCAGAAGTTCATTTAAATTTCATGCAAATTCTGATTCAACACCCATTGACTTCATAGGTCTAATCTGAAGCCTGCTATGGGCTGAGCTCATGTCAAAGCAAGCAAGTGGGGAAGCTGAAAGCTAACATTAATGACACACCTGCTAGAAAAATACCAGAAATGCGATTTGTTTCTTCTCTCCACTCTAGTTGTGCAAACATGCTGACCTCAGTGTTTGACCAGGGACAAGCTGGCATGGTGCTCAGAGAAAAGACTCCTTTGTAAAGACTCCAGAATTCATTTTCTCAAATATCAGAATATTGAAAACACAATAATTCACCAAAACAAAGAGATACAGATAGCTATGCATATCTTGCTGACAGAGCAGAACAAAAAAATGTTGTATATACTTTCTAAATTCTTGAAAAAATAAATGAGTCACTCTGGCCTACTTTCACCAATATTCTTACGGCACAAAGCTGCAAAAGTTACAAGGTTTAATATTTCATTTTTCATTTAATGCAAAATAGCTTGCACTGCAAATATTCAACACACTGCTACATTTTTATATCACTTTTCAGTAAGTATAAACCCATGTTCTGAATCTGGAGACTTGAGAATTGTTTATTTTAGAAGTATGAAAATACTAAGATTAAAAACATTAAGGTAGTGCTCAAGTTTAAATGAATGCTGTGAATAAAGGACTACTTACAGTAACTTACTGAGCAGAAGACATTAGTCTTGCTTCACTGAATAGCTTAAATGAGAGCTATGATACAGGGCATTCAAGTTTTGTTCCTAATTTATTATTTCTTTTTAATCCCATGGTCTTGTGCCTGAAGAGCTTTTTATCTTGCATCCAGAGGAGCAAAGGGCAGAGAGAGTGTTTGTGGAAAACCTTAACCAGTGAATGGGAATATGAGCTGAAGCAGGTTCCTCTACAAAAAGAGACGTTTCAAGGAGAATCCGTATTGCTTGAGCGTATAAATGTTTTAATGACTGTGTGCTCCTGACCTCCTTCTGATGGAGAGGAACAGCTTGACATGGATCATATCAATTGATACCATCTATGTCACTATTAGATAAAATGTATGTAAGGCCTAGTAAGAGCAAATTGAGAGATGCGATGTCTAGTAATTCAAAGGATAAAGCAATCTACTCCCTGTTTTACGATAGCTTCCATTATCATTTGTTCTGTGAAAAATATTTATGCAACTCAGATTGGTTCAGAATTAAGTGTTACAGTAGTTCTCTCTTCTCTTCTATTAGGTATCCAAGGCTGCAGCAGATTTATTGGCATATTGTGATGCACACATTGGAGAAGATCCCCTTATTATTCCTGTACCTGCATCTGAAAATCCCTTTAGGGAGAAGAAACTTTTTTGTACTATCCTTTGAGTCAGTTTTCAATTAAAAATGTCATCTGCTAAAACTTGGTATCAGTGTTGCATGCTTGTAGCATTATTTTCTTCAGATGTCAATACTTACCCCATAACTACAATATTTTTGGAAGATAGTACAATTTCTGCTAAAACCTGCCCCTAAAATCAACAAAAAATAACCCTAAAAAATTCAAGATAATTCTTATCTTTCAGAGCAATGTACAAGTTTAATTTCAGTTCTGCATAAATATTCTTCTGGTCTTAATGAAAGTATCGAGTACAGTATCAAATTGTAGATATCTCTGCCAGTCATAGATTTTTCTGAGACCTAAATGAGTCATACCAATTCTTGAAGCTATTTTTAACATTCTTATTTTCTTTGGAAGGTGAATTCAATTCATTTGCCTTTACAGACTTCTATCTAAAGAGAGTAGTGTGACCTTTTCCTCAAGTTGCACTATTTAGGAAAAAGTTCCAGTGATTTACAATGTTTGGAATGATCGGTCTTATACAGTAAGTGGTGTCTACAAATATGTTTTCTGAAGACTGCAAGAAACTTGACTACAAAACCAATCCTAGTAAAGTGCCATTGTAGCTACAAGCAGAATGAAGATGTACAGTCACCGGGATTGCATCAATAAAACTGTAGAAAAATGTGATTGCTTGTATCTTATTTCGAATTATAATGATTTAAATTATTTAGAAAGTAAACTGAACTGTGAAACAACTGTTCTTGAGGGACTTAGTGGAGGGTGTAAAACTGCCCTGAACAGCACAGGGAGGGGGATTACATTTTCTGAGCAGCCCTCTACATGCTTTTGCCCATGAGAGTAGGACTTTATGGGGATGGAGAGTAATGGTGAATAAATGTTGTTCTAGGATATGCAGTGAGACCACTGTGCTGCTGACAGCCACTATGTTTGTATATTTTGTGGCCGCAGATTAGTTAAGTTGTCAGCAAGTAATTTGTGGAGGTTCTGGGAAATGTTTTTGTTTTGACTTTAAAAGTGAGAGGAAAAGAATGAGGTGTGAAACAAGACTGCCTTCTTCAAGAAGCAAAGTAAGGCTCATAAAAGGCACCTGATGGAAGCAACTGTTATTTTACAGACTTCTTTTCTATTCTTCTTAAAAATAAATAATGAAAGCTCTTCTCCCATCTGGTGCATTAGGACAGTTTTCTCACTGCAGTACCTCATACGTACAGTGTATCAGTCAGCTCCATAAGGCAGGAGACAATTTTGTTGGAGAACTGCGACAGTCTGAGCTGAGACTCTGAACAGCCACCCATAACAGATCAAGCTTCCTCCCTTCCTCTGCACAAACTTGTATTCCATAAACATTTTAAATACGCAAGGCAAAAAACTAGCTGAGGAATTGAGGGCCTTGGGATATACTTCAATGCTGAATTTAGATGCTAAAAAGGGCAGTTTGGTGAATGAAGTCATGTGCATTTCCCCCAAAGTGCATGTACCTTCTCCAGCTTATTTTTAGCAATTTCCATCGATGTCTGCTGTACTGTTTCGTGCAGCGGAAATACAAGATATCTGCATTGTACAGGTTTTGTTTTCTTTGCCATTCAACTTGGATAATGTGCCTCACCCAACTGCATTCAGCTACCAGTCTGGTCACACGAGATAGGGGGCTTTGGACTGTGCTTCTGCTGCTGGCGGAACTCACCTCACGTCTCACATGCAATATTATTGTAAAAAAACCCTACATAATAATATTCCTTTTAACCAATAGGCTTTTGGGATGTCTTTCATTTAAAGATTTGGTTTTTTAACTGGGCAGCTGAAGACATCAGTAGCTTAGTAGGCACAGAGCTGTTTGACATACCTATGCTGAAAAACATTCAGGTGTCTTGAACAAGGTCTTACTTTTGGTAGGTTCATCCTTGGTTCCTGTTTTAAAGTTTTCAGCTTAAGAATCCCATTCCTAACTTTTAAGAAGAACATTTCTTAATGCATGGTATGTTTTTATTTTCGTGGTAGAGAAATAGGGTTTAGTTAACTGAGAAGCTATTTTATTGACAGTGAAATAAAAAAGGCTTTCTGAAAATATTTATTAAAAAAGAGCAACAAAATGCTTAATAAGGTTCTTTAGGGAGTCCTTCCTACAGTGTACATGATTTGGTTGTGGCTCTGATCACCATGGCAACATTTTCATTTGTCCTTCCGCATGTATGGTTTTAACTGGAACAGCATGGGAGGAGAATATAGGGCATACACCCTTATTCTCAAAGGCTTTGTAGCAACTTGCATTTGTGGCTCATCATTAACATTCCCATCTAAAATAACAAAATTGCCAAGGCTTATTACAGTATTGCAAACAGCTTGCTTTCTGTTTCCAATTAGGGTTAGTGTCTGACATCCTGAGATTGAAACATTTCACAGTGCCTTTGAACATCTTTGGTTATAAGAGCTGCATTTA
>VYXC01010731.1:116615-153945 GCA_013397175.1 Platysteira castanea | reverse complement strand
AAAAACAGAAGAAGAAGAAGAAAATAAATTTTACTGCTTGATTTCTGTACAGGTTAACCTATAACTTCTGCCTGCTACAGCCCGGAGTTCAGCTCCACAAAAGTCACGAGCTTTAATTAGGTGCAATCAGCCTTATCAGGTAGTCAAAAACTCATCTGGATGGAGGCAGAGTCACATCCTGTGTCAAGAGATCGTTCCACGAGCCACTGCTGTACTCCAGCGAGCCCATTATTTCACCCACCGGAAATCTCGGCTCCGATGCTCGGTGCAAAACACTCCTGCTCTTCCCCAGAGGTCCCTGACTCACTGGCTTTGCCCAAACAGCAGGGCTGGGAGCCGAGGGCTGTTGCACCACTTTTCCAGGCTGATGGACGCACGGGAGAAGATATTTCTGTTTCCTCATTTACCCACACCGGCACATCCTGGAGTGCCCGGGATGCAGCGATCCCTGCTCCTGCTCCTGCTGTGTCCTGCAGCGTGGTCATGGACTGAGCAAGGGCTCACCCCAAAGCCACTGTGTGACACACAGGGCTGGCTCCTCACCCCGCAGGTGAGATTGTGCCAGGAGATCCCACGGAAGGGATGAGGGAGCTGGGAGCTGTTGAAAAGTTTCAGGAATTGACTAATTAACTTCCTCGGCGCGTGAGAAAGGCCCAACTAAGAAGCAGCAAACTCCTGACCTCAGAAGGCAGCCAGGAGGATGAGCCTGCACTGAGTCCTGCCCGGATCCTGCATCCCAGGCCGGGCTGTCCCAACAAGTCTCCTTCCTCCCCCACTCAGGATGTCACGGCCCCCATGGAGCTGACAGAGCAGCAATGCCTGGCAGCATTGCCTCACCAGCCACACCCGGCAGCGCCCCGGCAGCACCATCCCCTTCAGAGCCTGCAGAGCCGTCAGAGCCCCAGCTCCATCCCAATCCCACCAGGATTTCTCCCAAAACACGGCGGTCTCACAGCAGGCTCTGTCCAGGCGCGTTCCAGCTGCTGTGAGCACCTTCCTTGGATGTGACAGTCCCATTTCCCCACCTGAGCCCCTCTGTTGCCCTGTTTTTTGCTAAGCCTTCTGTTTTAACCTTGGAGTCATAGATTTTCACACAGTTTTATGTAAACAATAGCTGATGTTTATTTAACCGTATTTTCTGGTTTTCATTCCTTCTGTGATAAGAGAAAGTTTGATGAGCATCTTTTTTCTCCAGTGGGATTGAGGAGAAAGTGACATGTCCTCCAATCCCTTGTGGAGTTAAGAATGTTATAAAATATGATAAGTGTAAATAAAGTCTCTCTTTTCCCTCCTTTCTGCTGAACCTAGCAGGTGTGAGCGTGTCCTTTATTGTGTTTTCACAGACACACCCCTCTAAGCATAAAACCAGTCACAAACCTCCACCAGGTCCTTCTGCCCAGGCTGACCGTGGCATTTGGCCGTTGTTTCCTCCCCAGATCTGCTCTTCCCACGCTGCTCTCTCATCCACCCACAAAGCCAGATGTGTTCCCAGTTCAGGCTGTCCCCCCCTTGACCATGCTCCTCCAGGGATGGGAACCTCACTGAGCAGCTCACGGCAGCAGCTGGGTCATGCACACAACGACCTGGGGGTCAGGCACTTCCCTGGAGAGATCCCATCTTACTGATGCTCATTTTTGTGGCCTGCACTGATGTCTGGTGCAGTTATTTTCTCCCTGGACAGTATCTGGGGGGTCAACCCTCTGCAAGTGCAGCTCTCTGTTGTCCCAGGTCAGTATTAGGCAGCGTAAGAGGAAGGCCCACTCTCATATATCAACTTGATTAACCAATCCCAGTTCTTCAAACAGTTCCAATTATGAGCCCCAAATCAAAATCTTACATCAAATGATGAATTCCAAAGCAATTCCTTTGGAAGACGTGAATGCAAACACATTTTGTCCTGGTAGGAGACAAAACTGTGCAGGTAGGAGACTTCCCTCCCCACAAATGTCACCTCAAATAACCAGGAGGAGCTTCCCAGCTTTCCTCCTGTCCAAATGGAGCATCTCAGGAATGCACTGTTTTTTCCTTTGGGGAAGCTACAGATTTCTTCAACTTCTCTCAGGCATCAGCTCAAGAAGAGTAGGCCTGATATGCCCAAGAAAAGCAGCTCTCAGGAACTGTTCCTGTAATAGCTGCATTTCACAGAACCAGAGACTGGTTTGGGTTGGAAGGGACATTAAAGCTCATCCAGTTCCATTCCCCTGCCATGGGCAGGGACATCTCCCACTGTCCCAGGCTGCTCCAAGTCCATCCCACCTGGCCTTGGACACTTCCAGGGGCAGCCACAGCTCCGCTGGACAATAATTTCCCACGTGTTGAGAGGCCTGGGGAGGTAATTTTGATCCAGCACTTCACAGGGAGAAGCCTCACAGACAAGATAAATGCTGCCCGGAGCTAATGTGATTTTTCTGTACTTCCGTGAAACTCAGAGAATTCTGCACTTCTGTGCAGCTTCCACAGGTGTTTGTGTCATCCCTGAATCTCTTCAGCATTGAAAACCACAAAGCTCGGGGGAAGTGAAGGCCGGAGCCTGTCCCTCTTCATTCACACTTGTGTCACTTCTGCATTCAGAGCCGTGACAACACATTTCGTGCAGGATGACAATAATTTCCTCTGCTCCTTTGTAATTTCCATGCCCTCACCTCTCATCTCAGCAGGCTGTGGTTTCCACAGCCCAGGAGGTCGTGTTTTTCCTTTGCTCACCATGAGTAGGACTTGTCCACTCATGTGGAGACTCGTGAGACCTCACTGACTGTTCAGTGTCCCTTTTTTAGTTGTGTGGGCTGCGTCCTGGGCTGAACCACCCTCCTGAATCCCATAATCACACATTGACTGACACATACATTGCACCTTCCAGGGACAAAACCAAGGTCAGCACTTTGTGGATGGATGGACGGACAGACGGATGGATGGATGGATGGACAGACGGATGGATGGATGGATGGATGGATGGATGGATGGATGGATGGATGGAGGGAGGGAGGGATGGATGGATGGATGGATCCATGGATCCATGGATGGATGGATGGATGGAAAGAGCCTTCTAATGCTGCCTGACAACTGCTCTCAAGTCATACACCAGGTCATAGAGGCTCAATTTAAAGCTGGTTTGGCTAAAGAGAAACATAACCCTTCCTAATCAAAATAGATATTGACAGCTCTGCAAATACATTTGGGCGTACCTGGCAAAAGGCTGGCCCTGAGAGGTCACTGTCCCCCCAGAACTGAGCATCTCCTGCAAGCCTGGTAACATTCCCCGTGGTTATCTGTTGGATTCTTCTTTCTTTGGTGCTGTTAGTTCTTTTACTCAGAGCCCGGANCACACTTCTATCAATTACACACTAACAATCTCAGTGTTATCACCTAGTTTTGGAAGCCTTTTCCAGGGCCTGAGATCAAATGCAGTGTATTTTTGTGGATCTGTACTTGTCAGCTCTGAAAGATTGAAACTCTCAGAATCCAGAGTTCCAACAGTTATCCACCGCTCTCCAGGAAAAAGAGGGGGAGACAAAAAGCCTTGAAGCACTAAGAAATTTACTGTGCTTCACTGTCTGCCCAACAATTCAGCATTTCTCATCTCTGCAAAGCAACATTTGGGCTCCACTGCCATGAAAGATTTGCTTTCATTACCAAATGAGGATCTTTTTTACAGGAGGAGGATCAATAAACAATAAGCCATTATCCCACTGCAAGGTCAACTGTAGGAGCTCTGCCCTGGCTGGGATTAGTGCCTGCTTCTTCTCAAGGTCAGAATAACAAACGGCAGTTGTTTGTCTGTACTTCACATTCCACAAAAAAGTACCTGTGGTGGGTTTGAAATCTCAGTGTCAATAGAAGTAAAATCCCCTTGAAATAATGAAAAGACCTAAAATGACAGTTTCATGCAGAGCTTCTGAGAGAGGGAGGCTGAAACAATAAGATCAGCCTGAAAAAATTTCATATGCCTTTCCCAGCCTGCTTTGTTTCCGATACACAGATTTGCTTCAGAGATTTAGAAGTTCAAAACTAGTCTTGCAGTACTTTCCCGTGGTATTTCCACCTGGAGCACCGAAATTCTCGTGATACACCACATTTCTGAGAACGCCGGCCTGCAGCTGGGCTCCCCAAGAACAGCACTTTCAGCGCGCTGACTCCCTGGCCTCTGCTAAGTGCATCTATTTCTTAATCCCTCATTTCAGTAAGAGTTTTGTGTGGGCAAGCAGCTTCTTCAGAACTGCAGCCAACAGAAAGGGTGTGTTGGAGGGAGGGGAAGAGCGATACAAGCAAGGAGTCTCCCACGCCGGGCGCACGGGACGGCGGCCACAACCCTCCAGGATACTCTGCCCCATCCCACCTGAGAAACCCGAAGGAGCGGGTTTCTGGAAAGGTCATGAAGTGGGCTGAAAGGCTGCGAGCAGGAAATGTGTAATTATTACACAGAGAAGGGCTTGGGGGAGAAGCTTGTTCAGGCTGGAGAAGAGGCTGAGGTCAGAGCTCACCACGGGGGCTGCAGCTCCTCCCGAGGGGCAGCTCCGGGCTCTGCTCGGGGACAGGGACAGGAGCCAGGGAGCGGCTGGAGCTGGGCCAGGGCAGGCTCAGGCTGAGAGCAGGGAAAGGTTCTTCCCCCAGAGGGTGCTGGCCCTGCCCAGGCTCCCCAGGGAATGGGCACGGCCCCGAGGCTGCCAGAGCTCCAGGGGCGTTTGGGCAGCGCTGCCAGGGATGCCCAGGGTGGGGCTGTTGGGGGGTCTGGGCAGGGCTGGGGGTGGACTGGGTGATCCCTTCAGTCCCTCCCAGCTCAGGATATTCCCTGACTGTGACTCTAACACTGATGAGGAGGGCAGCAGGCTGAGCGTGGCCATCCCACGCCCTGCTGGGCACAGGCTGCCCCCACACCACTCTGCAGCTCCAGCCTCGGCACCGGGCACAGAGATTCCATCGATTTCCTCCCACTGGAGCCAGGACAAGCTGCCAATGCCAGGGAGTCACAGTGGAGTAATTTCCAGGAATGTCCCAGCACTGCCTGTTGTCCACTACCTGCAGCTGGACACCTCCACCAGGGGCTTTCCACAGGTCCCAAACCTCCCCAGCCCCAGTGCAGATGTGGATTCACTGGGGGACCCTGTACAAGGCTTCCCCAAAACCTTCCCGCAGTTTCCAGCAATCCCACGCACAGGTACTTTCCTGACACACACAAATCCTGAGTAGTTCTTCCACACAAGGAACTCTTCTTCCATAAACATATCCAGGATGTGCTTGAAGCCATGAAAATTTTCAGCATCCACAAAATCCTACAGAAGGGAATTCTACGGCTTTAATGGGGATGGGGAATATTGGGGTTTTTTTTATATTGGGGGGTTTTTACCCTCTCTCTGGCTGGTTTAAATTTTTACTACGTGCTAGAACCCATCTTAGTATTAATTTAATTAATCCTCATTTTAAATTGATTTTTTTAATTCATTATTTTTAGGAAGAAATTCTTCACTGTGAGGGCAATGAGGCACTGGAATGGGTTGCATAGAGAAGCTGTGGATGTCTCATCTGTGGAAGTGTTGGACAGAGCTTGGAGCAATCTGGGATAGTGGAAAATCTCCCTGCCCACGGCAGGGGGTTGGAACTGGAGGATTTTTAAGGTCCCTTCCAACCCAAACCCAAGGCTGGGATCCTGGGATTCTGTGAATTTAATTGGTTCAGGTGGCAGTGACCATAAAGACCTGATCATAAATTTTATGTGTGGGTTCCTCTGATGTTCACTCAGTGTGAACCCAGCTGTGGGAACATCAACTGTAAAACCCTGATCTGCTCAGGTCTGGGCATCCTGCAGGAGAGAGCAGGAGAGCACTGCATTTCCTCCTGCACAATTATTAATTACATTCAATTAATTGCAATTAACTGAATTATTAATTGCCTTCTCCCCACCCAAACAAGGGCTTTTTCGGTATCACCATGCTCACAAACAACTTTTATAGACAGATGGACACATCACAAGACTCACAAGGGGTCAGGTGCTTCTCCTGGGCGGGCTGCTGGGAAGGAGAGCTCTGAAATAAATCCCAGTGGAGGCCACTGGCCCTGTCTTTATTTACCTGATGGGAAATGATCCATAAACCTCTGCCAAAGCGAGCCACAAAGCCATTAGAAAATGGCACAAAAGGGCAAATTATGTGATAAGAGAAGCGTGGCAGGAGGTGGCTGAACGAGGACTAAATCAGTGGCATTGCTCATTTCAAGGGAAGAACAGGGTCAGATCAGTGCCAGGAAATTGTTGGCACACGGGAAGTCATTAATTACTCCCAGATGTAAAAGCTAAAGGTCACTCTCTTTGCCCATGCACAGAAGGACAGCGAGGTCCTGAGGAAAATTTGTGCTGATTTCTCTTTCCTGACTCTGCCCTTCGCCAGAGCCTGGACCTGGAACAGGGCCAGGGGGGATCAGCGTGACCGACGGGGTGTGAGCCCTCCTGTTCACAGACAATTATGTGTTCCCCAGAGCACCGGGATTAAGAGCCAGGATTTCACAGTCCCTGTTAGTCAGAGGGCCCTGCTTCAGCAGAGTCATTCCCTCCGTGCCTCCACAGCCACCTCTCTGCTTCCTGTGCCACTGAGCCAGGCCTGACATTTGAACCTCTTCCTTTCTGAGTGGGTTTTTCAGCACACTGGATAAAGGCTGCAGCTAAATCAGAAATACAGCGGAAAAGGTTCGGATCTGACACAACCTTCCATGATGAACTTAAGAAAATCCATTAATCCCCGTTTCATCACACAAACAATCCTTTCTCACTGAGCTTTCAGGAACCATCTGGGGTTTGCTTCTGAAATTTTCCCTCCTGTGAAAGAGTTCCTGCATGGTTTGGTGATGCCCTGTGGGAGGGAGCTCCTGAGGAAGCAGGAGCATGGGAATGGCACCCTGGCTCGATGCCCTGTGGTTTGGGGGGACAGGAATATGGGAATGGCACCCTGGCTCAATGCCCTGTGGTTTGGGGGAGCAGGAATATGGGAATGGCACCCTGGCTCAATGCCCTGAGGTTCAGAGGAGCAGGAACACAACAATGGCACGTTGGCTCGATGCCCTGAGGTTCAGGGGAGCAGGAACACAAGAATGGCACCCTGGCTTGATGCCCTGAGGTTCAGGGGAGCAGGAACATGGGAATGGCACTCTGGCTATGCTCAGCTCTGGCTCCTTTGCCCGGCTGGCACACAGCAGGGCCACTTGGCACTCCAGCCATGCCTGGGGGTGTTTTGGCAGACTTGGTACCTATGGGAGCAGCAGGCTTTGTCTGGGGACACACGGGGGGGTCCCTGAAGGGAAAGAACACAATTCCCATCCCCTGGGTTTTTACAGCATTCACTTCACGTGGCAGCGGCAGCCTAAAGCTTGAAGGCCTGTGTTAAAAGGGAAACAGGGATCACTCACAATCCTTCCTTGGCTGACTGAGCTCCAGAGTTGAAGTGTATCAGAGCCCTGCAGGCTGTGACCATGAGTTCAGATGACGTCACCGCTGCCCTGCTTGGGAAATTCAGTCTGGAGCCAGCGAGCTGCGAGATCCCATGATCCCACTACTCCCACTGCACAGCTCTGGGCTGCATCACTCCCAAACAAGGGAGAAGGGAAAGGGAAAGCCCAGCTGTGCCCAGCTGTGACGTGTGAGAGGAAGGCAGCAACCAAGTCATTCTTCCACGCCATATGTTCCTTTCTATGGAATCGCCAGGAACTGCACTGTATAACCAGATTTTCTCCCTGTGCCTTCGTCACGGTAACCGCGTCCCCCTGATGCTGTTCCGTGTATCCTCAGCCACCCCTCGGCACGCTCACAGCAGCAGCCAGCTGTGGTTTCCTGCTGATGGACACCCGGGCACGTAGAGCAGGGAGGCTGGGGCACAGTCAAGGCTCTGCCTCGCCGGAGCATCTGCTGGGCATGGCCACCAGCACGGAGGGGAACAAAGCCCAGCACCACTGAGGGTGCACGTTACAGAGCCAGCTTCCTGGAATGGATGGGAATGGATGGGAACATGTCCAGCTGAGCTGTGCTGTTGCCCTGGTTTTTGCTAAGACTTCTGTTTTTAACCTTGGAGTCAAAAATTCTTTCTCACAGTTTCATGTAAATAATAGCCAATGTTTACTTAACGGTATTTTCTGTTTTTCATTCCTTTTGTGATAAGAGAACTTTGATGAGCATCTTTCTTCTCCAGTGGGATGGAGAAGGAAGTGACATGTCCTCCAATCCCTGGTGCAGTTGGGAATTGTATAAGAGTGTGACATATGTCAATAATAAAGTCTTTCCCCTCCTTTCTGCTGAACTGGGCAGGTGTGAGAGCCTCTTTATTGTGTCTTCCCAGGCACACCGTGCCTGACAGTACCGGGCTTCCTCGCAAAGCTCCAGCGAGCGCGGAGCTTGTGCAGCCCCTCTAAACACCGCAATTCCAGGCTGCCCATGCCATTCTCTCTTCCCACGGGAAGCAGACCGGGATTCACCCTGCGAGGCTCCCCCGGAGTCCCTGGAACGCCTCCGCAGCCGCGGCTGCCCCGGGGAGCAGCATCCCCCTGGGCCACGACATTCCTGCCGGCTGCGGCACCGCGGCAGCGCCCGGCCCAGCCCCGCGCCTCGCTCGGTGCGTGGGAGGGCAGAGTGCAGGCAGGAGGAGCGCTGCGGCAGCCCGGAGCTGCGAGGTCACAAGAGGGACACGGCGGCGGAGGTGGGGGAGCATCCCGCAGCCTCCCACTCCTTCCCGGCTCGTGTCATCCAGCCCACGGTGAGCGGAGATCGAGGGGCCGGTCCCCATCTCCGGCCTGCTGACAAACCCAGTGGGACCGGGGGATGTTTCCCCACAGCGGCTGGGTTTGTCCTGCTTCTGCCTGTTGGGGGTCAGTGTGTCTGTGAAAACACAATAAAGGACACGCTCACNTGCGAGGAGCGACCTGAAAGCCGCTCCGGACACACCCCACACCTGCCCGGGCCCGGGAGCAGCCCTTCCACAGCACGGGGACATCGCTGCTCTTCCAGGAGCCCAGCGTGCCAGCAGGAGCCCTCCCGCCCCTCTGCCTTGCCTCCAGCCCTGCTGCACCTCCGACACGTGAAGCCTCTGGTGGGAGACGCCAGATGATCCAACCCAACGCCAAGCAGGAAGGAAATGATGAGATCAAGAGGAGAAAATTCCCACCTGATTCCCCTTCTCCTCCCAGCTGAGGGATGCTCTGTGCTTTGTCTTTCTGTGGGGAGTCTCCCAGGATGCAGCAGATAAAGCATTAAGCATTGCTCATACAGTGAACAAAAACCACTTTGAAAATCGTTAGAAAATCTGTGAAATGGGCTTTGAATGCTCAATTACTTTTTCTCCATGCTCGCTGCAAGCTTCAAAACTTAAAACACAGACACAGAATCATCTCGCTATAGAATTGTTTAGCTTGGAGAAGACCTCCAAGGTCATCGAGTCCAACCATTCCCCCAGCACCACCAAAGTCCCCAGGTGCCACATCCACATGGCTTTTAAATCCCTCCAGAGGTGGTGACAGCACCACTGCCCTGGGAAGTCTGTGCCAGAGCTTGACAATCCTTTCAGTGAAGAAATTTTTCCTCATGTCCAACCTGACCCTCCCCTGGCACCACCAGAGCCATTTGCTCTTCTCCTGTCATTTATTACGGAGGGGTTGGAGCCCGACCCCCCGGCTGCCCCCTCCTGTCAGGGACTTGTGCAGAGCCACCAGGGCCCCCCTGAGCCTCCTTTTCTCCAGGCTGAGCCCCTTCCCCAGCTCCCTCAGCCTCTCCCAGAGCTCCAGCCCCTTCCTCAGCTCCGTTCCCTGCCCTGGACACACTCCAGCCCCTCAATGTTTTTGTTGTCGTGACGAGCCTAAAACCTGAGCGCAGCCGGGACCTGATGTACACAAGGAATGAACAAAGATTCTATCCACTGAGCATTTTCCGTGCTAAAGACAGAACAGCTGCCAGGCCATCCCTGTGCACTTCTCTCTCCTCGCTCTAGATGTGATCCAGCTTGTCCTCAGACAAAATGCCCTCAGACACATCAGGCACAAACACGCAGGGAGAACAGAAAGCACTTCAGACAGAAAGCTCAGCAGCACAGCGGCGACGTGCCCCAGTGCCAAGCCGTTTTCTTTGGATCCCTAATTCCTTTCATACTTTTTCAGCTCTTCAAAAACATCTCTGAGCCCACAGCAGCTCGCCAGCAGAACATCTGCCTGCTTTGAAGCTCGTGGAGCTGCAGCAGCGATTGGTAACCCCTGCAGATTTCTCTCATCAGTAGAAACTACTCAAGGATCACAGGCTGGGGCATGTCTGACAAGAGCGGGAGAATTTGCACAACAGGCTGGGCTGAGAGAGGAGCTGGGGACAAATGGGGAGCAGCAGGAGACGAGAGGGGTGGCATGATGTGACATGATTTGACATGACCGAGAGCCAAGAGGGACAGTCCCTGCCCGTGCCCTGACTGCCATGATCCAGCTCCCTTCATGGGGAAGATGAGACCACGGTGCTTCCCCAAGCTCCCCATTCCCCACCCTGCAGCCAGGGACAGCTGGGGAACATCCCAGTGCATCCCAGTGCATCCCAGTGTGTCCCAGTGCATCCCAGTGCGTCCCAGTGCATCCCAGTGCGTCCCAGTGCATCCCAGTGCTGGGTTTCTTCTGGCAGCTCCAGAGCTGCCTCGCTGAGAGAGTCCCCTCCTGGCAAGTCCTGGGCTCCTCTCTGCCAGGCACACTTGTCTGCACAGGAAAAATGAAGTTTCTCCTTCCTCTCTTGGGATCCTTAAGAGCAAATTCTCAGCTCGGCCTCAAAGCCAGGGGCAGAGCACGAGGCTGTTCCCAGCTCCTCTCAAGAGCTCAGCCCCTGCTCTCCGAGGCTGCTCATCCTCCTCCAGCCAAAGGCTGGCGGGTCACCACTGCCAATAAAAGCTCTTACAAGCTGTTTTCACTCAGAGCTGGCTCCCCTGGAAATCCTTGGCAAATAAAATAAAAATAAACTCCTGGGTGTTCCCTGGAGATATCTGTGTCCATCTGCTGGCAAGGACTATGCCTTGGATATATTTTAAGCTTTTTGTAGCATTCACAGTGAAGAGAAAATTAACTTTGACACTTGTGGTCAAAATATTAGTATCAGTTTTTAGTATTCTGCCCTGGAATATGCAACTGGGACACCAGAAATTAAAAAAAGGTAAAAAAAATCACATCTCTACACAGCACTTCTCAGAAATACAAGCTCTTTTATTTGAGGATAAATGGAGCCACACCTACCCTGAAATGAGATCTGGGCACTGTGAAAGCAGAGAGCAGTCCTTGTCCCCAAGGTTTTAGAGTCCAAATGAAAACAAACAATGAATTAAGGAAGGAAACACAGTCAGTCACTTGTCTAAGGCCTCACAGGAGCAATGTGGTTTGGCTGGGATTGGAGCAGGTGGCTTTGGTGCTTTACAGAGATGTGCTGGGCGAGGGGCCGGGCAGGAGCCACCCCTGAACCCCCTGCCCTGGGCTGAGCCCAGCGTGGGCAGCAGGGGAGGGGATTCTGCCCCTGTGCCCCCGTGCTCAGGTCAGACCCCACCTGCAGAGCTGCCCCAGCCCTGGGGCCCAGCACAGGAGGAGCTGGAGCTGCTGGAGAGAGCCCAGAGGNCCAAACCATTCTATGATTTACCATCTCTTATCTCCCTAAACCATCCTGCTTTTCACTATCTCTTGCTTGCTCTCTCATGCTTTCTCTTTCCCTGGTCTCTTCCCTCTCTGCTCTGCTGGCAAGGATCCCATCCTTGCTGCTGGCAGCCTCAGCCAGCCTCGCTGACCAAATCATGTGTTCTGCTCAGAGCACGACTTGTAGCTCTTTAGAGTATCAAGAGCTGCACCAAACTATTGCAACAGGACGATTTTAGCAGTGTCATTGAAATAAGAGCTGGCTGTAGTTTTGGGGAGACAGGGATGTTACAGATAGCCTGAGGCCTGAGAAAATAGTTTTCTTTCTTTGATCTCATTTTCTAAAAACTCAAATCTGAAATGCTTTTTGGGGAAACCAAACCTCTGTCACTAAAATGTGTTCAAGTTTCCAGCCGGTTTCTCTACCCAGGGAAAAAGGAGAAGTTCCTGCACATCACTGTGTGCATACACACACATCAAAGAAAGTTTCTGTTTTAATGAGAACTTTCCTGGGGACAAAAAAAAAATCCAATTTCAGCAGTCTGGGTAAGTCTAAATGGCAACATCTCCATGCCAAGCACTTCCTAGAGTGGATTTCCTTGTGGAGGGTGGGCTGCTGCAGAGCAGCAGGGAGCAAGGAAAGAGCTTTCCTGAGATACAGGAGCCCCTTCCAGCTGGACATCAGCTGCCAGCAGAGCTTGTTCCTCCCGGCTGTGCTGCTGACCAGCTCCAGAGGATGAGCAGCCCCTCTCTGTCGGGGATAGCAGCTGTCAGTCAAGTAAGATTGACATCATTTCCCTAAAATCACACTTTTCCAAGTAGCAATAACAGACGCCCGTGACAGCAAAATTTTTTATTAAGGTTTTTAATTAAGGTCATTTGGGAGAAGAGCGGACGAACGTTCAATTTCGGGCCTAAGCCCCGACGGTTTGGTGCAAAAGGTGCAACATTGAGCAACGGGCAGCCTCTTGTGAATTCTGCTAAAAAAGAGGGATGAAGCAACACTTCAGAGAACCGAACCCCTTCTTTGGGGTCACTCGCTTCCTGTCGTCTCACCTTCCCCAAAACCCTCTTCCCCTTTCTCTGGGAAAGAAGAAACTGCCGGGCTCCGCTCGCCTCTCTCTCCCCACCTCCCCTCGCTTCTCACTTTCACTCCCATTGGTTTCATGTTCCCCGTGCCACACGGAAAAGCCTGCGAGCTCCTCCAGCCCAGCAGCGGGGTTTATCCTGGTCCCACCCACCGGGACTTTCCCGGCTTCCTTCATTGCCGGGCGGGGGGAGGCAGAGCGGCCGGGAGGCAGGAGCGGGCGGCGGGCAGCGCCGCGCTCCCGCTCTCCCTGCCGGGTTTCTATTGTAGGCGGTGCATTCCTCGGGAGGGAGGGAGTGTGCGTGTGTGGCGGTGCCTTCCCACACTCGGGGCAGCTCTTATTTAATGGGGGTCTCCATGCAGGCCAGGCGCCACACGAGGTCTGGCGGTGCCCGGCTCCCTGGGAGGACGAGCCCGGCGCTGCTGCCATGGAGCGCGTGGTGGAGATCGGCCCGGAGGCTGCGGCTCCCGGCGGCGCCCACGGCGCCGGGATGCAGCTCCGGCAGGATTTGAGGAGGATACGGTGCGGGATGCTGCTGTGCCTGCTCGCCGTGCTGCTGCTCATGCTGCCCACCGCCTACCTGCTGGTCGGGAACCTGCGGGCGCCCAGCTCCTGTGTCAGCCAGGTAAGGCACGGCCGCACCTGGGTCCCGTCCCGCGCCTCCAGACTGAGCCGCTGTGGAGTTCTTTCAGTCCTCGTTAGGAGCTGATGGCCTTTGAGAGACTCGCTGTCACATTCCTTCTTGCTTACGCCGAGGATAAGTTTGATTATTGCTCCTTCTTTTTAACTAACGGTTCCTTACTTTCGCTGAGGTCGCGAGTACACGGCTCGCAAACTTTTATTGCTGTGCTGCAGGGAATGCCTCGAAAAATCACTGATTGGTGGAAACCAGTGTGTCTTGCACTGATTTCTGCAAGATTTTTGACACTCTGGCTCATTTTCCTCCCTTCTTTTGGGTTAAATCTGTGGTTTCCCCTCACAGTGTCTGATTGCAGGAAGAGCTGTTGATGCCCAGGGTCAGCCACCCGTCACTGGGCTGACAGCTACAGCTCTGGTGGATTATTAATTATTATCAATGCAAACTTCTGCAGAGATCTGATTCGAGACAATTAAAGGAGTCCGACCCTAAACTTCGCATCCTGTTTTTTACTCCCCATTAAAACTTTCTCTAGACCTAACCAGACAGCTACACTCGCTTTGCTCCCAGCCATACAAACTTGTGCTGTGCTGCTTCCAACCCTCTTCCACGCTGCTCCATTCCTCCTGCAAGTGCCAATTCCCATGGAGGGGCTGCGGATTCAGCAGGAACTCCCCATGCTGCAGGTCTGGAGAATTAGGCTTTGAATTTTAGCCTCAGGTCTGCAATTCCCCAGTTATTCAGCGTGGAAGGGCCCGAGAAAGGGGGGGTTGGCTTTTCAGTGGCCTCGAAGGCAGATTTGTCACCTGGCTCGCGTTCAGCCCGGGGGTGTTCAGGGAGGTGGGAGCCGCGGCCGCGCCTGCGCTGGTGGCTCCCAGGGACGTGCTGGCCCCCGGGTGACCCCGAGGCTGCGCTGCCCGAGTGATGCCAAGCCCAGGGTGCAGCATCCTCTGTCCTACCTGGTTCTAACCTGGCGCAGCCCCTCCGGCTGATAAATCTGGGAATTCTGTGAGTGTGTGAGGTGTGATGCTGCACTGACCCTGTCACTGCTGTGGAGCCCAGCTGTATAAACCCAACCTGCAGGTGCCAGAGCACAGCTTTGTAGGGGCTCGGCACGTTCTGACAGGATTTGGGGGCCAAATTACTGTGAAATTACGGCAGAGCAGAGGCTGAACGTGGAGGAGCTTGGAAAGCTGGGTGCTACTCGAGTTTGGGGGTAAAAGACCAGAGGTGCTTCAGGTAGGCTCTGCCCTGGGTTGGTTTGTGTCCCATCAGAGTTCAGTCCTGAAACAATCTCGGAGTGAAAGAACAATCAAATGTTAACTTGTTAATTAATCAATCCAATGCATTCCCGGCTTGTGATCCTACTGGCAGGGTTAGCAGAGAAAAGTATTATTTATGGGTGGGTTTGGCTTCTTGAGAGGAAAAGCGCAACGTAATCCGTCGGAATTGTGACGCCGCTGTGCATTCCCATGCACATGCTCCCAGTTAAGCAGCACGTAATGTTTCCATAATGATGTAACGAGGTGATCAGAGGAGTTACAACCTCTGCAAGTCCCGGGAGGAAGAGGAAAGTCATTGGGGCTGGCCGGGTGCCCGGGGTGCCGTGGGAGGAGGAGCTGCACCTCAGCTGGGCCCTGCCTGTTCCCGGTTTTTCATTCACTCTGCGGCTCTCTGTGCCATCGGTGTTGTCCGGCAGGACAGCACGGAGGGGTGGATTGCTGTGAATCCCTCAGGGAGCCCTGTGCCCAAGGATCCTGCAGGTTCGGGGCGGTTCAGTCCCTGGGAATGTTTCGGGACATCAGAACTCTCCGGAAAATGTCTTTCTGCATTTCCTTCTGCTCTCGAAGTTTGCTAAATGACTCCGTCCTCATGTGCCCCATGGGCAGCTCAGATCAGGACTGCCGGGGCCAGCCTGGTGTGGCAGAGCTCTCTGGGACACTGGTTTTGGGGTGTGGGTGCCCTGGGCACACTGGGACGAGTGGGCAGCCCCGAGTTTGCCCCAGATGAGTATTGGCCTCCTGACCCTTGCCTCCCACGGGAGGAGTGCTCTGCTTGCCCCACAGAGCTCAGCCCACGCACGATTGTCACCTTCTCGTGCTCTGGGGACAGTCCTGGGAGGAGGAGGGAGGGACCCAGCAGGTGAGGAGCAGATGGTGTAAATTGCTGAGCCAGTCCTTCCTGGAGCAAGGAGGAGAAGGGAAGCCCGGGAAGGTTTGTGCAACAGGGGTGTGAGCCCGGGCACGCTGCCCGCGGGGCGAGGCCCTTTGTTCCTCCCTGCCTCGCTGTGGGTGCACGTGGTGTCACCTGGTGCTGCTGGAGGGATGCAGAGTCACCTCTTCCGCTGGAAGCGTCCCTTCAAGGACAAAGCAGGGCAAGTTATGTCATCACAGCAACGTGTGTGGGCCACCAGTTCTCTCTTTTGTGTCATGGTGCGATGCATCTTGAATGAATAATTCCGGTCTGGCGATGGTTTTCCCTGGACGCCTTCCAGGCTCACTCCGCTGCTCCTTTGGGAAAGAGAAATCGCTTTTCTTTTGTGCTTCAGTCCAGAGTGGGGAGAGGAAATGGGATTCTTCAAACCAGAACACGTGGCTTGTGTTATTAGCAGCAAATCTGTATAGAGGCCAGAGTGGTGCCCTGCCAGAGGAAGGGCTGTCCTTCCTCAAAAGGAAGCCAAGTTTCAGTCTGAGTTCCCAAAACCATCAGTGGGATGGCACAGGGCAGCAGCTCCGGCTGCCTCAGCATCGTGCTCAGCACAGCATCAAGTCCTGTGGCCTGGAGAAGTTGGTATTTGGGTTTATTTTCATGGCAGCCTCGGTATATCAGGGCCACAGGCAGCATAAAGAGGAATTCCAGATGGGAATTCTGAAGGGTTGGACGTGCCCTGTGTGCCCTGTCTGTGCCATGGCAGCTGGCAGTGGAGAAGGGACCTGGTGCAGAGCAGGAGGAACTTGAAAATCCCAGCGGCTCCGCCTGGATCCTGCCCCAAAGGACGAAGCCAGAAAGCTGGCAACAAACCCCAGAGAAGATCTGCCCTTGTGGCCTGCCCATAGAGGAGGGAGAAGCTCAAAAGGTTTCCTGATCTTTGTGGAAGGAGAAATGCCTGGGGAGGAGCAGCAAGCCCAGCTGGATAGACCCAGGTGTTGGGATTCCCCTTCCAAAGCCAGCACCGGTTAAATCCCTGCCTGGCCACTGCTGCTGCATGCAAATGTTCCTCATGGGCACATGCCTTGGGTACAGGCTGCCACTGGGCAGCAGAATGTTCTGATTGAAGCCAGTTTTTACTGGCACAGGCCACGTTCCTACCAAAAATTCCCAGCCCAGGCCATGCAGCATCTCTGGAGTCAGAAGAATTTGTGTTTATGTACTGCACAGGACCTGCAGAGATCCTGCCTGGGAAATGGTGCTGAAAATGGAGTGGGTGGAGGAGCTGGGGATGTTGTGTTCATCATCCCTCTGCCTGCAGTGCCAGCTGCTCTTCCCACGCCACTGGCTATCAGCCCTTCTCTCTGGGTTTAGCAATGTCTGGATATAAATGTGCTGGGGCTTTTGAACATTTCTGGTACCAGAAGCATCCAGAAGTGTCCTGGGTGCAGCAGTCCCCAGGGTAGTTAGAGCTGCCTGCCCAAATACCTGTTAGTCAGCTCAGGGTGGGATTTTCAGCATCACTCAGTGCTCAGGCTCCCCGCAGTAACCAAAGGGAAAACTGAAGCTGTGAACTTTTCAGAATCACAGCTGAGCAGGAAAGGGAAAAGAGAGAAAAGCACTGATTGTGTGGATGTTCTCTCTGCTGTCTCGTGCTGCTCAGTTCTCCCTCCCCATCAGTGCACAACATCTGTGCCCGTTCAGGACCAGTATCACTGGCACCTGGCAGCACTGTCTGCTGCTGAAACATTTTCTACATTATATTTGTGCCCTTATCAAATAGCACAGTAAGGGGGAAAAAAAAGAAGAGCAACACCTTTGCCAAGCAACAGAATAATATCACACCTTGCTCCATCCCCCTGCTCTATCTGCCACATCACTCTGTCCTGCAGCACCTCTGCTACATCACTTTGTCCTTCAGCATCTTGTTTCCATCTGGATTTCTTAGGAAACAAGTAAATTTAGGTTTAAACAAAACCTTTTTGTTATCTTTAATAAAGGAGCAGAATTCTTCTTGCTCTCCTCCCCATTTTCCTGCCACCTCTGTTTGGATTGCAACATCCAAGTTTATACAAGGAACTTCAGCAGAAGTTAGGTTTCGAGTATGTAAACAGTTCCACAGAAGCTGCATCCTTAGATGCAGGTTTGGGGTTGATTTTTTAGCTGGATGTAGAATCGCTGGAGAATGGGATCACTTGGGAAATATGAGAATTAGTCACTTGGGAAATACGTAGGAAACGTCACACAAGTAGTGTGCAAATACACTCCGAGGTGAATAGACCTGGCTGAAAGCGAGGGGAGTGCGAGGCAAATCCTTCGTTCTCACCTTGTGCTTCCCACCAGGGCAGGGACAAAGTCACCTGCCTGTGACTGAGTCACGTCACGACTGAGACAGGGCACTCATGGTTAGTCACCACAGAGAGCAGGACTCTGAAACTCCTTACACGGAATGAAAGGCTCAGAAATCTCCTGGACAGCACCAATTTTCCCTCAGCCCCACTCTGGGGTTTCACACCAATCTCTGCCAGGCTGGGCCACACATTTGTGTACAGGTGGGCAAAGGGGAAAAAAAAAAAAGGAGAATTTTCCCTACTGTTTTCCTTCCCCACTTTTTTCCCAACACACTACAGCAGCTATTTTAGAAATGGCTGTTTTCTGCAGGAGCCCACGGATGTTTACTTCCAGTAAAACATTAAACTATCTTTGGGTTTACTGGAGCAGCCAGCAGTCCCCAACCCCAGGCAGGCTGACTCTCCTTCCACAAACATTCTCCTTCCCCAGCCAGTATAAATTATCTGTTTTCTCCTTCTCCTGTGCGAGACACAGCCAGCAGGAGACAGCTTCAGCATCTATATACTAATATTGTTTCAGCCTCTTCTTGGGCAAAGTGCCTCAAATCCTTCGCTACGAGCTGACCAGGGCCGGTTTATTCAGTTCATTCAGTTTATTCAGTTTATTCAGTGTGGGTTTGCCCATGAAACACACCATGCTGGCCCCGTGTGCTCCTGACAGAAGTTCTGGGATTGGGGTTCCTGACAGCCCTGGGGGTCAGCCCTGGGGGTCAGCCCTGGGGGTCAGCCCTGAGGGTCAGCCCAGCCCGGCCTGTGCTGCTNTCTATATACTAATATTGTTTCAGCCTCTTCTTGGGCAAAGTGCCTCAAATCCTTCGCTACGAGCTGACCAGGGCCGGTTTATTCAGTTCATTCAGTTTATTCAGTTTATTCAGTGTGGGTTTGCCCATGAAACACACCATGCTGGCCCCGTGTGCTCCTGACAGAAGTTCTGGGATTGGGGTTCCTGACAGCCCTGGGGGTCAGCCCTGGGGGTCAGCCCTGGGGGTCAGCCCTGAGGGTCAGCCCAGCCCGGCCTGTGCTGCTGCCTGCAGCCAGCACCAGGGCTGCTCTTCACAGCCCAACGAGGCCGGATCCAGAGGCAGCATCCTGCAGCATCCTCCTTCCCTCGGGAGCTGCCTCAGGAGTGTGTGGCGAGGAGCCCCGGCTGTGCCCGGGTGACTCAGGAGGCGCAGCCCTGGCAGGGCAGGCAGGTGACAGCCACAGTCCCTCTGAACTGGCACAGTCCCTTTGAACTGGCACAGTCCCTCTGAGCTGCTCACAGGGCAGGTGTGTGACAGCCCCAGTCCCTCTGAACTGGCACAGTCCCTCTGATCCACTCACGGGGCAGGTGTGTGCCAGCCCCAGTCCCTCTGAACCACTCACGGGGCAGGTGTGTGACAGCCCCAGTCCCTCTGAACCACTCACAGGGCAGGTGTGTGACAGCCCCAGTCCCTCTGAACACCTGGCAGGACCCAGGGCTATGTCCTGCCCAAGGGGAATGGGAGTGTTCAGCTCCAGAATGGAATTCCAGAGGAGAGGAAGGATGAGCCTCAGAGCAGCAGAGCTCAGCCACTGCCAGCCGCTCTCTCAGACCTGCTCGGCTCCTGTCTCCCCAGGAAGTCACCCAAAATTCCAGACAGACCCAAGGAACAGGCTCAGTCTGGAACAAGACCGGTGCAGGACAAAGCGCAGGTGGAGCTGATCCGCCTCGGCCTCTTTGCTGGGGTTGTGGGCAAGGCTTTGCTCCTGTAAAGGCTCAGACCTGCCCTGCCCTGGGGAGAATCTCTCCCTTTGCTCTGCGTGCTCTGCATGGACTGGGGGGCAGGAGAGGCTCCGAGCAGCAGAGGGGCTCCAGCAGTGCTGGACAGAGCAGGACAGTGCCGGCCATCCCCGGGATGGCTGATGGCCACTGGCCACTCTGCTGCTGCTCTCCCGCTTATGCCAAGGGCTTGTCCAGCCTCGGAGTTTAACACAACCTCCCCCAGGGTCCTGGAATCCTTTCAGAGATGAAGGCAGTTCCAAACCAACAGCAGAAATGTCTTGCAGCTGTCAGGAAAGTTAATGCACAAGCACCAGAGGTTTATGTCCAAAAAGGAGACGGAGGAGCCCTGTTACTTTATTTGAATAAAGGGAGAGGCCATGGGGCATTCCCCTTGGGTCTCTAAAATTGTTAGAGGACTCAGCCTCCTTTCTATCCAAATTTCCCAGCCTCATTTCCCTCTCTCTTTCCCCACTGGCTGAGGTACTTGAGAGGTACAGACTCCCCGAATCGCCTAATACAGGCCCCCCCTCCTTTCCTTTTTCCTTGTGTCTCTGTTCTTTTCTCTAAATCCAGGGATTTAGAGAATCCACGGCCTTGGGCGGGTAACAGTCTGTGTCAGTCAGTGGAATTCCTATGGAATTCCTGGTTCCTTCCGTTGCTTCTTTCACCTCTCAGTATCTGGCTTTGCCTCCCAGCTGGCCCTCAGCTTGTTTGTAAAGACACCTCCCTCTCATTCCTTGAAGCAGAGACTTGTCAGGGCTCACCTTTTTGCCAAAAAGCCCCGTCTGAGCTCGCTGGTACCCCGTGTTCTGGGGTACCTCACACAAACCCCTCTGTGGGGCACCCTGAGCTGACCGCCTGTAACTCTGCCCCACAGGTCACGGAGGAGAGGGGCTCTCACTTCCTGAAGCAACGAGCGGTCACTGCCGGTGAGTTTGCCACCCTTTCCCCCGGCCCCTGCGGTGCCACGATCCCAGCACGCATCCCATCCTCCCCCGTGCCCTCACCACCCCATCCCTGCCAGACCCATGGTGCCTTCCCTCAGCCACCCAGAAACAGAGACCAGACAGGAGGAAGGGAATAAAGGCAGGGATTTATTTGAAGGCCTTCAAGGCACACCCTGGGGAGCCAGAGGCTGCTTCCATAAAATGGACCCCAAGATGGACAATGAGTCACGAGTTCCTTACACTGTTATAGGTTTGGTCTATTTGCANAAAACCTAAGGCATCACCCCCCAGCGCAGACACAGGCAAACCCGGGGGAGAAGGTGCAGGGAGATAACAGCGTGAAATGGGAGCGTTTTTAATGCCAGGGCTGTGAAAGCTGTGTTAGCACAGGCTTCCCCCTCTGTGTCTGGGAAAACACAATAAAGACGCTCTCACACCTGCTAGGTTCAGCAGAAAGGAGGGAAAAGGAGAGACTTTATTTACATGTGTCACATCTTATACAATTCTCAACTCCACAAGGGATTGGAGGACATGTCACTTCCTTCTCAATCCCACTGGAGAAAAAGGATGCTCATCAAAGTTCTCTTATCAGAAAAGGAATGAAAAACAGAATAGACGATTAAGTAATCATTCGCTATTGTTTACATGAAACTGTGTGAAGAACTGCTGACTCCAAGGTTAAAACAGAAGGCTTAGCAAAAAACAGGACAACACCCCTCAGCTCAGCGGGGTCAGCGGGGCTCCCTGAACAAGCAAAGCAGGGATTTGGGAGCCCATGCTCCCCACACTTCCCCTCTGTCCGCCCTCCAGCAGTTCAGGACACAGCCACAATGTGCCCCAGTGATGCTGCAGCAGCTCTGACAAAGTCCCTCGTTTGTGTTTTATCACCTCAGGGGTGTCCGCAAGGGATTGCAGCAAATGATTCCCGACCCAGCCCTCTGCAGAAACGGAGGGGGCCTGCACACATTTCCTCACAGGCATCACTCACCACTCACATTTTGTTGGTTTAGGGATAGGTTCTTCCCCCAGAGGGTGCTGGGCACTGCCCAGGCTCCCCAGGGAATGGGCACGGCCCCGAGGCTGCCAGAGCTCCAGGGGCGTTTGGGCAGCGCTGCCAGGGATGCCCAGGGTGGGGCTGTTGGGGGGTCTGGGCAGGGCTGGGGCGGCACTGGGTGATCCTTCCAGCTCAGGATATTCTGTGATTTTATTATTGAGCAGCAGCAAACGTCCTCACAGAGTTTTTTCCCTTTTCCCTCAGTTACGGACACGCTTTCCAGTGCAGAGAAGCCACGAGCTCACCTGACAGGTAATTCTTGTTCAAAACTGAAGCGTTTTTACAGTGGATGTTGTGGTTCAATAACCTCGGTCCACGTGGATCTGACAGGAGCAGGCGTTGCAGGAAGCATGGGGAACATAATAATCAGCTTTGCCTCGTTGACCACGCCAGATTGAGGGCATTGTGTCTGTAGGAAAGGGCCCACAAAGGAGGCAGGACAGAAATGTCACCACTTTTCCAAGCTGTTTCCTTTATTGAATGACTGAAAACTGTAACTGATCTGAAATAGGTGCCTGATGTCTCAGTGATCTGCTGAATCCTCCAGAAAAGGCAGGGGAAAGAGCTCGAGTGAGAGCTCTTGGAGTGAGAGCTTTTCACCTCATGGAGAAGTGGATTGTCAAAAATTACAAGTTTTGGAGCAAAATCAGGTCAGATCAGACCAGTTTTATTTTATTTTTCTGCAAGGCCTGACTCAGGCCATATTCCCATGCAACCCCCCCCTGTTTTCAGAGAGATAATCTCTGACACATTTCAGAGCAAGCAGGGGAAGGGTAATGCCAAGCTGAGCCCTCCAGGCCTTTCTGTTGTGGCAGGAAGGTGCTGTCACAAACTCCTATCACAGGGTGGGCTGCCAGGCCTTTCCAAAGAGCTTCCAGGCCTTTCCAAGAGGCTCCCAGGCCTTTCCAAAGAGCTTCCAGGCCTTCCCAAAGAGCTTCCAGGCCTTTCCAAGGGGCTGCAGCATCTCCAAGGTCCCCGTCTCACCACCTCAGCCTTGAAGCTTTCACCACACCAAGGACACTGCCCCGAGACATCCCCCATCCTCGCCAGCCCCACCCACATGGAATATTTAGGTATTCCCAGAGAAAAGTTTGTGTCTGGCTCTGGTGTGGATGGAGTGAGTGCCAAAGGGTTTTCCAGCTGGCCTGGTGCCATTTATCCCTCTCCAAAGCACAGCTCACTGCAGAGGCTTCCCCAACTCCCTGAGTGTTGCCCCAGAGTTCACTTTGTAACTTGGAAAACGCAGGAAGTGCTGGGAGGCTCCTCCCAAACCCTCCTGCAGAGTCCAGTCAAAATCCACCTCCGGGGTTCAGGCCGTGGCAGTTCAGGGCTGATGTATTTCCCAGCAGAGTTTCCTTCCCTGATGCACGTCCCTGGTGCCTCTCCCTTTGGCACAGGGGTTTATGGAGCTCCAAAACTGACCTGTCCTTGTCCAAAATCACATCTTTGCTTAAGTGCACGTTTTAAAGAGCAAGAGGACCATGTCTGCTCCTGCAAGGTTTTGTTTTCCCCAGTGCTCCGTGGGCAGAGAGATCCAGAGGCTCCAGTGACTCAGAGGAGAAGCCAAAGCTCTGCTCTGCTGGTGGGAACTTCCCTGGGTTGCACAAAAGCCCAGTGGCCACGGGGAAACACCCAGCAGTTTTCTCCAAATTTCCTCAGCCCCCGTATTTACAAAAATTCCTTTGCCATCATTCCCAGGCGACTGTGCCCGTCCTCTCTGGCATTCCACTGGGGGCCAGTCATCGTTGGCCATAGGAAGGAGCAAGAAAAGGGGAAAGTTAAGGGAATTTTCTCTTTCTCCTTCCTGTGCTGTGCTGCGTAGTCATCGAAGAACCCAATATCTGTGGATTTTCTTTGACTCTTTTTTAGCCTGAACACGTTCCTGCTGCCTCTCCCTGTGGCAATGAGTTTCCAAGCTTAGCAGCATTTTGCAGGCAGAAAATACTTCCTGTTATTTTCAGCTCCGTGCAAAATAATTTCTTGGGTTCCACCCTGGTTTTGTCTTCTCAGAAACCACAACTTGTGCATAGGAAGTTTAGAAGGATTAATTATTCTCCTAATCTTTGTTCCATTCCCCCACCTCGGAATTTTTCAAAGTGAAGGTGGCAGACTACAAACCCTAAATGGCAGGAAATCTCTTCCACACCTTTATTCTGTCTTTTTCCAGTTTTAGGCACATATGTTGTGAAGGTGAGAGCAGAGGAGTGAGAGGAATGGGAATTAGCCAGGGTTCTTTGGGAATGCACTGATTAACTGGCAGCAGCAGAATAACTCCATGGTTTGGTGTCTGTTCCTTTATGATAAATCCTCCAGCTGCTCTTGGCCTTTTTAACTGACGCTGAGGATTTTTATTTATCCAGACTGGCATCGAGCTCTCCCCTCCCTGATGGCTTTACCTATTGAGCTGTGCCAATTCCCAGCTCAGACCTTCCTCTATCCTCATTTTCTCCTGTGCATTAATGTTTATTTGGTGTGCTGGTAAAGGCACAGTAAAGGAAACTCTCACACCTGCCAGGTTCAGCAGAAAGAGGGAAAAAAAGATACTTTATTTACATTTCTGATACTTTATAGGGTTGTCAACTCCACCAGGGATTGGAGGACATGTCACTTCCTCCTCAATCCCACTGGAGAAAAAGGATGCTCATCAAACTTTCTCTTATCACAAAAGGAATGAAAAACAGAAAAGATGGTTAAATAAACATTGGCCATTATTTACATGAAAATGTGTGAAAATCTCTGACTCCAAGGCCAAAACAGAAGGCTTAGCAAAAAACAGGACAACAGTTTGGGGCTTCTCCTTGCCCTGCCATCATCCCCCCTCCACTTATTTGGTTGGATTTGGGGTCAGGATGCAGAGCAGTGCCTGTTCCTTCTTGCCACCAGCCTGTGGCACAGTGGATGGCCAGTGCTGAAGGACGTGGCTCGTGCTCCTCGTGCTGCAGTGGTCCCAAACCCACCTCTAAATCTGGGCAGAGCATCATTGCTGCTTCCAAACGACCTTTATTAACTCCTCAGGGCACGAAGTTGAGCACCAGAGACCCTGCAGACACAGGACCTTGCACCCTACAGGCTCCAGTCTCCTGCTGGGACTCAGAGTTCAGGATCAGGCTCTCTCACTGGTGCTAAGGATTGCAGAAACCCCACAAATTCAGCACAAAATACACCCCAAACCTGACAAACAACAGGGATTCTCCAGCAAAGGGCTGAACGAAAAGGTATCTGGGGACAGGAGAATTAAGGGAAGCCAGGAATTTATAAAGTGTGAGAAGACAAAAGGAACTGGGGCAATCAATCCCTTATTAAAAGCAGATTTTAATTACTTCAAGAATCAGCATCATATGTGTATTTGCAGGAAGCAGAGCTCCAGAATTTAGGAAATAAATAAATAAATGACAAGTACAAAGTACAGCTGCTGCTAGAAAAGGAGCTGTGCTGTATTGAAAGGCTCTTGAGTATTCATTTTATTCTCCTGACTGTTATTGAAAGCATGGGGAAAATTAATTAACTTGAAAATAGAGAGCATCAATAGAGAGAGATTCATCCTGAAAGGGAGGTTAAAGCTTTGAAACTTGACTAATTCTGTAAGTCAGGAAGTCATGTAGTTCATTTGAGATCTTATCATGTTCTATAACTAATACAATATATTTTATAACTAATATAAAAATTAACTGAGGAGTTTTCATTGACATTTTAAATGTGTGATTCTACAAGAAAAGAACATTTCACAGGCAGCTTCTCTTTAAGTTTCCCCCAAAATTCCAAAGATGGAAAAGAGCCCAGGACATTTTCTGGCAATACTCTGATCTTTCCTCACCCTTCCCATCTCAAACAAGATTTCCTCTGCTCTCTGAGATGCGTTGCTCCAAGCTCTTGCAAATCTCAGAGTGATCCAAAGCTGCCTGAGCTTTTCCTGGGATTCAGACCAGTCCCTAACCCGAGAGGGGGATGAGGATGAAGGCAGCCCAGGACCACTCTCACGTTCTTTTATCCCCCTCCCTGTATCAAGCTCCATTGTCTCTAACCTTATCATACTTCTATAATTTAGCCTTCCTTGCTGCCACAATCCCTGTCTGGCTTCCCCTTCCCAAAAATGCTCTCCTCATCCACTTTGCCTCCTGGGAAAAGATGAGAAGGATTTGGTGCCTGAGCAGCACTAACAAAAAAAAGGCCATTATTTGGTTGTGCTGCTCAGAGAATATAAAAGGAATTGCACTCCTAACACCCTCCTGCCTCCTCGGGGATTATTTCTTGTCGGAAAAGTGGGAAACAGATGCCGCTGGGAGATGAGCACATTCCTTTTTCTGAGTCTTATTTCACCCAGGATAAACCTAAAGGTTATTGCCAAGGGAATTCCAAAGCCTTCCCTCACCTGCATTCCATTTGCAGCCCTTCCCGTGCACACACGCCCCTTCCCCAAATACTCAATCAAAATCAGCTTTAAACATTAACACAAGCTCATGAAAAAGGTCTCAGTTCCTAGAACTCCATCCCCTCAGTCTTTTCTCAGCATTCATCATTCATTTTCCAGGTTCGTTTTAGCACCTGACAGAATCTTGGTGGGTTTTATCCTCTCCTTCCCACTGCTGCTGTCTTAGCACAACAATTTCATGTGGCAGTCAGTAAAGAGCAGAGACAACTCTTGCTTGCCTGCAGAAAAACGTGCAAGGGCTGAGGTTTATTCTCCTGTCTGTTCTGTGTGAGAAATTAAAGTGGCGGAGGAGGTGAAAGGAATAGGACAGAAATTCCCTAATTTTTCCCCTGCAGCCTGGGAAGCATCCTCAGCTTGGATCAGACTGATGCTGGGGTCAGGACTGGAGCTCTGCTTGTAATCAGCTCACCACGAGACTGGGGAAGAAAAAGGCTGGAGGAATGTTGAGGCTGACTCCAAACTTAAGTATTTTCTAGGAAAAGAAAGAAAAGAAAGAAAAAGAAAAAGAAAAAGAGAGAAAGAAAAACGGGAAAGCGAGAGATAAAAATGGTTTAAAATATAATGCCTTGCTTTGGAATTGGACCTCTTGAAGCACAGTGGGGTCTTTGGGGTTTTTGCTAAATTCCAGTGACCCTGGTAAACCAAAAGCAACTCTACAAAGATGTCCTTGAGAGCACTCAGGAGGAGAAGCTCGAGACAAGGGCTGAGAAACCCCAACCCCCTTCAGAAGCAGCTTGGCAGGAAGAGAAGCTCAAGTGTCTCAGTGCTTGGTGATCGCGGGGACCCGTGTGGACATTTGGCAGGCACAGAAGTGTCTTTCTAAGAAATATAACTGCAATCCACCCCTGCTGAAAGAAAGGATGGTTTAGATTTTCCTCTTCCTGTCCCCAGCCCTTAGGTGCAAGCATGGTACAGCTGTCCCAGTGCTGGTGTCACTCAAGGACAAGGTTTTCACTCTGGAAAGGGGTGAGGTGGGAAGGTAAAACCACCTCCATTACTTCCCGGTGCCAGGAGAGTGAGCCTTGAGGAAGGACAGCTCATCCCTTGGGATCTGACCCACAGCCTGCACCCCCAGGCCCAGTTCACTCTGCCAAGGTCTTCCTAAAGCATCCTTGGCTTTCAGTCCTGACAGCCCAGACCTGGACACCCTGTGGGCACCCTGGAAAATACCTCTGGGGCAGCTGGGACTGGGGACAGTCCTGCAGCCCAGTCCAGGACTGGGACAGTTGTCCTGCAGCCCACCCTACTGAGTTTTCAAGCTCTGGAATGAGAACATTTCTGCCCCAGCATTTTACTCACCCTATTTTGTTGTCCTGTTTTTTGCTAAGCCTTCTGTTATAACCTTGGAGTCAGAGAATTTTGACACAGTTTCATGTAAATAACGGCCAATGTTTATTCAACTGTCTTTTCTGTTTTTCATTCCCTTTGTGATAAGAGAAAGTTTGATGAGCATCCTTTTTCTCCAGTGGGATTGAGGAGGAAGTGACATGTCCTCCAATCCCTTGTGGGGTTGAGAATCCTATAAAGTATGATAAATGTAAAGAAAGTCTCTCTTTTCACAAAAGGAATGAAAAACAGAAAAGACGGTTAAATAAACATTGGCCATTATTTACATGAAACTGTGTGAAAATTCTTTGACTCCAAGGCTAAAACAGAAGGCTTAGCAAAAAACAGGACAACAGGATTTAAATCCCTGCCCCTCTGGAGCAGAGCTCTCGTGCTACCCCCACACCCCTGGCTGTGGCAAACTCACCCCCCTTCCTCTCCCTCCCTCTTCCTCCCGCAGTGAAGAAGCAGGACCTGGCCAGCGCCGTGGGGAGCCACCTGCCCATCCTGCAGTGGGAAGACAAGCGAGGCCTGGCCTTCACCAAGAACAACCTGAGCTACTCCAGCAACGCTCTGGTGATTCCCGTGTCTGGGGACTACTACGTGTACGCTCAGGTCACCTTCCGAGGGCCCGTCGAGAGCAGCACCAAGCCCAACTCTGTCACTGAGATCATCACCAAGGTCACCGACAGCTACCCCGAGCCCACCCAGCTGCTGACGGGCACCAAGACCCTCAGTGAGAACGGCAATGGTTGGTTCCAGCCCATTTACCTGGGCGCTGTGGTCTCCTTGGAGGTGGGAGACAAGCTGATGGTCAACGTGAGTGACATCAAGCTGGTGGATTACACCAAGGAGCACAAAACTTTCTTTGGGGCCTTTCTGCTGTAGGGCTCTGGCAGCAGCTGGTGGGGGATCCCTGCAGGGTCCCTGGGGGGACCTCGTTGGACTTTGGCTTTGTGGGCGCGTGTTGGGGTGAGATCTCTGCTTTTTTCCTTCTTCTTCTTCTCCTCCTGTGCCATCACTCCCCTGCAGCTCCCTAGAGCCTTGATTCAATGGGTAGGGACAGGTGAAGCTGCAGGTTGCAGTGAAATAACACCCCAAAAAAACCAACAAAAACCAACCAAAAAAAACCTCAAAAAAACCCCCACCAAAAACCAAAAAAACCCCAAACCAACCCAAAAAAACCCCCCACAAAACAACAACAAAACCCCAAAAAACAACAACAACAACAAAAACCTCAACCAAAAAAAACCAAAAAAAGCAAAGAAAAGCCAAAACAGAAAAATGAAAGTCATATTGGAGGAAAAAAATGTATTTTTGGAAGTAACAGTTGAAAGTTCTTCAAAACTGTATAAGCTAAGGAGGAACAGTTGATACCTGTGGGTAGGAATGATGAGCTTGAGCATTGAGCTAGGCTGTGTCACTAATTCCACCTTCAATGTACAATTTCCTCAACTCCAAAAAAAAAAAAAAAAGGGCTTTGAGCTTTTTCCAGCACTTCCAGTAGAGTTTTGCATGACCCTTCTTCAGATTCTCATTCTAGAATCTTGTTCTAGAAGGTAATTACTTCTCATAATTTCCTTATTAATAGATTTACTCAGTACTTTGCACTAACATAAAGCTCAGGTTAATTATTAACGGCTTGATTAATCCCTTCCAACTTCCCTGTAAAGTACATTAAAATTGTATCTTGTGCTTTGCAGAAGCTACTTGAGATTTTTGGTTTTTCCAAAAAATTGTTTATAGTTCTCTAAGACCATATACAGCCTCAAAACGTTCTGAAAAAGATCTGGGGAACACACAAAACACTTTCTGTTCCAGCATGGAAGTGGGATGTCCCCTCCAGGTCCTAACTTTAGGATAACAGAAAAAAAAACCCCAAGGCAGAGAGAGACACAGAGCAAAATCTTGCGCGTTTTTAAATCGGCCACCCAAATTTTGGGAGGAAACCTCTGCAGTGTTTTGCTTTCCATTATATTTAATGCAAAGCAAGTGCAGCTAAAAAAATCACTGGATGGTGCTCCAGACATTGCTGATGGAGGCCCCCGAGCCCCAGGGACTCCCCAGCCTTGCCCTGGGTGAAGGTTGGCCACCAGTTGCCCCCAGACGAGGAAAAGATCCAAAGACACGACCCTGGTGGAGCTCAGGAGTGTTTAACTTCCCACCCTGCACTTACCCATTCCCTTAGACCTTTCTGTCTCTCAGGGAAATTCCCATTTTTCCCTCCCCTCCTGCAGCAAGCACATCTCCAACAATGGCTCAGGTTGTGCTCCCAAGGATTTGAACTTCACACCCTGAGCAGCCCCGAGGTCTCACAGCCGAGCTTTGACCACCAGGCTCCCCCCTCTGCAGCTCTTCCCTGCCTCACCTCCGTGGATTTCCTCCGTTTTTCCACTTCCTGCCCAGAAATGACAGCAAGGCTTTGCTGCCTGAGCTGATGCTTCCACCCAAGGCCGTGGTGGAGCCCAGAGTCCCCCGCTGGTGTTGGGGAGGCACCGAGGTGGGGAATCGCAGCACTGGGGGTGAGGGGTTGTGTCTGGGGAGCCCATGTGTGATCCTGCAGTGATCTTCCCACCAGGAGATCACTCACTGCTCTGGGAAGATCTGTTTGAGCTGACCAGGAGAGCTCTGGAGCAGCTGGAGCAGGGAGAGAGGGCAAGGAGGTTGGGAAGGGAGGAGAGGAGCAGAGCAGGAGGAGGGAAGGTCCAGGCAGCACCAGGATCTCTTCACGTCTTGGTGGAAGGACCTTCCTGCTGACGTGAAAACTGGCAGGTCTTTTGTGGTAAATCATCTCGAAAAGGTGGCTTTTTGCCCATTTTTCGCTGTCCTGCAATTCCTGGATCCCACAGTCTCAGTCCTTCCCTGTTTTGTGTACGGAGCCAGCATGAGGCACATCACAACGGCCAGCACTTTGCCACCCTGCCCTGCCCTCTTTTCCTCTGTGGGTGTCTTCTTGCTCCCAGATTTTCCTTGAGTCTCACCACTGAGTGCTGGCCCCTGACACAACTCTGCCCACCTGGCGACCTTGACAAACTCCCTGCATCAAAACCTCATCCCAGTTTGGCTTCCCATCCTTTCTTTGACTCATTCGTTGCTTTCCCCACATCCACATCTCAGCTGTCCTCTTGATCCCTTGCTCCTCCCAGCCTTCCTGGCCCCGTCCAGTAGGTGCAAGGACACTTTTTTATCCAAATGCCATTTTTTACACTCAATTTCTCCAGTGCACAAAGAAAACTGACATCTCAAAATAGGTTTGGATTGGAGAAAGTAAATTTAATGATCCTGCAGGCAGATGGAAACACTCTGAGCCAAGGGATCCTCCTAGGTCTTTATTATCCAGATCAATTCCATCTTGGAGTCCTTATTCCTATTTTCTCCACCTGCTCAGCCTATTTTTTAAGCTGAGCCTGGAGCAGTTACTCCCCAGTTACCCACACACAACCTCAGCCTTGCTGCTCCTCAGAAGGGGGTTCTGGTGACCCAGCTCCTTTTCAGGGCTCTTCTTCCTGCTCAGAGACCCCCCCACCGTGGCAAAACCTGGTGAAATCCCCCACTCTTGGCACTTCCGGACAAAATTATTCCCTGTGAAACCCTGAGACTTTCCACGTCTCAGATTTTCTGAGGCGTTCCCCCAACACCTCGCGTTGAGTCTTTGATCACTCACACACTTTGGGGCTGTGTGCCCCAAGCAGGATCTGAACTCGTGCAAACACAAAATCTGCAGCTTTTGGAATACGTGCAGCACTTTTGGGGACCAGCACACAAAACACCCTGGNTCTTTATTATCCAGATCAATTCCATCTTGGAGTCCTTATTCCTATTTTCTCCACCTGCTCAGCCTATTTTTTAAGCTGAGCCTGGAGCAGTTACTCCCCAGTTACCCACACACAACCTCAGCCTTGCTGCTCCTCAGAAGGGGGTTCTGGTGACCCAGCTCCTTTTCAGGGCTCTTCTTCCTGCTCAGAGACCCCCCCAACGTGGCAAAACCTGGTGAAATCCCCCACTCTTGGCACTTCCGGACAAAATTATTCCCTGTGAAACCCTGAGACTTTCCACGTCTCAGATTTTCTGAGGCGTTCCCCCAACACCTTGCGTTGAGTCTTTGATCGCTCGGCTGTGTGCCCCAAGCAGGATCTGAACTCGTGCAAACACAAAATCTGCAGCTTTTGGAATACATGCAGCACTTTTGGGGACCAGCACACAAAACACCCTGGTCAGTGTCAGAAAGGAAGATCTGAAATCATCTTTCCAAGACAGGTGATTGCCAGCAATTAGGCAGGAGAGCTTCTGCGAAGTGCAAAACAGAGTTAATTTGGTTTATCCTTGGAGAAGATTGGAGGGGAAATTCTCTTTTTTTTTCTGGGGTAGTTACAGTAATTCAGAAAGCTTCTCTTTCCTATGAATGAGCTGATTGTTCTGAGGGCACAAGGCAGTCCTGGTAGGCTGGGACAGGGGATTTCCAGGAAAACTGTATCCCAAGGCATCGTCACCCAGTCCTGGTGTGTGAATGATGGGAATTGTGAGGGCTGTGGGAGAGGAGTGGGGAATGCAGCATTTGGCGTTCAATCCAAGAGCCTTCCCTGGGATATTTACACACAGATCGAAATGTATTTTCGTGGATATTCCATAGAAATTCCAGGAATCCCATTGGCAGCAATGAGCCTTTTTTTAGCACATAATTTGCGTCCACTGCACACTAAAAAGATGGATTCCACCAACAGAAAGTTGCCTGCTGCAGCTCCATTCCAGCTGTGATTCTCTTGATCCATTATCCATAAAAAGCATTTATTTTAGTCCGGTTAGAGCTTTTGCACCCCGTTACCCACACCAGCTCTGAGCCCATTTAGCACACATTTTATAGGACATAAACCAAGATATGTGGCATTACTTGTTTTAAAGTGGTGCAGGCATATTGACCCCCAGTGTATCCTCATGGAAATTCTCTTTATTCCCTTTTTCCCCCCTTTTCAGTGCTAATAATGTTACTGTGCCAGTGACCAGCACATAAAATAAGTGTTCAGGGGCTGATTTTGACTCTGTTTTATATCAGATATTCCTTCACAGAAGTCAAAGGTGTGAAGTCAGAGTAAAGCCACTTAGGTGAGACAAAAATCAAGCTTAAAGGGAAATATCTCCAACAGACTGAACCTAAACTGTGGATTCTCAGATTGTTGGGGGTTTTTAAAGCTAAATAAGGGCACGAGCGTTCTCAGAAGTTTGTGTTTGTTGAGTTAGAAAATGCAAAGCCTTTCTGGAGATGTGAAGATGCACAGGCCATCAGCATTTTCAGTTAAATGAGAAGCTGATCAAATCTCCTCATGGGAAGCAGTGACTAAAGCCTGTCATTGAGCTGAACATGTGCTTTGTTTTGGGTGGCCGTGAAACTAAAACCAGTATCAGGGAAAAAAAAACTGCAATCTGGAGAAAAAAGGGTGAAATAGGCAGCTTGGGCTAAATGAGGTAAAACGATTTCAGGTTTTGGCCCTTCCATTTCTTAGGAAAAAGAACCCGAAAGCACTTTTCAGAACAAAACCACTGAAAGAAGAAGTATCAAATTATTATTATTTTTTAACAACTGCTCAAAATATTCTAGATCTTTGGAGTTGTCTGCTTCCCTAATGTCTTTCATCCCCCAGAAAACTAACACTAAGCATAACCCAAATTCACAAGAGTTCATTACCTACCCCTTCCTTTCCCCTCAAAAACTGAACATTGATAAATAAGCATTAACTTTCTCTCCATGTACGTGCAGAAGTAAATTTTAATCAAAGCACAAAGAAAACAGCTCCAAATCCTACCGACATTTATTTGTGCTGAACGTAGCCCTGAGCACGGGGCTGAAGGGTAAAAACCAGCTCCTCTTTGCTGCATGGGAGGAGAAAAACCTGCATTCCTCGAATTAAACATGGATAGAAAGTTTTAATTGCATTTATCCTCAGCTCCATCGTGGTTTGGAGCAATCTTCCAAATCAAGGAACCGTCCAGCACGGGGCTCTTGGCAGGATCAGTGTCCAAGGCTGTAAAGCATCACCCTAAAAGATGCTGCAGAGATGATTTTGGATGTGGCAGAGGATGTGATGAGCCAACCCCTCTACAAAGGGGGTCCCCGACCAATCCCAACAGATTTAGGAATTCACTTGAGAATTTCAACACAGTGTTCCAGAATTTTGAAGGAATCTTGTTTTTTCACCCCTCTATGGCACAACTGAGCACCCCGTCCTTTGTGTTATTTATCTTCTGAGTGGCCCATCATTTCAGGTGAGAAATGAGGAGAGAATTCGTTCTTTAGAAGAATCAGAAAATGTCGAGGATCTTTGCCCACATCTGGGTGTTACACACCAGTAATAGCGTTTTGCTATTGTAAGGGATTTTCTAGGAGGGATTGTCTTTTGTCTTGTGCCTCAGCACTGAGATGTATCTTTACCACAAGAACTGACTTAGCTTCTTTATTTTTTCCCAAGTTTTATGATAATAAAAATGCAACTTAACCAATGTGAGCACTTTTGATCCCGGTCCCCTTCCTGAAACACTAATCACAATGAAGAGTGACCAGCTAATGCACCCAGGTAGTGCTGATGTGTAAAAAAACCAGTTTTATTGCGTGTAAATGTGTGAATAATCATTATTTTATACAGTTAGAGGTCCCTCAGCAGAGCGAAGTCGGGTCCAGACTTCCCCCTGGGAATTTAGAGACACTTGCACTTCATGAGGCAAAAACCGTACCCAAAAACACCTCAGCGTTCTGGGAATTCCAAATTGTGTTCCCAACTGCTCAGCTCCTGGCTGACAGGCACAGCCCAACCAGGAGATTTTGGCCAAATGAGAGGCAGAGTGAAGGCAGACTTCCCCCTGGGAATTTAGAGACACTTGCACTTCATGAGGCAAAAACCGTACCCAAAAACACCTCAGCATTTTTGGGAATTCCAAATTGTGTTCCCAACTGCTCAGCTCCTGGCTGACAGGCACAGCCCAACCAGGAGATTTTGGCCAAATGAGAGGCAGAGTGAAGGCAGCAGAGCTCTGGGCACCCCTAACCCTGTTCTAGCTCCAGCTTTGCTGCCCTCACCCTTCCAGCGGAACCGCAGCATCCCCTGGATATTTATTCCCCATCCTGGCTGCTGTTATCTTCCATTCCTCTGCTGCCAAGAATGCAAATTCCTTTCTTTCCACCACCAGAACTGAGAAACATTCTCCCATTTGCCATATTATTTCATATTCCCCATATTTATTTCCCTTTCCCGGGTTGAACCCAGAGTATCACATTTAAATTGCTTCAGAGGAGGTTTCTGGTGAAGGGCTCCGTGCTCTGTCTCCAGGAGGGTTTTCACTGGAATACTCTGATGGAGGACATTTGTTTCCCCTGCTTTTCATCCACTTGCAAATCCCTGAGAGGTTTTGTTAACAGCCTCTGTAAATCAGCCAGGAGTTAATTAGACAGTGGGAATCAGGCTGCTTTCCCCTGCGACACCAAAAAGATGTTATTTGCTGTTACGTTGGTTTTTGTTCTTTTTAATCCAATATCTACCTCACATTTCGCAAAAGCAAAAGGGAATTTTATTATTATTATTTCCTATTTTAACTTGAGCAGAGCAGAATTCAATTTCACTGCCATTTCACTCCGTGCTTTGCACATTTAGGGCAATAACTTGAGATTCTTTGTGGTCTAAACACACTGAGTGTGAGCGTCGTGCTGCATTTTGGCTTCCTTTGATCATATGAAAGGTGTCTGCTCTCCATAAACCTCCAGGCTCCCTCTCGAGAGTGGAGGGGGAGAGAGGCACATCCCTGAAGGGCTGCACGTCCCGGGGAAGGTGGGGATAAGGGAGGTGCTTCTCTCCCAGGCTGCAGAGGGGTTTTGGTGGTGTTTTTCTGGGTAAGGATGACCCAAGCACCCGGTGAAAGGGAGAACCCCACTGCTCTCCCTCTGGGGTGGGTGGGTAAATCTCCGTGGGGAGGATTCCCACGGGGTTTAATGCTGAAAACACACCAGGACACGAATCCTGAGGGTGAACCCCGCTCTCACCCTAGAAAGTCACTCCATGAACTCCACCCTCAGAGCAGGATGCTCCCCACGGGAGCTGAACATGCCCAGCTCTCACGGGCTGGCTGCAATGCCCAACCTCAGCTGGATTGAGCCCTCTGAGCCTCATCCTTGCACAAAGCCCCCTTTTCCCAGCTGGGGACAAGATCCCATGTGCTCCCAAGGATTTGATGCCCAGCTTTGGGGTTTAGCTGGGCAGGGCTTTGGTCCCCGTGGAGGATGCAGCTGCGGAGGGCTGGGAGTGATTTTCCCTCCCACAAGGTCCGATGCTGTAAAAATCCCAGCTGATGGGCAGGGATGTGTTTCCCACCCCGCTCAGCACCCAGGCAGGCTCCCAAGGGAAATGAGAGCTCCACTTCCATTTCTCTGGGAATCCTGGTGCTACAGTTCTCTCCTGGAGCGTGAACTGTGCGTGACACTTCCAAATCCCCGATTGTTAAATCCCTCGGAACACCACGAAAGGCATTGCCTGGGAGATCATAACCCAGTTTATTAAGCAGCATAGGTCAGCGGTGTCAGGGTTTTTTTGCTGAGTTATGAACTAAAATAGCTTTCCAGCTGCTCTCGTTCTTGCACAAACCTCCTTATGTCCTGCCACTGATTGTAGAGTTTTATATTAAAACGTCAAAAAAAGGCACTGAAAATGTTTGCTGCATATTTATTGGTACTGTACATAGAGATGTCTTAATTTTATGGGAGAGAAATTGTGAAATTCATGGTATGAAGTTTAGATCTATTATACCTGATGCTATTTCTTTGGGAAATTAAGTTTATAGATAGTTCTTTAAAATGTACTTTGTGTCTTGAAGCGAAAAAATAAAATTAATTGGATTCATATTTATTCCTGAGTGGTTTTTTATTCTAATAAGCCCCCACCAAGTGCTCTATTCACAGCTGGGAAGGGCAGACATTTCTCCGTGTCAGAGTTTATCGTGTGTTATAAATGTGTAGGGTTGAGGTTTTTTTATATAAACTATTAATTCCATTCAAAAGAGACACAGAAAATTATTAATCCTGGCATTTCCAGAGCAGTGAAATTAAACCCTATTCACATGAGGACAAGGTTCAGACATTTCCAGGAGCCTTTAAGGGCTTTAGAGAATTTTGTTCCAGTCTCACCTGACTGAGTCATTTTCAATTCCACAGGTTTCATTTTTAGTTTTCAGACACAGCTGAATCTCACCTGCATTTTTAAGGGTGCCCAAGGCTCACTGACAACAGCCCCTCCAAAAAAAACCCCCAAAAATAAACATTGCACCCCAAAGATAAATACCCTTCTTTTGAATGAAAAACTCCCATTTAACTGCTTTTCACTCAACAATAAGGAGATTATTTAGTAAAACCTTGCTGCGTGTTGGGCTTTCTTTAGAATTTCAGAACAATGATACAGAACAGGATTTATAATTCAGAAAATAAGCCTTTATGAGGATTAAGCAAATTGCTAATTCTCACAATAGGCTCCGTTGGACTGACACCATAAATTGCTATTTCTGTAAACAGAAACAAAATAACGAAGGGAAAAATTAATTCAGGTTTCTACAGGGACAGATTTGGCTGATGAGTGTCACCCAAAGGAACAGGGGTGGCTCCAACCTGCAGTCTGGAATTTGGGTGTTGGTCTGGATGCTCCCCGACTCCACCAGTGATGGGCTGACTCTGTCAGGGACCATCTCCCTTCCTTCGTTAATTCCAGAGATCCTAGAAGTAGGAATTGCTCCCTGACCCTCGTTTCTGAGCCGAACCAGAGCCCGTTGGGGCGGGAAGATGCAGAGCCTGAGCTTGGCTTCTGCACCAGCTCTCAGGGCTGTCCCCTCTCAACAACTGGCACAAAGCACCCTCCCTCTGTGGCAGCCCAGAATACTCCTCAGACCGTCCAGGGGGGTCTGGAGCCCTGCCAGACAGTTTGGAACTCGAGACTAAAGCACAGAATTCTATGCTTGAGCCGTGTCATCGGAGAA
>VYXC01010731.1:90122-114733 GCA_013397175.1 Platysteira castanea | reverse complement strand
GGGGGGGTCGGGCTCTGCTGGCAGGGAACAGGGACAGGAGCAGAGGGAACGGCCTCAGGCTGGGCCAGGGGAGGCTCAGGGTGAGCATCAGCAGGAATTTCTGCATGGAAAGGGAGCTCAGGCCTTGGCAGGGGCTGCCCAGGGAGGTTTGGAGTGCCCATCCCTGGAGGTGTTCAAGGAAGGGCTGGAGGTGGCACTTGGTGCTCTGGGCTGGGGACAAGGTGGGGACTGGGCACAGCTTGGATTTGAGGGCCTTGGAGGTCTTTTCCAACTTTAATAATTCAGAGATTATTGACCCCCTGGAGTCATAAACCAGAGTTCAGTATTTATTCAGCAGGCAGGTTCTGTTGAGCAGATCTGTTATTCCTCACCCCAGCTGCTAATTTACAGTCCCACTTTCCAGAAGACATTTACACACCCCTCCAAAGCCATGTGTGCAACCACAAACCATTTTTTTTGGCAAGCACAGCTCACTCTGGCAGGATTTTCTTGCCTCACTGGGGCTCCACAGGGTCAGGATTTTGGGCTGTTATTGTAGCAATGACACAACAGTTATTCAGAGAGGCCTGACTTTATTCTTGTGGCAGCTTCCCAAGACACAGCTGAGCAAAGCCCCACTATTTTTAGGAAAACTGTTGGGTGAGGAAGAGTTGCTTTCACACTTGCAGCAGGGAATTTCCACGTCTTTTCTTCCTTCCCAGAGAGGTCTGGCAGCATCCCTGGGTGGATCTCCCAAGGCATGAGGCAAAACTGTCCGGCTCCACCAGCTCCTGCCCTGCTCATCCTGGAAAATCCCAGGGAAGACACTCGGGCTGGGCATGGCAGCAGGACAGCAGTGCCTCCTCCTGCACCTCCTTCTCCCCCATTTCCATAACCCGGGGCAGATCCCCACTCACCCGGAGCAAAGGGAAGGAGACACCAGGAGGGTTCCTGGGCCACCCCAGGCAGTTCTGAGCTGTGGCAGCCCAGAGTGTCCCTCTGTCCGTCCGGGGGGGTTTGGAACCCCACCAGGCAGACTCAGGAGTCGGGCAAGGTTCCCAGGATTCTATTCTGGACCCATGTCCATGGAAAAGGCTTCCCACATTGCGAGAAGAACTGCAACGCTGAGAAAATGCGAAGTAATGAGTCTGCTTTAGCATAGGGCAAAAATGTAGAATTGAGTATAATGGGGACTGAGAAGTCAAAGATGGAGGATTTGGGGCGGAACCCCTTCTCCTTCCTCTTTCTTCTCTCTCCTCCATCTTCTGCTGTGACAATAGTAAAAATAATTGGTAGAAGAAACTCTGATGTAGAAGTTGCATGTTCAAAATAAGTAGAAATTAATTGGTGAAAATTGATAAATAATTACACGTTGTGAACAATGGTTGGGTCAAGAAAAGGGTATAAAGGGTGTGGGACTGCCCTTCTGGGGGCAGCCCTGCCATGGATCGGAGCTGTCGGACGCTTTGGCCTCAGCTCCAGACACTGAGAGATCAGAGAAAATAAACAACCTGAACACAGAAAATAAACACCCTGAACACAGAAATAAACAACCTGAACACCAACTCGCAGGCGTCTCTCGTCTGTCCTGGCCCTGGCACAGAACTTCTCAAGATCAAAAGCTGGCCACAAAGAACTCTATGGACTCTGTGAGGGTGAAAAAACATCACATGAGCTGTGCCACTTCTCCCCTTCCCTTTAAGCAAAGCTCCAAGTGCTAAAGCTCGGTGTCTTGATTTCCTAATTAACAGGTTTATGCCCGTCCTCTGGTAGGGTAAGATCAATAATTCCTGTGTTGGGGCTGTGGCCCCTCGAGATCATCTCTGCTCAGTCCTCCCTCTGCTATCCCTGCAGAAGGAACTGCATCCCCAAGGTCCCCCTGCTCCCACCCAGGGCACCTTTCCCTTGGCAGTGGATGATAAAAATTAGATTATTTTACCTTCATTTTACATCAGGGCCCGTCTGATGTTCGGAGCTGGTGGAAAATAATCAAGGCTCATTCATTTTGGTTAATTTTTACACAGCTTGGAAATCAGCAGAAGACAAAGAACTTCAGCTGAAGCTTCACTAAACACACCCAGGCCTCTCTGGGGGGCTCTGAGAGCCTTCACCAGCCTCAGGAATCACTGCCCAGCACCCGGGAATATTCCACCTCCAGCAGCTCTTCCCAATTGTGAGCGAGCAGCTTTCTGCCACTCAGAGCCAAAAAAGAATATTTTAGTCTTCTACAAGTGCAGTGCTGGCAGTGGGCAGCACACTCAGCTCAGGATTCACCTCCAAGGGCACCACTTGGGCCTCGTCAGAGGTTGGTGTGAGGTGACAGCAGACTCAATGGAAAAATCTTTCCTGGGACAAGTTTTTCTGCTCAAAAACGAGGTTTTTGTCCAACTCCTAGAGCGGAATGTTGGGCACCCCCGCGCCAGGGATGGCACAGAGCCGGCTGCTGTGGCACCAGGGGCCCTGGGTGCCCTTTGCCAGGCAGCCCTGGTGGCACAGCCAGCCTGCTGGCACTGCCACGAGCCATGCTGCCAGCCTCCCCCAGCAAATCAAAGACTGAACACCCTTAAAGACATTGGGAACATCCTCAGACATCAGGGCAGGGGAACCTTGGGGCCAGGACGGGAACAGCAGTGTGGGAGATGCTGTGTGAGGGGAACAGGAGGCTCTGAGGGCTGTTTGCTTCCTTTCCCTCCTGTCCTGTTGCCTCCACACTCACACCTGGCACAGCAGGGATTCCGGAGGGTACATCCAGAGCTGGCATTAAGCTCCCAGTTAACAGCTGTGCTGCTAAAAGCACAATAAAGGACACTCTCACACCTGCTAGGTTCAGCAGAAAAGAGGAAAAAGAGAGACTTTATTTACATTTCTCATACTTTATAGAGTTTTCAACTCCACAAGGGATTGGAGGACATGTCACTTCCTCCTCAATCCCACTGGAGAAAAAGGATGCTCATCAAACTTTCTCTTATCACAAAAGGAATGAAAAACAGAAAAGACAGTTAAATAAACATTGGCCATTATTTACATGAACGTGTGTGAAAATTCTCTGACTCCAAGGCTAAAACAGAAGGCTTAGCAAAAAACAGGACAACAAACAGCCTCCTCACTCTCTAAACAAGCTGGCATAATCTGTTCCTCCAGCTTCCTGTAACAGATTCCTCAAATTCTTTGCCCCCTGCACAAGAACACCCTCACCTGTCTCAACCCGAAGACGGGAAGAGCCCTGGAGCCCGGGGCTGGAGCCCTCCCGGGAAGCACAGGAGGTTTGGGATCCGCCTGGGCCGGGCTCTCCCTCTTGGCTGGAGCCCTGGAGCACCCAGCTGTGTGCCAGCACTCGTGTTCCCCACTGCTCACCACTCAGCAGCCTGTACCACACGAGAGGAACCTCAGCAGAGCCACGAGGAACCCCCTCTCCCTGCCCTGCACACACAGGGGCCAGCCTGCTGGTGTTCTTGTCTGCCAGATCCATCCTGGGGCCACAGGGATCAGCAGGGATGCCAACACCCTCAAATTCTGGTGTTCTTGGCTGCCAGATCCATCCTGGAGCCACAGNGCCACAGGGATCAGCAGGGATGCCAACACCCTCAAATTCTGGTGTTCTTGTCTGCCAGATCCATCCTGGAGCCACAGGGATCAGCAGGGATGCCAACACCCTCAAATTCTGGTGTTCTTGGCTGCCAGATCCATCCTGGGGCCACAGGGATCAGCAGGGATGCCAACATTCCCCCAGACCTGGCTCCCTGCACTGCCTGAGGTCGTCCCCCAGAGCAGCTCTGAGCCAAAGGGGGATCCTGGAACCCCCTCGGACTTAGGGATGAGTCAGGGACGGCATCAGCCAGTCCCAGACTCTGACAAATGGCACTGAACGAGACATTTCCTGCTAGCCTGCCATGCCCCCATCGTTATGTCATTCATCTCTGCTCTGTGGGACGGAGAGAAAGGAGAGAGCAGCCAGGACATGGCTACCCTGCCACTCCTCTCCCCTTTGGTGGCTTCCCCAGCTGGCTCTGCAGCAAAAATAAATATTTCTTACTTGGTTTCCCTTTTTCCCTGCTCGCAGAGCCAGGGAGGGCCGGGAGCCCACCCGGTTTTTGGAATGGAAGATAACAGCAGCCAGGATGAGGAATAAATATCCAGGGGATGCTGCGGTTCCACTGGAAGGGTGAGGACAGCAAAGCTGGAGCTAGAACAGGGTTAGGGGTGCCCAGAGCTCTGCTGCCTTCACTCTGCCTCTCATTTGGCCAAAATCTCCTGGTTGGGCTGTGCCTGTCAGCCAGGAGCTGAGCAGTTGGGAACACAATTTGGAATTCCCAGAACGCTGAGGTGTTTTTGTGTACGGTTTTTGCCTCATGAAGTGCGAGTGTCTCTAAATTCCCAGGGGAAAGTCTGGACCCGACTTCGCTCTGCTGAGGGACCTCTAACTGCATAAAATAATGATTATTCACACATTTACACGCAATAAAACTGGTTTTTTACACATCAGCACTACCTGGGTGCATTAGCTGGTCACTCTTCATTGTGATTAGTGTTTTAGGAAGGGGACCGGGATCAAAAGTGCTCACATTCATTAAGTTGCATTTTTATTATCATAAAACTTGGGAAAAAATAAAGAGCCAACTCCAGGGATTAGGGAGGAGCGTGGCAGCAGGCTGCTCCAGCCCCAGCACAGCTCCCCACAGCAGGGCTTTACAAGGAGCTCCAGAAATGCCAGCAGCTGGCTCAAGGAACAGAGCCACAGCTCCTGACCCTGGGGAGATTTAACTGGAGAGAGACCAGGGAAAGCCTTTGGCTGCAGCAGCAAAGCCCTGGCTCCAGGCAGAGGCACAGGAGGCAGGAAATGTCCCAGTCATGAGCCTGAACTGCTGCGTGGCCTGGGTGGGTTTATCTGGGTATTGAAGGAGCCAGAATTGACTAAGCAATTAAAAAAAATTAGAAAATTGATGACCATATGGAGTCAGGGTCCCTCAGCTTCCCTCGCAACCANCCCCCAGCTCTCCCAGCCTGGCTCCAGAGCAGAGGGGCTCTGCCTCAGTTTCCCTCTGTGCCTTCAGGGATCAGCCACTCTCCACCCCAAAACACCCCCTGGGCTGCACCCCACCCCCAGCACCCTCCCCTTCCTACTCCACTGCACCTGCAGGAGCAGAGCGAGGCTAATGGGGTTAATTAGCTCTCATTAATGGGGTCAGTCAGCTCTCATTAACACCTTCGTGACCAGAGCAGGTGTCACCCCCTGTCACATCCCCCCGGATGTGTCCCTGCCCTGCAGGACCTCCCCAGCTCGGCACATCTCTGCTCTGCAGCCTCCTCTGGAAAGCACAGGGGATGACAAAACCCCACTGACACAGCCAAACACAGCCTTGGCCTGTCCGTGTTCTCTGAGGATCCAGGATCCCTCTCTCCCACTGCAAGAGCTCATTCCAGGCCCCAGGACTGAGGCTCCCCTTCCCTTCATTGCTTTTCTGCCTCCACGCTGGCTCTGGTTTGGGTGAGGTGAGGAAGGAGCTGCCAGGAGACCCCTGCACTGTCCTGGGAACGATGCCCTGATCCCACCCACGGAGGGCAAAAGGCTTGTGCCAGTGAAAGCACAATAAAGGACATGCTCACATTTGCTAGGTTCAGCAGAAAGGAGGGAAAAGAGAGACTTTATTTACACTTATTATGCTTTATAGAATTTTCAACTCCACAAGGGATTGGAGAACATGTCACTTTTTCCTCAATCCCACTGGAGAAAAAAGATGCTCATCAAACTTTCTCTTATTACAAAACGAATGAAAACAGAATAGATGGTTAAGTAAACACTGGCCATTATTTACATGAAACTGTGTGAAAATTCTTTGACTCCAAGGTTATAACAGAAGGCTTAGCAAAAAACAGGACAACAGGGCTCTCCCTGATCCCTGCACAAGTGACCTTGATGCCTTGGATTTTAACTTCTATATTTTTCAAACCCTGCATTGCCCAGTGTGTGACTCTGCAGTCTCTTGTAGCTCGTGAGCTGCTCTCCTAGGCCAGACAGACACAACAAAACTGCTCTGAGCTTGCTGTTCAAGGGCACTCGGGCTGTCCTAGGCCCAAAAGGAGTAAACTGGGGCTGTGAGAGAGGTGGAGAAATTGAAGAAATTACATCATTAGCTGAAGTTTTAATTGGTGAATTTATGCTGATATGCAAATGGGCCAAACCCATAAAAGTGTGAAGAACTCATGACTCATTGTCCATCCTGGGGTCCATTTTTGGATGTAGCCTCTGTGGTACCTTTGAAGGCCTTTCAAATAAATACCCACCTTCATTCCCTGACTCCTGTCTGGTCTCTGTTTCTAGGTAGCCACTCAAGGCATCAGCCTCGCCAGGAAGATCTCCTGCTCATGCTGAAGAACACCTTGGGATTTACTCCTTGTTTTCTCTGCCTTTCCAACCTTCCCTTTCAGTATCCAAGGCCTCTAATATGGACAAACTCCAATACCTCCTCCATGATAAATGGAATTATTTATCGAGAACAACTTCCAGACATCCCTGAGTGCTCCGATGCAGCCACACAAAACTCTCCTGGTTTTCTTAGAAATAACGGATGTGTTCCCAGAAAACCAGGACCTTTCCTGTCTGTTTGCTCAGGGGAGGTCCCAATTGAAGCGACCTCGGCCAGGCTACATCAGAAGAGTGTTGGAGGCTGGCTGGTGTATTTATCCCTGCAGCATTCCTGGGACACCGGGAAAGTCCGATTTTGCGAAGGGGAACCTTGGAGACATTAAATGACTCGCTGGAGTCACACAGGAAACTTGTGGTGGGCAAAGAAAAGGGAACCAGAGAGGTCGTCCGAGGTCCCCCCACTCGTCCCCTGAGCTGTCACCCATCCCCTGCCGTGGGTTGTTGGTCAGGGCACAGCGAGAGCCCCCGGGTTCCCAGAGCCTCTGTGGAATTCCCCCTCCTCCAGAGCCTGAGTCAGGTGGACACTGCTGTCACCCTGCCCCGGCTGCCCGGCCACCTCCTCCGGCCACCAGCAGCATCCCCGGAGCGGGGCACAGGAGCAGGAGGGGAAGGAGCCCAGGAAACCAAGCCCAGGCTCCTCTGGGGCCAGCAGAGAGCCTGGGCTGTCCCTTGGGGTCCCTGACAGCCAGGCAGCGGGATATGGAATATCTCCCTGGGACAGGGACATCTCCAGCCCGGCTCCCAGGGATGGGGCTGGGGCCAGCAATGGCCACGGTCTGCAGGCCAAATATCCTGGAGCTGTCTGTCGTGCCTGGAAAAGGCTCTGCTGGGGGAATTCTCTGTGCTCAGGTGTTAGTTTCAAACTCGGGGTCACCAGATGTGTCTGGGAAGACACAATAAAGACGCTCTCACACCTGCCAGGTTCAGCAGAAAGGAGGGAATAATAATGTTTATTATTGACATATCTCACATTCATATACACGTCCCAACTCCACAAGGGATTGGAGAGCATGTCACTTCCTTCTCCATCCCACTGGAGAAGAAAGGTGCTCATTAAAGTTCTCTTATCACAAAAGGAATGAAAAACAGAAAATACCATTAAGTAAACATTGGCTATTATTTACATGAAACTGTGAGAGAGAATCTGACTCCAAGGTTAAAAACAGAAGGCTTTAGGAAAAACCAGGGCAACACTCAGGAATGCTGTCCTGCCTGTCCCCATGCCCCTGCCCGTTCTGGTGGCTGTCTCCAGAGGGAAACTGCAGACAAAGCTGGCAGTGTTCCTCCTTGGAAGGAAGGAATCCACCCCCTGCTGCATCTCCTCAATTAGAGAAGGGGTGGGAAACGAGAAAACAAACGAGTTTTCAAAATCAATTTGTTTCTAACCACTAAATTCCCAGTCTGGAGGGTTTTACTTTGAATTAATAGGGGCTGTCTGTGCTCTAGGATTTAAGTTATTGATCCAGCCCTTGATTACTGTTATCTGTCTTTGCTCCTGGGCTTAACTATCATCCATGCAGGGTGAAAGTCTCTAATTTATGGTCTTACTCCAGAGAGCCATCAGGAAGAGGCCATCAGGAAGGTGCCAGGGAGCAGCAGCACTCGGGAGCCCACAGGTGGAGGGACCTGTGGGGCTCCCAAATCCTGCAGGGAGGGTGAGCCTTCCCGAGGCCAGGGCTTCCCCAGCACCTCCCCAGAGGCTCCTGCAAAACCACTGGAGCTGCTGGCTGGGGGGTCCTCAGTCGATAAATCCTGTTGTCCTGTTTTTTGCTAAGCCTTCTGTTTTAGCCTTGGAGTCAGAGAATTTCACACACTTTCATGTAAATAATGGTCAATGTTTATTTAATCATCTTTACTGTTTTTCATTCCTTTTGTGATAAGAGAAAGTTTGATGAGCATCCTTTTTCTCCAGTGGGATTGAGGAGGAAGTGACATGTCCTCCAATCCCTGGTGGAGTTGACAACCTTATAAAGTATCAGAAATGTAAATAAAGTTTCTCTTTTTTCCCTCTTTCTGATGAACCTAGGAGGTGTGAGAGTTTCCTTTATTGTGTCCTTACGGGCACAAAATCCCACTTGCAGTCTCTTGGTCACAAATATCTGCCCCGGGGGTGGCTCTGCTTGTGAGGGCAGGGAGTTTCAGGGAGCGTTTCTTGTCTAGCAAAGCGGCTGGGTTTGCTTTTCAGAATCCACGTCCTCTCCTGGGCATCCCCGGGTGGCCACGGGAGCAGCACAGAGCCAGGGGACTGTGTCTGGGAAAACACAATAAAGAGGCTCTCACACCTGCCAGGTTCAGCAGAAAGGAGGGGAAAGACTTTATTATTGACATATCTCACATTCTTATACAATTCTTAACTCCACAAGGGATTGGAGGACATGTCACTTCCTCCTCAATCCCACTGGAGACAAAGGATGCTCATCAAACTTTCTCTTATCACAAAAGGAATGAAAACCAGAAAAGATGGTTAAATAAACATTGGCCATTATTTACATGAAAGTGTGTGAAAATCTCTGACTCGAAGGCTAAAACAGGAGGCTTAGCAAAAACCAGGACAGCACCCCCTCACCTGGGGAGCACAAGCCCCGGGTGTCGCTGCTGTTTGTCCTCGTCCCCACCCGAGGGAAGCACGGTGGTTTTGGTTAGGCACCAGGAGTGTTTATTCCTGGCTGGACCCAACTGGAGATGATCTCGAGGCGTGACTGGGTTACACCCTTGGACCCAGGGATTAGACGAAGCTGATGGGACAAGGAATGCTGTCATGTGGCAGAAGGTCAACTCCTGTCAGGCTCCAGAGCCAGGGGAAGGTTTGGCAATGTGTGTGCTCAAGGAGAGGAGCTGGCTCAGCACCCCAGGTCCTGCAGTTTGCCAAACCGAGCTGGAAAATCCGTGTTGGGCTGTTCTTGCTCATAAAAAGGGGTTGGGACGAGGTCGTTTTAAGGTCCTTTCCAATCCAGACCATTCCATGACTCTGTAATAAACTCTCCCAGGAGAGCAGCCCCTGCAGGCACTCTGCTGCTGATTCACCACGGCCAGGAGGAGAATTTGCCTTCTCCAAGCACCCTCAGGGAGAGGAGAGGGAAAATCACTGCAGAGAGCCTGACTCCAGGGCTGAGCTTGTGGCAGGACAGACTCATCCCCTGTCTCCTGGGAGCTTTATCCAGACTGTGCTCGGAATTTTCCAAGTGATTTATTTTTTTCTAGGATGCTTCAGGATTAAGTGTCCGAGGTTTTTTTTTTGTTGATCTTCTTTTATTTGCTCACCCTCCCTTAAAACAGAAACTACCTGAGCATTATCTTGCAAAGCCAGAAACCCTGCACGTACTCAGCACGGTGTTAAGGTTGTTGTCCTTTTGGGAGTTTGGGATGTTGGGCTGAAGCTGTTTTGGGGCAAGATTTGCATCAGTGGAGTGCAGGGAGTAAACCCTGGATGATTGCAGGAGGGCTGGGGAGGTGTGACAGTTCATCTGCTGGCCCTGGGCCATCCAAAAAAAACCCTGCAATTCAGCATCTGCCCTGATGCTGGGGGAGATGCACAATGGACCAACAGAGAAGGTCCATCCAGTGAATATTGCTCTGAAGAGAGCATTGCTGAGACTCCAGGGTGAAAATGGATGTGGAAATGCTGTGCAAAAGCTGCCAGGTGATGGACTGGCTCAGCAGGGCACTGCTGATGCTGTGGGAGAGGTGAGGATGTGGGGAGGATTCTGGTTTTCCACCTGGATTCAGCCTAAATTCTCCAGGAGCTCACTCACAGAGGGTCACAGAACATGGAATGGTTTGGGTTGGAAGGGATCTCTTAAGGCATCCTCATCCCACCCCTGCCATGGCAGGGACACCTCCCACTGTCCCAGGGTGACCCAAGCCCTGCCCAGCCTGTCCTGGGACATTCCAGGGATCCAGGGGCAGCTGCTCTGGGCACCCTGTGCTGGAGCCTCCCCACCCTCACTGTAAAAAACTCCTTAGCTCTAATCTAAATTGTTCCTATTTTAGTTTAAAAGCTAAATAACACCGCCCCTTGTCCTCTCACAGCTGGCCCTGCGCAAAAGTCTGTCCCCCTCTTTCTTACAGATCCCCTTTAAAGCCACAAAAAGATCTCCTTGGAGCCTGCTCCTGTTATATAAGATCCCTCCTTCCTCTCAGTTTTGTCCTCAAATGTGTTTTTATAAAGCATAAAACATCTCCAGGCATTCATCCCTAGGACGTCTGGGTTTTAATTCAGCCACTAAATAAACAAAGCATGTTGAGGACACTCAAAAACCCAAGGACATGAAAACTCTGGGGCTGTGTCTGTCCAGACAGACAGAGAGACAGACAGACAGATTCCCTGCAGTCATTCCAAGGACTGAACACTGCAGATGTCACCGGGACCTCTCCCCCAGGACCCCAGCGTGTCCTTTTGAACACTGCCCCTTCCCTAAGGCACAATTAAGGAGTGGGTGGTGAAATTTGGGGCCAAAGGAGGAGGAGAGACAGGGTGAGCCCAGCACAGAAACATGGAAATGGGTGGAAAAGCACCCAGCGGGAAGCAGCTGGGAGCTGGAGGCTGAAGCTGCTTCTGCTCCACCAAACAAACACAAAGCGGAACCGAAAGTTGAACCTGAGTTCAGGCTTCTCCCTCCAGAGCAGTGCCCCGGAGCAAGCTGTGATGTTCGTGTTTGTTTTGGGGTTCGTTGGGGATTTTCTTTCAGTTCTTCGAGATGGGCACCTTCATCCAGCTCCAAGCACGTGGTGAGCAGCTGCATCAGGCTCTCCAAAGGCAGCAGCCACCTGTGACACTCCTCGGGTCACTGAGCTGCTGGAAAACCCAAATCCTGAGGTTTCTTAGCAAATAAAGCCTCTGGAAATCCGTGTGGGGGCAGATTTTGGGACCCTTTGTGGCTGGAGCCCCTCGAGCCACCCACCTGAGCAGGGCAGGGCCCAGGCAGCCGTGGCTGGATCCTGGATTCCCCATCCCTGGGGGCACAAACAGCTGGATCCTGGTGAATTCCATAGCCAGAGCTCCAGAACAGCTTTTTTCTCCCAGGGAGTCACCTCTGAATATCCCTGTCATGCTCAGGGCTGGTTCCGGGGTGATTTTAGTCCCAACCTGACATTTCAGATGTTGGGGCTTGGGAAAATGTGCTGTTCATGAAAACCTCGCTGTGCTGAGTTCCAAGATCCCAAATCCTTCCCAAATCCTCTAAAAATCCTGTGCAATCTGCACCTGGAGCTCCCAGAGTTTGCTGGTCCTCTTCCAAACCCAACTCTGAGAAATACAGGACAGAAAAGAAATCAAACTAACCCCATCTTCCTGTCTTTACTCCTCAGGTGAAACTCCTTCGGAACCTTTCACCTTGGAACACACGGAGCTCTTTAAGCAGGGAGGGGATGAAAAGTTGATTTCTCACAAGGTTTAAGGTTTTTCCCTAAGCAAGTTTGATGATGAGAACACGGAGAGATTTGTGGCTTTAAAGTCCTGGTCTGCCACAGCCGAAAACAGAACTTACACCCCAGGGCAATTTCTGACATTTGGGTTGGGTTTTCTTTACTTTAAAGTGAGGTGAAAACCAGAAATACAAAAATTCGCTGAATAAAGACACCCAGGATTTTTTTTTGTTCCTTGGGTTAAAGGTGAAACAAAAACTTTTGTGATTTCTAAAGAAATGTATTTGCTCTGCAATGGCTGAAAATGCCTCCCCTGCTAACATCTCCCTGTCTCCAAATGAGGTTTTCCTCTAAAACATAAAGCTCCCATTAAAAGTACCCAATTCTTATTAAAAATACCCAATTCTCATTAAAAACACCCAATTCCCATTAAAAACACCCAATTCCCATCAAGAACACCCAATTCAGTCTATCACTCATAGAATTATTGTTTTAAGTGGAAGGGTTTTGTCCAACCTCCCCTTCGACAGCAGATCCTGAACCCTAATTAACCTTTTTCTTTTAATAAACATTTTCAAAGCACTGCACAGAAGCGCCTTACACGCCGCAGAGGAAGAAAACCTATAATTATAATTATTTTCATGCCCTCAAAATGTGTTTTTATTTTGGTGCCGCAGTGAAAGGAAGAGGAATGAGCACTCCAACCCTCGAAGGCAAAGGCATTGCATCGTGCAGGAAATATTTGTGAGCTCTGCACATACTTTTGCCACTGACAAGAAGCCAAAAAATGACTCAGACGATTTGTCAGAGGAGAAAAGTCGTGGCTGAGAGCCTTGAACACATGAAATATGAAGCGAGAGAACGAGAGAGAATTGGGAAATGTAGCAGCAAGCAAAGAAATAAATTAAAAACTCAGAAAAACCCTCCAAATTTTACAAGGTGGTTCCCCCCCAGAAAAGCTTTTAGGTCATCAAAAAGGTGAAAAAAAGGTAGAAAAAACTTCGGGGAGGTGAACGGGCAGAGGGGAAAGTCACCCACAAAATTCCTTGTTTTGTCTTTCTGCTTGATTTGCATAAAGCAACATCACAACTCACAGCTGTAAATGGACCACAGGGGGAAATTCTGGTTAAAAAAAAATGAGGCAGACCAAGCCAAGACTTGCAAAAACTGACAGCTGGATTGATTCCAAGCACAGCAAATTATTGACACCGGCTGTGAAGTCGGCAGCTTTTCCTCCCACTTTTTGAACAGCAAAATTAATGTTTGCTTTGACCTTTACCAGAAAACATCTCCAGCAGCCTCCCAGCCTGCAGGGACCACCCAGCGTCACCACCAAATTTACTTTCCTCCTTTTTTTGGGTTCTTTTGAAGCCCGTAATCCAGAGCTGCTCCCTGGATTGAAGCCTCGCCAGGGCCATGAATAATTCCCTCGTCTCATGTTGCATTTTCCATCCCTCATTGCCTCGGGCTTGCGAAGGACCCGACGCTGGCTGGCGGGGGTTTTTTTGCTCGGGGAGATGTTTCTGCAGAAAGACTGCTGGAGGTAACGGGACCTTGGGGAAAAGCTGGGAAATTCAGGGGTTTTCTGCTATTTACTCTTCTCCTCCTCTTATCTCATCGATGAGATGGGGCAGGGGTGTGTTTATGGAGATAAGAGCACGTCCCTCAGATGGTTTCCATCAGGGACACAGGAGCCTGGCAGAGCCCTGCAGGCGCTGAGGGTGGCACACCCCGCCGGGACATGCCAGGGAAGCCCTGCAGCAGCAGGAGCCGAATTTTGGGGTGTGCTGGGACACAGAGGTGGAGTGTGCCAGCCCAACAGGGCCAGGAGACAGAGTCACCACAGGCCGGGGCTTCGACAGAGGAGTTTCACTGAACAAAATCTCCTGGGGTTACAAATTTGGCTCACGATGTCGGGCAGAGGGGAGGCAGGGAGCTTTTTTGTTGTTATTTTTTTTATTTTTTTTTCTGTGTCTGTGAAAGCACGACTGAGGCACTCAGGAGGTGACCTGAGTCCTGCCAGGGACAAGTGTGCCCTGCCCTGCAGCTCCAGGGGCACCAGAGCCATGGGTGGCACCAGCCCCCGGGCTGAGCATCCCCAGGGGCACCCAGGGGTGTGTTGGTAGAGGACACAAGAAAAGAGGCTCTCACACCTGCTAGGCTCAGCAGAAAGAGGAAAAAGAAGTTTTATTTACATTTGTCGTACTTTATAGGGTTCTCAACTCCACAAGGGATTGGAGGACATGTCACTTCCTCTTTAATCCCGCTGGAGAAAAAGGATGCTCATCAAACTTTCTCTTATCAGAAAAGGAATGAAAAACAGAAAAGATGTTAAATAAACATTGGCTATTGTTTACATGAAACTCCGTGAGAAAATCATCTGACTCCAAATTAAAATAGAAGGCTTTAGCAAAACAGAACAACACAGGGAGAAGGTGCCAGGACATTCGCCAGGCAGAGCAGCTCTCAGGAGGCACAGCCAGAGGAGTTCAGAGCAGGGAGGTGATTTGGGGGCTGCTCAGCCTGGGGAGAGAAGGTGGCACGGAGACCTGGCAGCACCTGCAGGGTCTGTAGGAAACCAGAGAGGGATTCCTCATCAAGAACCAGAGAGACAGGACAAGGGGGAGTGGGAACAAAGTGAAAGAGGGGAAATTTAAGTTATGTATTGGGAAGGAATTGTTCCCTGTGAGGGTGGGCAGGCCCTGGCACAGGGTGCCCAGAGCAGCTGAGGCTGCCCCTGGATCCCTGGCAGTGCCCAAGGCCAGGTTGGACGGGGCTGGGAGCAGCCTGGGACAGTGGGAGGTGTCCCTGCCATGGCAGGGGTGGCACTGGGTGATCTTTAAGGCCTCTTTCAACTCAAAAAATCTCATTCTATGATCACCCTTAAGAGCTTGGAAAACAAATCCTGGATTTAAGATTTTTGCCAGTGCTGCACATCGGATCTGTGGCACCTCTGGAGACATCTGGTTTTAAGAAAACAAACACCAACCCTTGCTCATCCTCAGCCACATTTTCAGGGCCTGCTGAGCTCCCTCCCTGGTTGCCAGTGAGTTGTTCATAGCCTCTGAAGTCGAAAAGGTGGGAAACAACCAATTCATGGAACTCACCCATGCCAAAGCTGGGTTGGCAGCGAGAGCTCGTGATTTGCAGGTTCAGTTTCCAGCACCACTTTCCACTTCAGCCTTTAAAATATCCCTTTTTTCTGCCTTTCTGCAGCCGGGCCTGAACCCCCATCCCCAGCAGCGAGGATGAATTTGCTGAGGCTGATGTGGTGAAGAAACAGCAGTGCAAAAGGCTCCTGAGAAAACAGAGAGGAGGGAGGGGGAGAAGTTCTGAGCAGCTTCAGGAATGTTGCAAAATGTGAGTGACTTTGGCCTAGAGCACGGAGAGAGGGAACGAGGAAGCCCCACATGGAAACCTGAGAACACATAAAAGCACCGGCTGTCCCTCAGGAGGGCAGGAAACAAGCACAAACGTTCTCTTTGCCAGGAGAAGCCAAAGCAGCTCTCCAACAGCCCTTCCAGAGGAGTTTGCAACTTTATTAAATGAGTGATGCAAACCTGCCTGGGAGCTGACAGTGCTGAGAAGGAAAAGCAGGAGGACGCCGGCGGTGGTTTAAAGGGAACAAAGAGAGGGCTCCCCCCCTGCTGCCTCTTTTGGATGCCAGTTTTGAGTGAAAAATCTTCCCAGAGCAAAGCTGAGTCATGAAATAACATCCCTGTGCCTGTGCCCTTGAGCGGGGCTGCTGCAGGGCACCAGAGCCAGAACTTCCCACTGTGCTGTGCCCCAGCAGAGTCCCCGCATGCTCAGGGGTGTCACAGCCCCAATTCTGTCCCCAAGAAGAGCCCCTGCATGCTCAGGGGTGTGACAGCCCCAATTCTGTCCCCAGCAGAGCCCTCACATGCTCAGGGGTGTCACAGCCCCAATTCTGTCCCCCAGCAGAGCTCCCACATGCTCAGGGGTGTGACAATCCCAGTTCTGTGCCCCACCAGAGCCCCCGCATGCTCAGGGGTGTGACAACCCCAGTTCTGTCCCCAGCAGAGCCCCCGCATGCTCAGGGATGTGACAGCCCCAAGTCTGTCCCCCAGTGGAGCCCCCGCATGCTCAGGAGTGTGACAACCCCAGTTCTGTCCCCAGCAGAGCCCCCGCATGCTCAGGGGGGTGACAGCCCCAATTCTGTCCCCCAGCAGAGCTCCCGCATGCTCAGGGGTGTGACAGCCCCAGTTCTGTCCCCCAGCAGAGCCCCAGTACGCTCAGGGGTGTCACAGCCCCAATTCTGTCCCCCAGTGGAGCCCCTGGNGCATGCTCAGGGGTGTGACAGCCCCAATTCTGTCCCCCAGTGGAGCCCCCACATGCTCAGGGGTGTGACAACCCCAAGTTTTTCTGTCATTCCATGCCTGCCGAGAGGAACAAGGCACAGAACGAGGTTTGCAAAGAGCTGAGTATTTGCTCAGTGCCACCTGCCTCAAGGATCGGGTTGGATCTTCTGCCTGGGGAGTTCAGTTTGTGAGGAAACAACCCCAGAAGAGCTGGGATTACCTGTGACACAAGGAGAAAGCCCTTCCTGGGTAGCCAGTGGCATTTCACACCTCACAGGTGTTATCAGGTGATCAGCAGGGGATGTCCTTATCTCGGGTGGACGATGCCCAGCGTTCTCCCACCAGTGCCAGGAGCAGACTGGGTTTCCCTCGAGTGTTTCTGCTCGAGCTGGGTGGGAGCAGGGACCCCATGTTGTAACGGTAGAGAAACCCAATTCCATTCCCAGTTTAAATGCCAGGAAAATCATTTGATTTTCCTTTTGATTCAAAGGTCTCACCCAGCTCCAAAATGCCCAGCTTGCACTGCCAGGCGCTGAGTTTACAGGAGGAGAGGAAATGGCCTTGAGCTGTGCCAGGGGAGGCTCGGGTTGGACATCAGCAGGAATTCCCCCTTGGAAAGGGTGGTCAGGCCTTGGACAGAGCTGCCCAGGGAGGCTTGGAGTGCCCAGCCCTGGAGGTGTCCGAGGAAAGCCTGGAGGTGACACTCAGTGCTCTGGGCTGGGGACAAGGTGGGGATGGGGCAGAGCTTGAACTCGATGATCCTGGAGGGCTTTTCCACCCTCACTGATTCCATGACTCCATTCCTCGGGAGAACCAGCCCCCGTGACTTCACAAACAGGGAGTTCATCATCCTTTATGAATTATTTCCATGTCCCCTCTCTAAATCCCGCAGTGTGGGGAGCCCCAAGCACACCTTGCCCCAGGGGCCCTCCTGTTTCCTCAACAGTACAAAAAATTCCAGAGCAATTACCCACGGAAACCTTGACATGAAGCATTTCCCCATCCAAGGGCACAACATCTGCACTCAAAGAGCTCCGCAGCCTCTCCCTTCCTGAGCAAACAGCATCCCACACGGGGATTAATCATTCCTCAGGAACAGCACGACTGATTTTGGGGGTGTTGGCACCTCTCCCACCTCCTCCAGAGCAGGGAACTCCACACAGCTTGAGTCATCTTCCCAGGAGCTCTCTTCAAGCCTGTGCTCATCACCTCCCGAGTGAGCAGACTTTTGATTTTCAGCTGGCAGCACTTTCACTTTCCCAGTCTGGGCCGAACCAAGTCTCCTGCAGAGGAGGAAAGCAGCTGGCACTGCTCGAGTGCCAACCTCAGGGCACCCCGAGCAGCACAGCTGATCAGGGCACAGCACAACAAACTGACTCGCTCCCTTCTGCTGTCACAGCAGATCTGATTTGTCCTCCCGTTCTCTGGAGCTCAGCGATGTTCTCCAGCACTGGAGAGCAAGAATACCAGGAATAAAACCAGAAACAAAACCAGGAAAATCCCCACCACTACATCAGGTCACCTTGAACTCACTTCCTGTTTTTAGCTCGAAATCTCCTTTCTGAGAACTCCCCTGTTAAACAAAACCATTTTCTGGCCCCTCTGTCCATTCTGGATATGAACTTGCAAGGAGGGAGGTGGCAAAACACCCCTGAAGCAGCAGCACTGCCCTGGCGCTTGCCCAGGAGCTTCTCAGGTGCAGAGCAGGTCGGGCCAAAAAGTGTTTAAAAAATACCACATTTACAATGAAATGGGCACAAATTCATCTGCTGTTTTCTTTTCTTCTGATGCAGAATTGGGGTTTTACTTGCATCCTAGCAAGGTGCAAAAAAAGAGGGAGGCACAATCCAGCAAACAGGAGGAATAATGAAGTGGGGTTTCAGCAGCGCATGGAGCCACCTGAGGTTCAACACAATATTAACCAAAAAACCCACTTTTCTGTGCAGAATCAAACCAGGAACTGAGATCTAGACCCAGTCTGGACCTAAATATATGTTGTGTTAAAGACACCAGGATGGTTGGGCAGATGAACACACCTTTGCTCACTGATTTGTCCCTCAGCCCTACACGAGCTGGATGTTCCCAGCATCTCCTTGGGGCCAGTTAAATTCCCATACAAGTCTCCAGATCAGTGGCACTGGAAAAAAACCACATGGGACCTTTCCTTCAGGGTCAGGTGACAACAACTGCAGAGCTGAAATCAGATCCAGAGCAGCTGCAAACATGAATTAAAAGTGAGAATAAACTGAGTGTTGTTCTCCGTGAAGCTCCATCAGTGATTCACCCACAAAAGAGAATCAAAGGCACCAAGACAGGGATTCAGCTCAATCCCAAAAGTTCTGTTCACATCCATAACCTAAATCAGGATCTACCATGGAGAAAACCCCTTCTGGTGGCACTTATAACTTCCGAGAGCGGTGGGGAATTTTAAAGCTGCCTTGTACAAGCAAGGATTTCTCCAAGTAAGTTTGTGTCTGCTCATCCCCAGCATTAATGAATGAAATGAGCATTTTCCCCTGGCTTGGCCTGGCGCTGGCATTGCTGCAATTATTCATGAGGCAACAGCTTGAATCACTTCCAGCAGAAATTATATAAAGCTGTGGATAAGGAAACCTCTATCAGCTCTGAAGCAAAGGATTTAGTCTTTATTATACCTGCAGGGACTTGGAGTTCTTTGCTGAAACTTAGAGAGGGAGATGGGCTAGAGAAACTCTTGATGGACTTGAAAACGTTTCCGAGGAGTGTGGAAAATTCCTTGTGTCCTTCTCTAGGACACCCCAAACAAAGCTCATTTGGAAGTAGTAAAGAGTTTTCTTTAAGAGTATCGGGCTCTGGAAGAAATCTCAGCAGCACTGATGGTCTCATCAGGATTTCTGTGAATTCCTGGCTGCCGTGAGCTCAGCTCAGGGATTCCAGCAGGGCCCTGCAGCACTGCCCCAGCCAGTCCCACCTTGGGGTAAGGATGTCTCAGAACGTCCCCAAATGCAGCTTTCCCATCCCAGGCTGGGAGGCTGTGTGGTTTCTGTAACAACATCACCAACAACAGGCTTTTTTCACACGTGTAATAACCAAAAAAGTAATGCCAGTTATGGGAGCAGAACATTTCTACCTGGGGTCTTCCATCCAATCCTCTGTGGGACACATTTTGTTTTCAGTTCAGTGCCAAAGGCACAGGGTTTTTTTCATAGATTTGTTCAGCTCAGTTGCATAGGTTTAAAATATCCTACAATGATGATGGACCTCAACAAATGAGCAACTAAAATACACATCCTTAATTCTCCCACATCACTGAAGCACTGGGCTTTTAAAGTGGGAAGGATTTCCAACCGCAGATGCAAGAACTGAAACAATTCTATCCTCTCCTCAAATGTTATTCAGCTTTGAAAATCCCATGGATTAAGTGCTGGTTTAATGTTATTTTCTTTGTTCAATGTTGATTCCTCGTCGGGAACTGCAGTGATGAGACAAGGGGGAATGGATTCCAGCTGAAACAGAGGAGATTTAGATGGGACACTGGGCAGGAATTGTTCCCCGGGAGGGTGGGCAGGCCCTGGCACAGGGTGCCCAGAGCAGCTGGGGCTGCCCCTGGATCCCTGGCAGTGCCCAAGGCCAGGCTGGACAGGGCTGGGAGCAGGGATGGCACTGGACGAACTTTGAGGTCCCTTCCCACCCAAACCCTTCCATGATTCTGTGATTCTATAAATCCTCCAGCTATTAACTCCATCCTGCTGGGGAATCTCAAATAAATCTGCTTTTCCTGTTGATATCTGCATGTAGCCAGTGGGTTTTCTTCAACGAGGACAATTCTGTGCACAGTAAATGAAATTCACTCCAGAAGGGTCCAACACCCACCCCAGGACAGAGCAGGCACAGCACCCCTGGCTCGTGGACTCGATTCCCTGTGGATGTTCCCCCCTGTGCTGGATAAGGACTCGAGTTTGGTTCTGCTTTAGCATAAGAGTGAAAAATCACATTTCTCACCCTCCTCGGGGGANAGGGTGCCCAGAGCAGCTGGGGCTGCCCCTGGATCCCTGGCAGTGCCCAAGGCCAGGCTGGACAGGGCTGGGAGCAGGGATGGCACTGGACGAACTTTGAGGTCCCTTCCCACCCAAACCCTTCCATGATTCTGTGATTCTATAAATCCTCCAGCTATTAACTCCATCCTGCTGGGGAATCTCAAATAAATCTGCTTTTCCTGTTGATATCTGCATGTAGCCAGTGGGTTTTCTTTAACGAGGACAATTCTGTGCACAGTAAATGGAATTCACTCCAGAAGGGTCCAACACCCACCCCAGGACAGAGCAGGCACAGCACCCCTGGCTCATGGACTCGATTCCCTGTGGATATTCCCCCCTGTGCTGGATAAGGGCTCGAGCTCAGTTCTGCTTTAGCATAAGAGTGAAAAATCACATTTCTCACCCTCCTCAGGGGACTTTTCCATAATTAAACGAAAAGCAGCACTAAATAACCAAACATGTGTCTCGTCTCTGTTCCTTTGGCACTGATAGATGTTCCTGTTTCAGTCCTGGAGTGAAAAGGAAGCCAAGCTCCGCTCAGATTTGGTTCTCTAAATGCCTCACAAATGCCAACAGATGCCAATGCAAAACTTCCCAGGTCCTTCCTGCGGGTCCCCTTTGTGAACGGCTCCTTCTGGCAGGAATTTGGGCGTGAGCTCAGCAGTGCTGGGAACCCCCGTACCATTGGGAGCTCTTCCCCAGCACAGAAATGCAGGAAGGGAGGGAGGAGGGATACGAGCCTTTGGGCTGGCAGGGAGGAGATTCCCCTTCCCAGAACCCACAGAGGGAAGGGGAGACAGGTCCAGGGAGGAGAGAGAGACCCAAAGGGTGCCCAGAGAAGCTGCAGCAGCAGCAGAGATGCCGGGGCTGCCATCCAAAATCTGCCGTGCCCTTTGCCTTGCCCCAGTGACCTCCACACCCCGGGGTGTAATTTCCATGCTCCTCGCAGACCGAGCTGGGATTTACACCCCCAGGGCTGAGGCTGCAGGAGAGAGCTCATGGAAAACCTGAGTTTCCAGCCCACAAGGAAGAAAACAGACTTGTTACAGGGAAGCGGGGCGGGAAGCAGATAAGCCTGCCCTAAGCAATGAGTGATAACGAGGATGTGCAGAGACAAATATTTGGAGCTTCTCAGACAGGAAAAGCAGGGGAAGGTTGGAAGGAAAATGATACATTTGAAATGAGGTGGCTTGCTGGTGTGCTATTTGAATTATTTGCACATGATGTAAGGCAGAAATGATGTGTTCTGTTCCTTGTGGGATGGAGGAATTGTGTTTTTCGGGGTGACACCCTCTGTTTGTCACCATGGGGCCCGTTACTGAAGGTGATGCAGAGATACGAGGGCACTGAGAGGATGCAAAATTGGCGTGTTCCAAAGCCCAGTGATCACAGACAGAGCCACAGCCCCTCTCTCTGGAATAACCCCTTTCCACCCAGATTTCTGGGAAGAGTTGGCTGGGGGTGACCCCCTGTGCCGGTGAAAGCACAATAAAGGAAACTCTCACACCTGCTAGGTTCAGCAGCAAGGAGGGAAAAGAGAAACTTTATTTACATTTATCATACTTCATAGGATTTTCAACTCCACAACGGATTGGAGGACATGTCACTTCCTTCTCAATCCCACTGGAGAAAAAGGATGCTCATCAAACTTTCTCTTATCACAGAAGGAATGAAAAACAGAACAGACGGTAAAATAAACATTGGCCATTATTTACATGAAAGTGTGTGAAAATTCTCTGACTCCAAGGTTAAAACAGAAGGCTTAGCAAAAAACAGAACAACCCCCTCAGCCACAGCCAGCCCCTCCTGCCCCAACTGCACAAGTACCACAGAGGTGCCTCGGTCCAAAAGCTGAACAAACCACGGGAAATGAGACAGATCAAGGACCTCTCCCAGGCTGTGAGTGCCCAGGTGGCTCCTGCAGATCCTTCCAAGGATCTGTTCAGCCCCACCTCACCCCTGAGTCCTCCAAACCATTTCCCCCTGCTCTGGTGCTGGCTGTGTGACACCAGCTTCCATCAGCAGTGTGGGCACTGCCACACAGATCCCGGGGAGCCGGGGTGTCCAGGCACTGCCCGGGAGCTGGTCCCTTCCCAAGGGTGTGTCCCAAACCTCAGACGTGCCCCGAGCAGCCAGCAAAGCCCAGGCTCCTGAGCTGCCCACCGTGAAGAACCAGGTCACGCCTGAAGGAAACGCCACCAAGGAGCTTCCAGTCAATGTAAGGAATCAGCTTTTCCCAAAAAAAGTCACGTTTTCCTTCCCTTGCACTCCAAATAACTGAGTGGTTGTGTCTGGGAAAACACAATAAAGATGCTCTCACACCTGCTAGGTTCAGCAGAAAGGAGGGAAAAGAGCAACTTTATTTACATGTGTCATGTCTTATACAATTCCCAACTCCACAAGGGATTGGAGAGCATGTCACTTCCTTCTCAATCCCACTGGAGAAGGAAGATGCTCATTAAAGTTCTCTTATCATAAAAGGAATGAAAAACAGAAAATACCGTTAGGTAAACATTGGCCATTATTTACATGAAACTGTGAGAAAGAATCTGACTCCAAGTTTAAAACAGAAGGCTTTAGCAAAAACCAGGGCCACAAGTGGTCCCTGGCCTTTCAAGTCAGCAGCTGGTGGCAGAGGAGCAGAGGGGTGAGCCACTGATCAGGGACCTCTCAGGTGTCCCGGGAAAAGCAGCCCTGGGAGACACAGCTGTGCTCGTGGCACGGGGAATTTGGGCAGCCGGGAATCCGGGATGCAGGGCCAGGCCGNCATACCTCCATAAATCTAAAACTACAATCACCCAGTGACAAGATAAGCTAATTACACACTTTCTTTCTATTTTGTATTTCATCTCTCAATGTGTGCAGCCTTCTCCGATGACACGGCTCAAGCATAGAGTTCTGTGCTTTTGTCTCGAGTTCCGAAACTGTCTGGCAGGGCTCCAGACCCCCCTGTACAGTCTGAGGAGTATTCTGGGCTGCCACAGTGGCCTGCTCCTGTCTGCTCTCCCATTAATCCTTCTGGCCACGGGCTGCCTCTGCAGCCCAGGTGGGGAGGCTTTAATGGGGATCCAGCTGCTCTAGTGGCTCTGAGTAACAAAGGTCTAATTTTGTGCGTTCCAGACAGAGCATCCAGACACAACAGAGCTGCTCCTGCGGGACCTCGGGAAAGGAGGAAGCACAGCACGATAGCCGTGATAAATCTGTGAAGGGGCCATTACTGTAATGAGATTACAAAACAACCCAGCTGGTGCTTAACCTTTAATCCCGGCTGAGGGAGGAACGCAGGCCGTGGGCTTTGCCGGAGCTGTGCACGCTCTGGGCTCGTGGCCTGACATCTGGGAAGAGGCGTGACGGGTGATGCAAGCCTGGCCACAGCCCCTTCTCCCCCAGAACGAGGGATCCCAGCCTGGGATCCACCTCACAGCATGCCCCGGAGCAAGGAGGGGATGAGTTGCTCCTGCCTGACACAGCTGCCAGTGGCGAGTGGATGTCACTTTGCTCCTCATGGGGATTGAAAGAGGAGACTGGAAAAGTCCCCAGCCTTTGGTGTGATTCATTCCCAGCGTGGTGACATCGCCTCGCCTCAGAAGTGCCAGGTGAGGTGATTCAGAAGCATCCTGAAGCTGGGATAGGTGGCAAATCCAGGCAGCCAAAGCCGTGCTGGGAAATCATCTCTGACTGGGGAAGCTGGAGTGTGTTTAAAAGACATAGAAGTTTTAAAATAAATGGTATTAAACCAGGCCCACAGATTGTAATGGGCAGAAATTTCACAGACCTGCTGAGGCAGCACACAAGGGAGGAGGTGACAGGGGCACTGCCCTGTCACAGGCACCAACAGGACACGGCGGGGATGGTTTGTTCCCCTTGTTCTCCATTTCAGTGAGTTCCCTTTGTGCTGGGCCCCACGGACAGCACACAGCTGTGGCTCTCCCTGCCGTGTCACCATCATCTCACTGGGATTAACCCTCTGCAGCACGGGCTGGGCCCAGCATTTGTACATCCTGCACAGCAATGCCCGGCAGCCCAAGGCAGGGGGGTGGAATGAGAGGAGTTTTGAGTCCCCCTCGAGGCCTGACCATTCCATGATTCTGTGATTTAACAGAAATTCTCTGGTGGAGAGTAGCAGTAGCTAATCCTAACCCTAACACTAAACCCCAAAACTAACTAAACCCACCCCTAACATAAACAGAAAACTAAATACAACGCTAACCATAACCCTAACCCTAATCCTAAACCTAACCCTAGCCCAAACCCTAACACTAAAACTAAACCTAATCAAACCCCTAACACAAAAACTACCTCCAAATCTAAACCTAAACCAAACCCAAAGCCTAAACCTAAGACTAATCCCAACCCTAACCTAAAACGTAACCATTATGCCAACACTAAACCCAAACCAAATCCTAACCCCAAACCAAACCCCAACCCTAACCCCAATTCAAACCCTAACCCTAACCAAAACCTAAACCCTAACCCTAAAACTAACCCTAGCCCTAACCCTACCCCTAA